>JAAXCT010001516.1:50000-161872 GCA_012490785.1 Eragrostis nindensis | reverse complement strand
TTTTGGAGCTGTTTCGGAGCCGTTCGGGTGAATTCGGTGCTCTTTCCCTCAAAATGACCCGAGACGCGTTCTTTTTCACTTGTTATGGTTCCCATCGAACCATCCAATTACATCAAACCACATCATTACAAGTGAAAAGGAACGCTTCTCAGTCATTTTGACCGAAAGGGCACAGAATTCACCTGAGCGGCTCCGAAACGGCTCCAAATCAGCCCGTTTTTGCTTCCTTTGTAAGAAAGTCACAGTTTTCAGTGTTTTCCTATTGGAACCATCCCATTACATCAAAACATCATAACAAGTGAAAAAGAACGCCTTTGGGTCATTTTGACCAAAAGAGCACCGAATTCATCCGAACGGCTTAGAAACGGCTCCAAATCATCCCGATTCGATTCATATGCAAGTCAACTCACGTTTTTGATTGTTTACCAGGGAAAACTTCCAATTACATCAAATCAATCATAACAAGTGAAAAAGAATGCTTCTCGGGTCATTTGACCGAAAAAACCCGAATTGCCCGAACGGCTCCGAATCAGCCCGATTGCTTGGTTTGCAAGTGAACACACGTTGTTGAGTGTTTTCCTATAGAATAATTCAATTAGATCGAACACATCATTACAAGTGAAAGAAATGCTTCTCAGGTCATTTTGACCGAAAGATTACCGAATTCATCCAAGCGGCTCCCAAAAGGCTCCAAATCAGCCGGTTTCCTTCGTTTGTAAGAAAGTCACAATTTTAAGTGTTTTCCTATTGGAACCATCCAATTACATCAACACATCATTACAAGTGAAAAGGAACACTTCTCAGGTCATTGTGACCGAAAGAGCACTGAATTCACCCGAACGGCTCCAAATCAGCCTGGTTTGCTTCGTTTGCAAGTAAACTCAAGTTTTTGGATTTTCCCATGGAACCATCTAATTACATCAAACACATCATAACAAGTGAAAAAGAACGCTTCTCGGGTCATTTTGACTGAAAGACCTTCGAATTCACCTGAACGGCTCTGAAACGGCCCGGTTTGCTTCGTTTGCAAGTAAACTCACGTTTTTAGTGTTTTCCCATCGAAACCATCCAATTATATCAAACCATCATAAGTAGTGAAAAGAACGCTTCTCGGGTCATTTTTGACCGAAAGAGCACCGAATTCAACCCAACGGCTCCAAAACGACTCCAATTCACTCTGGTTTGATTCCTTTGCATTACTCACCTTTTTGAGTGTTTTGCCTAGGAAACCTTCCAATTACATCAAACCAATCATAATAAGTGAAAATGAACACTTCTCGAGTCATTTTGACCGAAAGAGCACCGAATTCCCCAGAACGGCTCCGAATCAGCCCGTTTTGCTTGGTTTGCAAGTTGAACTCACGTTTTAGTGTTTTTCCTCCCTATAGGAACAATCCAATTACATCAAACACATCATTACAAGTGAAAAAGGAACGCTTCTCAGGTTATTTTGACCGAAAAGAACACCGAATTCACCCGAGTCCGAAACGGCTCCAAATCAGCCCGGTTTGCTTCGTTTGTAAGAAAGTCACATTTTTCAGTGTTTTTCTATTGGAACCATCCAATTACATCAAAAACATCATAACAAGTGAGAAAGAACGCTTCACGGGTCATTGTGACCGAAAGAGCACCGAATTCATCCGAACGGCTCCAAATCACCCCGTTTGCTTCGTTTGCAAGGAAACTCATATTTTTCTGTATTTTTTTTCATTGGGAACAATCCAATCAATCGAACACATCATTACAAGTGAAAAGGAACGCTTCTCGGGTCATTTTGACCGGAAGAGCACCGAATTCACCCGAACGGCTCCAAATCAGCCCGGTTTGCTTTGTTTGCTTGTAAACTCATGTTATTGAATGTGTTTTCTCTCATGCGATCAATCCAATTATATCACACACATCATTACAATTGAAACGGAACGCTTCCCAGGTCATTCTGATGGAAAGAGCACGGAATTCACCCAAACGGCTTAAAATCAGCATGGTTTGCTTCGTTTACAAGTAAACTCAGATTTTTGAATTTTTTTCCTATGGGAACAATCCAATTACATCAAACACATCATTACAAGCGAAATGAATGCTTCTCGGGTCATTTTGACTGAAAAGCACCGAATTCACCCTAAAGGCTCCGAAACGGCTCCAAATCATTCCCGTTTGCTTCGTTTGCATGTAAACTCACATTTTTGAGTGTTTTCCTATGGGAATCATCTAATTACATAAAACACATCATAACAAGTGAAAAAGAACGCTTCTCGCGTCATTTTGACTGAAAGAGAACCGGATTCAACCGAACGGCTCTGAAACGGCTCTAAATCATATATGCATTTTGCAAGAAATTATTTTAACTGACATGCTTGAATCATGTTTGTGTACTTTTCGGAATTTCTCGGAGTGCCTTGAACATTTTCTGAGTGATTTTGATTCATCTGAACCCCTTTGATTTAACTTTAGTTGATAATTTCTTTGTTTTCCACATATAACATAATTCTAGGAATATATTGGGCTTTCATATATTAAGGACATCACCATGCATTGCATCCATGGGAATATATATGTCGTGGCATATATGCAACTAAGAGAACACATGGCCAGTCCATAGGCTAATTAGATTTATAATCATAACAATTAATAAAATAAAGCATGCTGACTATTTTGGGATCTGCAGCTCGATCTCATCCATACTCCCTGGTACTCCCATGTAAAGCCGTGGAGCCAGCTTCTCTCTTGCAAAGAAATTCTCCAGCTGTTTCCTTGCTTCTTATCCATTCCTACCGTGGCATGTGAACTGAGGTCTGAAGAACACGGATATATAAGAAACGTTTAGGGTGTGTTTAGTTCCGGGACCAGATAGGACTGTACGGAACTATTTTAGTTTTTTAGGATAAAACCGTCCTATTTTATGTTTGGTTGAAGGGATGAGATGAGGATGGAAGGGTTCCTATTTTTAGGTTGGTTGAAGGGATGAGAAAGGATATATGGACGCCGTCGGCAAGAGTTCCGTTAGCTTGCACTGTCCATCGTCTTGGCATTTCGTCGAACATTTTGCATACACGCCGCATCGCGCCGCCCAGTCACGCGTTCCAGCATGCCTCCGCTGCCCGACGCCGACGTGCTGCCGCGGCCCTCGCGCATCCATGCCGCGCCACACCCGCTTGCACGCCGCGGCCACGTCACACATCCCTGGCAACTCCATCCGCTCTCGCTTCCTCGTTGTCCTCTATTGCGACTCCCCGACGAGCGTCTCAGCCTCTCAGGCGACGTTGCTCGCTCCCGCAGAGTCCCTGCTACAACCCGGCGTCTTCCGCAACAGCTCCCAAGCACGCGAGGCTCCTCAGCACGAATCCGGCTGCAATTTCACCCACAGCCAAAAGTTGAAGTATCGACACATCCTAACACTGAGGTCTGAGGAAAATCCAGCAAGCAAGATGAAGACATGCTCATGCCATCCTTGTCTCCTTGTGGCTGATGGAGCGCGTTGCCCAGCTGCCCCAGCAGCACCATGACTGCAAACTGAGGACCACGACGGGCCACTGCGAGGCAAATCCAGGTGGCTCACCTCCTCCGCGAGCTCCCACAAAGAAGCCGCAGCTCCATCGACGCCGCCGTCGAGCTCCTGCGTCTCCCTCTCTCCCGAATTCCGGCGCAGGGTCTCTTCCTCCTCGCTTCTTCGAGCAGGTCGGGCAGCACGGAGCCTCAAAGCGGGGAGCGGTCGCGAGCAACACGACGACGAAGAGAGACGCCGTTGAAGGGGGACGAGTCGGTTCGATTGATTTTGGCTGGACGGTTCGTCCCGCATCTGGCCGAATATTCGCTGTGGGATGAACTCGTCCCTCGACGGTCTCGCAAACAAACGCCTGAGAATTGGGATGGAATCGTCCCCGTCCCGTCCCGTCCCCTCCCCTCCGGTCCTTGCAACCAAACACACCCTTACTCTTCTCTTCCCAAATCCATGTCACCCTGTTCTCGCCTGCTGCACAAACACACAGACTGCCCTGCCACAGCTGGGGAATAGCTCATCCGTCCAGGAGCCATCGCTTTGTCGCATCACTCCTTGAGTTAGCACAGGGTAAGACCTGCAGCTTCTTAACCTATATCTTCAGCGCAAGCTTCGGTAGATTATACTAGCAAGATACAGAGTAGCTGCAGCTCGCTGCGCAGTTCACGTTTTCAGCCGTTGTCGGAAGCAGCGGCCAAGTCGGTAGCTGTATGAGCATTTGTTAGGTTGTCTCTGCATAATCTGAACTATAGTAGCAGCAGCTCTAGACTCTAATAGGACGTTTCTCGTATGCATACCTCAGGCCACGAACTGGAGAGTCATGTCTAGTTGCAATTAGCAACGCCAGTTAGTCAAGCAGCAGTCTTGACTTTTGTTTCCTCTTATGTATATGTTTGGCAGGTGCACGTACATGAATAAAATAAATTCAGTTGAGATTAGTCTAGCCACAAATTAATTAATAAGCAGATGCAGTAAGTATTAGTACTAGAAATAGTAGATGTCAGTATGCGAGCTTCACATCAAACAGAGCTGGTTCACTAAATCACTAGACTGAAATCACTGTGTATGCTACCCTGTTGTTGCAACACATATATGCATTTTGACATGGTTCAGTTAACCACCATTTAGCAGCAGACTACTATTAGAAAGGCTATGTACTAGTTCAATCACTGTTTACATGTTTCAAAGAAAAACATAGCAATATCAAAATGATAGGATCACGCTGAGAGCTGCATATAACCATCTGCACCTGCATATATTTTCAGTCATGGCTAGGTCCAAAACCCATTTCAGCATGATGCATATGCATTGCTTGTTTCAATTCCAGAGCTTTTTGTTAGGAAATCAACTATAATTTTCAGAAATGCTATAGTAGATGAGTGCATATTTCTACACGACAGCATTACTAGTGCAACGTATATGCATCCTATTTTGAAGATCACCTCTCTTATCACTTTTTCTGCTGCTAGCTTCACATAAACGATTTTCAAATGTCTTCTTAACATTCCAGATTTCTCTTGGAATTTCATTTGGTTCTTTTTAGAATTGGTATTTATTATCATTTTTCCTTGCTCGACCATCGATAGATCTTAATGCTTATGAAGTCGGATTGACCGGGGGCTAGTGTTGGAGTGGGGCAGAATCTCGAAGCTATGGAGTGGAACGACGACAAGCAAGAAGGCAAGTCACACACCAATTCATCATATATCGCCTATCTTCTTTCTCTAGTCTTGTGCATTACTGAACTGCTATTAGTTTGCAATTGTCATGGTTCACGTATGGGGAAATGTGGTAGAAGATCCAAACCAGTGTTTGTCTCAGGATGCCGTCCTTTCCACAATGGCCATATTTATCAGAATGAAACCTAAGGTTGACCCTTCGCCATTTGATAGGTGATTTCAACTAGAGGTTAAGGTTAATATTGAAGAATTATTTGGGAATATAATTAATCATGGATGATGGTGGAAGTATGGATTGGGTCGAGAACATGAGTTCCGAGGGATTGCGCGCACATGTACCTCAGTGGTTATGTGGCGGATCACTGTGGTATGTCCGAAGCATTTTGAGAAATAGTCAACTAAGCACGATAAGAACATAATTTTCGCCCATCCACAGGACCGATTACTCAGACTTAGTTTGCTATTGTCCAACCTATTCCATGGGTAGGCCCTTGGCCAGCCTGCCACGGTACGAACCATGTAAACAACTGCAGATTGTTAAGATGGTCCCCTGTTGTACGGGGCACGTTGCGGGAGTGAGAGGGTAGTTTGGATCTTGTTATCTTGGCTTTAGCCGAGTCTTGAATCAAGTGGGTAAAGTTGGACAAGCTCTGCAGAGTCTATTTGAATCATTCGAATGTGCTGTGCTTTCGGTGAATGGAGCTATGTTTATGGGTGATACCTGTTTCATGGCAACGTACTTTCTCCTCGTGGTCATGATGGATATGATGATGGTGGATATTTATATTGATACTAGGTGATGCCCCGCGCGTTGTTGCGGGAATTTAAAACTATTTTTTTAAAAAAAAATCAAATTATAGAAGTATACCTCAATGATAATGTATACTTCAATTATATCATATAAGAGAAATCATTCCCATTGTGCATGGTTCGAAAAAAAGAGAGGCAAAAGGGGAGCAGACTAATATTTAAATATATACAGGTGCCCAAGTGGTTAGGGGTTAACATGAATCTTTCCCGAATCTTGTTTGTAGTCAATCCATGGTGAATGTCCTGTCTGGTGCATAGAGCACGAATAGAAATGATATTAGTACCGACCAATAATACAGATGGCATGTTGATCAACCCGAAACAAAATTCCTGAGCGCGAGATATAATCCTTCAAAATAAAAGGACAAAGGACCACAACATCGCAACATTGCATTAGATACATCAGTGATATAAAAAAGAGAAAAATTCATGCAAAGAAGATGTCCCAACACAGGAGCTCCTGACAACATTGTAGTGTATTATATGAACCTGCTCACTTGAAGAATGAAAGGAACTAAAAACATTCGACATAGCATAGAGTTAAATGTTGCTGAAAACAAATAATAGGATGAAACATGGAGATTAACACGTAACCTATTTGAGGATTATGTCCCATAATTTGCAGCGATAATGAACAGTAGAGGCCAGGAATGGAGCAATTTTTGTTTTGTATGCTCTAGATAGTGGAAAACTACGCTAAGAGAATATACTCATGGTAGTGGAGAACTGCTCTTAGGTAATGGCACCAACTTGAATAACATGATTTCAAAACGTTTTAGTTTGGACAGATTAATCCTTTTGCATTTCTTTCTAATGCCTATTGGACCAACCTATTAGAGAAGACAATATGTCATCATAAGAATGCAACGTACCTGACACAAGAAGTAAGCTTCTGTGAAGGCAAACGCTGAAGAATAATTTGGAGTAATATGGAACCCATATCTGCTCATCAATCGGCTTATCTTCGGGAGAACTTCTTGTATCTGAAATTGTCGTAGCAAGGTGAGGAGCCCAAGGATGATAGATGATACTGAAACGCCATGGCCATGGGACAACTGCTAATCAGACCTTCATGATTGGGGGAGCAAGACACATCTGCTAGCCATTGCGATCAAGACAGAAACGCCAATTGCTGCAACATCTACCTGCAAAGAATGTAGATAAGGCATGTGCGAGGCCTGCCTATCTCGTTAGGAGGAGAATGATGTGATGTGCTGCCATGAAATGGTTCTTTTGTATCGTGGGGAGGACAGAATATAGAATCAAAGGCTGACACTGATCAATTACCATAATCAGTATGACTGCTCGGCTGGCATTAGCAGCAGGCTGGGGTTGAAGAGGACATTAAAAGCCTTAAACATTGATGGGTAGAACGACGGTTATACAACCAAAATTATGTTTCTGCTGGGAGAGTTGATTGCACAAACCTCTCTCCCGGTGGTCAGTTATTGAGTAGTAAATCACCAAGTAAAGAAGGATGTGGGTAGAGCAAGAATATGACGAATATGCTTGTTGATCAGTTACTGAGAGTAATGTGCTTGCTGGACAAAGGACATGAAGACGGATTGATCGACTGCCAAGCCAATGGCAGTGCAGCTAATAATATTATCAGTTACAACATGGAGCAAATGAGAATTAAGGAGATCATGTTGTGGCGTCAATAACCAATATTTGTATGCATCATGGGCGGTTAGGATTAGATGATAGAAGAAAATCGAACGGACCAAATTTTTGAGGTGATGTGGCTCAACCTGAGAGCAGAGAATAGCAATTAATGACTCTTAGTTGGTTGCACTTATAAAGAAAGAGTAGATTACTTGAGATATAATGATAATAAATCATGTTATAAGTGAATAGTGATCTTAATTAATTATGATGCTTCATAGCCTATTACTTCAAAGTTATCTTGCACTTCTTACCGTTCCGTGTGGCTTGCTGAGTATGTAAGTACTCACTCTTGCTTAAACATGATCAGAGAATGAGCAGGTTGAGGAGGATGTTGTGGGAGACGACAGCTACTTTGACGGAGATGATTAAGGATTCTAGGTCCTATCCACGCTCGAGCATGTCCTGTGGTCTACATAACTTAAGGGCCTTCGTAATGCTGTGAAATAGTTTGGTGTCTTGGATGTAACATAGTCGAGAGAACTTAACTTTGTAAATTATTACTATGGTATGTATCGAAGCTGGTTTTGTACTACTCTATGTACGGCTGACTTCCTGGGCGGTTGCATATAAGGGGATATCTCAGGGTACCATCACAACTTAACAACGGCTCAAACCAGGCCGATCTAGAACCGTTCGAGACGCTTTCATGGTCTTAGAGGCAAACGTCTCGGGAAGCGCTCCGTTTGACAAGTTATGATTTGTTTGATGTAATTAGATGGTTTTCAAGGGAAAACACTCAAAACCGAAAGTTTACTTGCAAACGGTTGAAACCGGGCTGATTTGGAGTCGTTTTGAACGATCTCGTGGTCTTTCGAGAAAAATGGCCCGAGGAACGCTACTTTTTGCTTGTTATGATGTGTTTGATGTAATTGGATGTATCCGATAGTAAAACACTAAAAACATGAGTTTACTTGCAGACGGCTCAAACCGGACCAATCTGGAGCCGCCCGGGACAATTTCGTGGTGTTTCGGGCAAAAAGGCCTGAGGAGCATTTTTTTTTTCACTTGTTCCGATGTAATCAGATGGTTTTTATTGTAAGACACTCAAAAATTTGAGTTTTCTTAAAGCCAGCTCAAACGGGGCAGATTTTGAGTCATTATGGACGATTCCGTGGTCTCGGGAAGCTTTTCTTTTGACTTGTTATGATGTGTTTGATGTAATTGGCTAGGTTACAAAGGAAGACACTTAAAAACATGAGTTTACTTGTAACATCCTGGCCCAGGGCTTAATAGGATTGATAAGAATACTCATACCAACAGTTGCAACTTCTTTTCCGGAAGCTCATCTCGAAAGAACTCCGGGGTTAAGCGTGCTTGGCCCGGAGCAATTTCGGGATGGGTGACCGACCGGGAAGTCCTTCCCGGGTGTGCACGAGTGAGGACAAAGTGCGCAGAAAAGACGTGTGTTGGTCTGTGGGGACAGTCTTGAGATCCTAGAGAGCTGCCAGGCGTGCGGGCCCGGCCTCGTGGAGGCGGGACGTCACATTACTTGACTCAAAACATGGCTGATTTGGAGCCGTTCTAGACGATTTCGTGATCTTTCCGGCAAATAGCCCGAGGAGTGATTCTTTTCACTTGTTATGATGTGTTGATGTAACTGTATGGCTCACATGGAAAAAAAATTAAAAATCGTGAGTTTACTTGAAGATGGCTCAAACCGGGACGATTTTGTGATCTTCCGAGCAAAACATTTTGAATATCGTTTCTTTTAATTTGTTATGATGTGTGTAACGTAATTAGATAGTTTTCAAAAAAAAACATCTAAATGTATAAGGCAAAATTGTGTGAGACACACTAATAAATGGTGACTTCGTCCACAACACACCAACAAGTCGAATTTGTCTGCAACACGAAAGGATTTTGAAAATTTTCGTCTGTGACACAATATGACCATTTAACAATTATTTGCAATTTTTATCTCAATTTATAAAAGACATTAGAATTTAAAACTTAGCAACAATGTACATTGATAGTTAAAAAATGAAGCTGGATTTTTTTCGATTGTTTGCAACGTCTCATTGGTTTAATGTTTAATTTGTCGAGAAAATTATGCAAGAAATCGAAAAAATTCCGGCTCCATTTTTTAATGATAGATATTGCCACAATGCATATTGGTGACAAGTTTCAACTTCTAATATATATATATATATTCTAAATTGGGATCAAAAAGTTACAAATAATTGTTAAATGGTCATAGTGTGTCACAGACGAAAGTTTCCAAAATCGTAGTGTGTTGCAGACAAATTTGACTGTGTTAGTGTGTTGTGGATGAAGCCACCATTTCTCAGTGTGTCTCTCAGATAATTTTGCCAATTTATAAGCACAGGAATATCTGGTCCCTGTTAAACCCTGATCCACTCTAGGGGTGGGACCGGTTAATGAAAAACTGATAACCGAAATTAACCGAATCGAAAAATCTAAAATTTCTCAGAATTTCAATTAACTGTAAAAATTTGAATTTTGTTGGCACTCATTATGACCACCTTTTAGTGCCAAATTCTCTTAATATATCTATGATGATTCACCATATTGTATTGATTATTGTCACTAATCATGACGTTTTGCTTCTTTAGTGTCTTTTTGTGTCTTTGTGTCATTTTAGGTGAAATACAACATATAATGCAAACGGGACGAATTATCCATGAAACATGGGTCGAAGCTTTAGCCCGCGGCACCTCAAGCACTCCTTGGACGTCCATGAAGCCCAACACGCAAGGCCCAAACACATTTGCTTGGTTTTCAAGTCTTCTAGAAGGCTCACCCAAAATATTCCCAAAATCTGGAGATTTTCGCGGAGTCCAGGATAGCAATATCTTGTGACGAGGATTTGGAGTTCAAGACAACCTCAAATGCAAATCTGTTGAATACCAAAGTTGAAGATCTCGTCGAGTGCTTTCCGGAACACATATGGATGACATTATTTGGACTCCGGAGCTAGGAGATATGGGGCCCGCAATGAGTACTGCGCAGAGAAGTCCGAATCAGGATAGAATATCTTGCGACGTGATTTTGGGCATGAAGACGACAGAATCTGGAGATCAAAATAATACCAAAGTTGTAGATCTTTCCGAGGGCTACAAGATAGAGTCTAAGTTTGCTTGATTTGGAGTCCGGACGATGGAGATATGATTTTTAGAAGGCGGAGCTGCGAAAAAAGGAAAATTGAGTCCGAGTTGTACACGTTTCGTGCCGACCGGCACAACCCTTGTGCCGATCGGCACCGACCTAGATTGGGTGGAGGACGTCTCCAGGCACCTCCCCACTACATATATGTCTCAAGGGACGTCCCCCTTTGTACGCATTGTCATATAATCAAAGTATTTCGAGTTGAGAGCCAAAAACTTGCGGCGTTACGCCGCCGGTTTCACCATGTAGCATAGTTGTCTAGATTTCTTCTAGTTGGCTAGTTGGAGGAGATGGCTAGGGTTCTAAGAGGAGTCAACCCACGTGGTGAAGCTCTAATTAGGGTCTAGTTAGTCTATGAATTCAATTAGACCAAGGTTCAAGAGCCGGATGTCGTCATCGTCGCAGTAAGTGATTGTGATGATTTTCTATGCGATATATCGATTGACCTATCTTGTGTTCATGCTTGCTTTCGATCTTGTTCTCCTCTATGTCTTTCTTCTTGTTGCAATTTGCTATATTCATGTCGTGCCGACCGGCACAACCCTAGTGCCGATCGGCACCATCCTTGGATGCAACAGAAAGGTGCGTTGTTTATCTTGTCGGTGTTGTTTAGCTATTAGTAGATTAGTTGCCGTCCTAGGATCGCATGTGAAAACTAATTCTATTAGTAGATTAGCTGCCGTCGACAAGGATCGCATATGAAATCTAATAGTGACGCAATGCTAATAGATGCTCACCGTAGTGCCTTTTCCTTTGCCTTATTAGCCGCCGCCGTGACAGGGTCGCAGCAAACAGCTTAGGTGCATGGGTGCGAGACTAGAGGAGATGATAGATTGATGTGCTTCATTGAACTATAGTAGATTACCTTTTGCTATGAACTGCAACTTGTGCTACTGGTGTGTGCTTCATTCATATTCGGCTAAGACTCGTTAGCTTTGTTATTGGCTTTGCAATTCTCTCTTATTTTGTTGTTTCGCTCTCTGTGCCGATCGGCACGGCCGTTGTGCCGATCGGCACAACAACAAATCTCTTCAATTTCTCTCCTGTTCAACGTCATATGCAATTGTGCTTAATGCTTAGGATTAGTTTGATGTGCTTAATAGTAGATTGCTTATGGTTTGCTTGCCGGTCCTTGGATTCGATAAACCTTGGAATACTCTTCTAAGGGAAAAGCTACTACAACTGACCCGTGCGCTTGCGGTCATAAAAGGTGCGCGTATCCCGCGCCAACAAGCTTTTCTGGCGCCGTTGCCGGGGACTGGCAACTCGAACCGTAGGTATTTCTATGAAAATTTTGTTTCAAGCTAACCCTATGATCTATCATATTGCATATACTCTGTTTTCTTTGTTGTGTTCATTGGAAACAGGACGGGAGCAACCGCCGTCAACCCTTCTGCCGACCAGCACAATGTTGATGCCGATCGGCATATGCGAGCTTCGGTGATTCTGCAACAAGAGCTAAGTACTCTTCCCTCTCCTCTAACTTTGTAGCGGTAGGTGCTAACGCTGTTAGTGGCCCAACATCTGCTACTTAGTTCTTCTTTGGTCTTACTTTGCTTGTTTCTTTCGTATCTAAATTAGACTTTGTAGTGCTGCTAGGAGTTCAACCTAGTTTCTTATTCGGTTAGTTTTTGAATAAACAACGTCATGGCGCTATCTTTGTTATCAATAATCAATACTTTGGTGCTCTCATTGATTTTGAAGAAGTGATGAATGTTGCTATTGTTGTATGCTTAGCATGATTCTTGACATGTTTGTTTTCCCCCTTCACTTTACCATGAACTTCACTAAATTCCAGCTCTAAGAATCACTGAGATTAAATTGCTATGCTTTTGACAAAGACCCCACTAGTTATCTTTCATGCACATGATTTATTTTTATATCAATGATCTCTTTGACTCGGGATGTTTTTAAAACTATGCTTCATGGTTACATGTCTCTATACCTTGCATTGGTTGTCTTCTATCATGATCACTACCTACCAAAGCCAAATATGCTATACCTATATGATAAACCTGTAGATTGCAACATGTAATTTGGTGAGTTGGGTCAAGTTTGTGTTCTTTAGGTATGAGACTTAGAAGCTGGCCATTCCGTTTGCGTAACTATAACTTGTTTTCTAGCCTTATTCATATTCAGCCTTGCCTATTCTACTCTGGAATGTGTGCATACTTCGCTGAATATTCCCACCTGTAAACCCATATTTCTTTTGGTGTTGTCCAATCCTTGTCCACAACCTATGATATGAGTCTCTCGTCGAACCATTGCACTATTCCTATGGTTTTATGCACAAATTATCAAGATATCTTGCTCAAGACGAAGATTTTCATCACCAAACACCTCTGAAGACTTTCTAAAGCGCAAAGGATCAATTTGAGGCGAAAACGGAGAAAAGTCGGGTCCGCGCCGATCGGCACAAAATCGTGCCGACCGGCACAAAGTACAAAATCAGCAAAAAGCCCCCTGTTATCTCCAGGAATCAAGTATTTGTGTTTCAGATGGTCAAGAAGAAGAAATAAAAGGTTTAACTAGTGCTTTTTCTTTTTCCACTTCCTATATGCTCGAAACGAGCATCGTTTAATCATGGGGGAGATGGATCGTCATCTACATTCCGAAGCACTAGTTAATGGACTTCAAAGATTGTTGATGAAAGATCAAGATTGTTTATAGTGTTATATCAAGTCGCAAGAGTGGACTTCATAGAAGATTGTGCATAAAACCATCATATTCAAGTAAGTGCATTCAATTGGCTGAGACTCTATCCTTCCAACCATGTGCAATCCGATTTTGAGAACTTCGTTTGTGTCTTGAGATCAATTTTTGCCATTTGCACATGTCCACCTTTCTAAAGCGTGTGTTTCCTTTCTTCATCATGTTATTCCAATGGCCTTTTTGACAAGTCTCTGTAAAACCAAGTAGAACTATCTCTTGATTTGACAATATTCTAAGTTACATTGTTTTGTTAGAACATCTTCCCTACCAAGCTACTCATTTATGCCTCCACTAAATACTTGTAGACTAGGGATTTTTCTTGGCTGATTGAGAGACTTGAAAGTTGAGTGCTCATGTGATTTATGGTATGAAGTTTTCAATTCTTGGTCGAGACATGTGTTTTTATAATAGCTTCTCTGATACAATTCCTGAGTTAAAGAGTGATTTGTTCATATACTGTGCATCGGTTTTTATTAAACTATGTGGTTGGTTCTAAGTTAATGGTTGCTGTCTTTGATCTTTGAAACTTATGAGCTGGATAATCAATAGAATACTTAAATGATTAAGCATGGGGGAGATATATGTGTCTTGATGATTGTGAACCATATGACATGATTGCAATGCTGATCTTCTATTTAGAGAATTTTCGTGTTTGGATTTGCTCGAGGACGAGCAAAAGCTAAGCATGGGGGTGTTGTTGGCACTCATTATGACCACCTTTTAGTGCCAAATTCTCTTAATATATCTATGATGATTCACCATATTGTATTGATTATTGTCACTAATCATGACGTTTTGCTTCTTTAGTGTCTTTTTGTGTCTTTGTGTCATTTTAGGTGAAATACAACATATAATGCAAACGGGACGAATTATCCATGAAACATGGGTCGAAGCTTTAGCCCGCGGCACCTCAAGCACTCCTTGGACGTCCATGAAGCCCAACACGCAAGGCCCAAACACATTTGCTTGGTTTTCAAGTCTTCTAGAAGGCTCACCCAAAATATTCCCAAAATCTGGAGATTTTCGCGGAGTCCAGGATAGCAATATCTTGTGACGAGGATTTGGAGTTCAAGACAACCTCAAATGCAAATCTGTTGAATACCAAAGTTGAAGATCTCGTCGAGTGCTTTCCGGAACACATATGGATGACATTATTTGGACTCCGGAGCTAGGAGATATGGGGCCCGCAATGAGTACTGCGCAGAGAAGTCCGAATCAGGACAGAATATCTTGCGACGCGATTTTGGGCATGAAGACGATAGAATCTGGAGATCAAAATAATACCAAAGTTGTTTATCTTTCCGAGGGCTACAATATAGAGTCTAAGTTTTCTTGATTTGGAGTCCGGACGATGGAGATATGATTTTTAGAAGGCGGAGTTGCGAAAAAAGGAAAATTGAGTCCGAGTTGTACACGTTTCGTGCCGACCGGCACAACCCTTGTGCCGATCGGCACCGACCTAGATTGGGTGGAGGACGTCTCCAAGCACCTCCCCACTACATATATGTCTTAAGGGACGTCCCCCTTTGTACGCATTGTCATATAATCAAAGTATTTCGAGTTGAGAGCCAAAAACTTGCGGCGTTACGCCGCCGGTTTCACCATGTAGCATAGTTGTCTAGATTTCTTCTAGTTGGCTAGTTGGAGGAGATGGCTAGGGTTCTAAGAGGAGTCAACCCACGTGGTGAAGCTCTAATTAGGGTCTAGTTAGTCTATGAATTCAATTAGACCAAGGTTCAAGAGCCGGATGTCGTCATCGTCGCAGTAAGTGATTGTGATGATTTTCTATGCGATATATCGATTGACCTATCTTGTGTTCATGCTTGCTTTCGATCTTGTTCTCCTCTATGTCTTTCTTCTTGTTGCAATTTGCTATATTCATGTCGTGCCGACCGGCACAACCCTAGTGCCGATCGGCACCATCCTTGGATGCAACAGAAAGGTGCGTTGTTTATCTTGTCGGTGTTGTTTAGCTATTAGTAGATTAGTTGCCGTCCTAGGATCGCATGTGAAAACTAATTCTATTAGTAGATTAGCTGCCGTCGACAAGGATCGCATATGAAATCTAATAGTGACGCAATGCTAATAGATGCTCACCGTAGTGCCTTTTCCTTTGCCTTATTAGCCGCCGCCGTGACAGGGTCGCAGCAAACAGCTTAGGTGCATGGGTGCGAGACTAGAGGAGATGATAGATTGATGTGCTTCATTGAACTATAGTAGATTACCTTTTGCTATGAACTGCAACTTGTGCTACTGGTGTGTGCTTCATTCATATTCGGCTAAGACTCGTTAGCTTTGTTATTGGCTTTGCAATTCTCTCTTATTTTGTTGTTTCGCTCTCTGTGCCGATCGGCACGGCCGTTGTGCCGATCGGCACAACAACAAATCTCTTCAATTTCTCTCCTGTTCAACGTCATATGCAATTGTGCTTAATGCTTAGGATTAGTTTGATGTGCTTAATAGTAGATTGCTTATGGTTTGCTTGCCGGTCCTTGGATTCGATAAACCTTGGAATACTCTTCTAAGGGAAAAGCTACTACAACTGACCCGTGCGCTTGCGGTCATAAAAGGTGCGCGTATCCCGCGCCAACATTGATTTCAATTTTTGGCTATTAGGTTAACCGTGATTTGTTCAGTTTTGGACCCTGGTTAACCGAATAGGCGGCATTAACTGATTTGTTGCAGCCCAGGAAAGCCCATCAGCCTCACAACACCATATAACCCTAAAGCCTACCAGACCATCAACCCTAACAGCCACACACCCACCTCCAGGCTCCATCCACCACTGCGGTCGGCGGCGAGGCAGCCGCAGTTCATCGTCCGGCCTGGCCCGGGTCAACGATTGTCCTCCTCTGGCTCTGGTGCGGCGGCACACGGTTGTTGCTGAGCTTCTTCAGTGCTGTCGTTCGACGGGCACGGCTCGCGCCTCGCCGCAGCCGAAGAAGACGCGCGCGTGGAAGCAGTGGCCACGTGCCGCCGAGCTACTGATCACCAAGCGCAAGCTCTCGCTCTCCCGACGCCTCTCGACGACGGTGCTCCCCACGGTGCCACGGTGCCACGGCGCCACGATCTGCGCTGGACCACACACAAGTTGCGGGGTGCGCGCAGTTGCGAAGAGACGGAGGCGAGTTGATTCGGCGAGGGTGGAGCTGCTGCGGCACGAGCAAGGAGCGGTGGCGGCCGGCGGAGCAGCGAAGGCGAGCTAATTCGGCGCGGGTGGAGCTGCTGCGGCACGGGCAAGGGACGGAGGCGGCCGGCAGAGCTGCTCGAGCGTGGGTGGTGCAAGGCGACGGGCAGAGCCATTCTTGCTAGATTTGATCGATTTCCTCTCAATTAAGGCTCGATATCCTCTCTAGCTGGCAGTTGCACTTGATCTCGAATCTTCTTGAGCACAGTTTGATTTTTTTTGGTGAACTTCGGTTTTTCGGTTAAACCCGAAAACTGCACCGAATTAACCGAAACCCGAAACGCGCGGTTAATGCAAAATTTATAACAATTTCAGTTGGTATTTTCTCAAAACCGAGACATTGTTTCACCGACCGAAATGGCCAAATTAACCGAAGTCCCATGCCTCCACCAGGGATTACAATCCCGTTCTGGCCGCTCAAACCGGAGGCCACGAAAACCGGAAAAAACAATCTAAAAACCGGACAAAATTCAAAACCCAAATTTGAATATGAAATTTGCAAACCGATTGGTAAACCGAACCAAATTTTCGGAAACCGGAGCAAAAAAGGGAAAACCGATGTGCTCCGCTTTTTGCTCGGTTCGTCGTTTTTTATTTTTAAAATCATAAAAATTGAACATTTTAAAAAAATAGAACAAAAAATATGTAAAAAAAAACTAGATGTAATTTGCAGCGTAATGGTGCAACAACAACACGAAAATTCGATCCTTTGCTTGGTCAAAAAAAATCAAAGAATTTTGCTGGTTATAAAAAAAAGGTTTTTCCTTTTTTTCCTTGCTTTTTCAATCCAGAAATCTTGCTTGATTTTTGACCCATCAGACGATCGAATTTTCATGTTCTTGTTCCACCATTGTGCTACAAATTTCATCTAGTTTTTTTTACATATTTTTGTTTCAATTTTTTTCAAACGTTCAATTTTCCGATAAACCGGACTGAACTGGTTTTCCGGTTTTCGCGAAAACCGGTTCGGTTTACCGCGGTTTTGTAAACCTTGTCCACCCCCATCGTCCTCCGGCGCCGACGAGGCTCATTCATACCCTACAACCTAATTCGGCCACGGTGCGGTCGCTGCGAGCGGCGCAAGCCTTGCCTCCCGGTCGCTCCTTCTCTCCGTGCGCGCGCTCCAGGGAGCGGCCTTCCCCAACTGTGCTGGTGCGCGGTGGTCCTCGTCCGTGCCGCCGCCCCATTCGTCGTCGCCATCTTCGGGGGTGGTGCCGGCCGGGATCACCGGTGCGGTATCCTTCTCCCTCACTTTCGCTACTTTTGCGGCGGCGGAGGCTAAGGCGAAGGAGCGGCCGCCGCCGGATCTGTTGCCACAGAGCGTGGTGCTGTACCAATACCAAGTGTGCCCCTTCTGTAACAAGGTCAGAGGTGAGTCTATCTCCCGTCCATGCTCCACTGTCGCATATTTATCGTACGAGTGCAAGAACAATTTAGAATTTGTTACCTTCTGATCTGAGTCACATTTGAACTTAAGAAGCAGTCCCGGTCACTTTAACTGAAGAGACTTCTGGGATCAAGGATATTTATTTTATAGCGGTTTAATTAATACTAAAGTCTAGTGATACCCTAAGAACCTAATGCATTCTGTTGACACACCAAACAGGATATGTACTTTTTGTTTACATCCATTGTATACAAACTAAAAATTTGAGGCATTTACCTCAATAGCCAATAAAGCTTTCTTTTTTTTCGAAAGTTATATTTTAGCTTACATGTTTGGCTGCATCACACCGCAAGTTCTCAGTACTTCAGGTACCAAAGAGTTTAGACTGATAGCAGTTCTGTTTTTAGATACATCAACCACTTCTTGGTTTCGTCGAAATTTGTTGTTTTGTCTAAACAACAGGATACATAATGAGCATGATCCATTAGATTGATGCAGTTCAAGGGATAGAATTTTTGTTGGTACACAAAGAAGGGGTGTAGTAAAGAGCCAAAAAGTTGTATTCGCCTTTTTGTATTATATACTACGTAGTTGTATAGCTTTTTTTCCTTGAATATAATAAATGTTTACTCCTTGTCGAGTTTTTTTTTTTTTTGAGGGCAACTCCTTGTCGAGTTTGAGATGACAGTTTTGTCTTTAGTTCACCGCGGCAAAAGGATTGACAGTTTGACACAGCTTTGTATGGAATCTTTGCATCATATCTGTCAGTGCTTGAATAATAGTTAGGTATCCAAATGTATCCTAAATTTAAGCTCAACTGCTGATAGAATGGAATGTATAAAACTATTTGTATTGATATTTGATAACAGCGGTAGTAGTAACAGATACTTATATAAGTAGCTTGTGTGCTTGTTTTTCTTGTATTGTGACACTATCATTTTTTCCTTCTTATCAGCCTTTTTGGACTATCATGATATACCATACAAAGTTGTCGAAGTTAACCCTTGAGCAAAAAGGAAATCAAGTGGTCTGATTACAAGAAGGTCCCAATATTGACAGTAGATCGTGAACAGCTTATTGATTCATCAGGTTACACTTTTACCTCGACTGAGTTTGTGCCTCCCATCACATTGTTATAGTTGCAAATCACATGGATCGTATGTTCTAAACTCTGAATCCATAATGCATTTTTTCTGATTTCTTGTTTGCAGAGATAATTAAATATTACACCGCAGGATCAGCCCTGATAATGAACTCACAAATGACGAGGAAGCAAAATGGCGCAGGTAGCTTATTGATTATCTTCATTAATTGTGTGTGCAATTAGTATGCATGATATGATTCTTTTTTTTTTGGTTCTGTCATTATTATTATTATTATTATTGCTCTATGGTGTTTATTAATTTTTTAATTCATATGCATGCACATTCTGTGATAAAACAATCACTTCATATTTTATTTTGAGATTTGCTTGTAGTCAGTTGACTGAAATCTTGCTTTCCTCTCAGTCAACTGATTTTTCGTCGTTGTATCAGTCGATTCTTGTGATTTTGTACCGTGCGATCGCATGAGCACTTTGGTTTACGATTTGAAGCGGGCTAAACTAGGCTGATTTGAGTTGTTGGGCTTCCTTCAGCGTTGTTTGCTATCAGGCCAGCCTGGCCCTTTGTTGTTGCTTCTACACTAGCATTTGGTTTTTTTTGGCGCAGCAGCTGTTTAACCTCGCTCTACACAAACGAGAGCAAAACGAGCAGTCTCCCTTAGCTACAGAATTGTTTGTTCCAAGTTATCATTTTCAAAATATCCAAAATTCCTTCACGATCATCCAAAATTTCTTCATTTTTGTTTCCTTTTGTTTCAGTTCTATTTTTTAATTTTTTTTTGCTTGGATTGGCTGTACGTTCTTCAGCTCCAGCTTATGGTAAAGTACCAATAGTACATAAATATATGATATAATAAATACAACTTTATATTGGTAGGAGAATAATAATGTTAATATAACAACGTTGTAATTTTGTTTCAAGCTTCAATTTGACCACGCCTAATTCATGCATTATAAAATAAAGCAGAGAAGGTTGTGATATGTGTGCCATATGTGTTCAGTATATGTTGTCCTTATGGTTTTATATTTTCTTTAGTTATTATGGTTTGCGTAATAGAAATTTTTTCAAGTGGTTCGCTAAAGCTACCAGATCGGTAGTTTCTTGTACCTTGTTCACCAACTGCAATAGTCTTTGTTTCGATTATCATGTTTCCTTATGTGTTTGGCTTTGGTTGTTTTTTACCTTTTGTCGTTATCCGATACCTTTTGTATTTTAAAGGAGATCCTTAGGTCATTCTTTCTTTTGCACCATTTTTCTAAAAAAATGTTTTGATTTTTGAAACTTCTGCGTGGAGAAATAGTTGTACAGTTATAATTGCTATGTTCTATTTTATTTTTCTTGTAAAAATTCCTTCACAATTGTCCAAAATTTATGCATTTTTTTGTTGCCTTTTATTTCAGTTTTCATATTTTTTTATTTGCATTGGATGGACGTTCTTCAGCTCCAACTTACGATAAAGAAACCATAGTGCGAAAATATTATACTAATGTTTATATAGTTTTATACTAGTATAAGAGTAATAATTTTAATATAATAGTGATGTAATTGCGTTTATTGTTTCAGTTGACCATGATAACATTAATTAGAAAAGAAAAACAGAGAAGGTGGTGAAATGTGTTTTAATAGCGCCATATGTGTTTAATTAGTAGTATCTTTTTCCTCGCCTTGACTTAGTTATTCTGATTTACATAATAGAAAAATGTGTCAAGTGCTGAGGCTTGCAAGATTTTTCTTTGAAACTCCACTTTTTTTTTAGATTTTGTGGGTGCACTAACATGTTTATCTCTTGTACCTTGTTCACCAACTGCAATAGTCTTTGTTTCAGTCATAATATTTTCTATGCTTTTTTTCTTTTGGGCTGTTTTTTTACTTATTTTTTAATCATTTGTAAAAAAGGTTGTGTTTCAAAAATGCTGTGCGGAGAATAGTTGTAGAATTATAACTGTTCATGCTCTTTTTATTATTTAAATTGTTACTCTATTAGTATAAATATTGAAATTATTTTGTACAACTATCCCAATGTAAATACATCTTTTACCATGCAGTTTTTTTTTTCCTTTTTGACAAAAATTAATTAGTATTTGATGGTTCGAACAAGCCCAACAAAGATAAAAGAAGCTATACCTGGCGTGGTTTAAATGATGCGCTTAATATAATTGTATCGGATCCATCTACTATAGGTGGGCCTGATTAAAAGAAGCCCACTAGCGTGGAGCGTAGATGGTAATCAAGATTAGGCGTTTGGCAGCAGTAGAGCGATTAGTCAATTAAAATCCCTAAGTAGCGTCGAGCGTTGGATGGTAATCCTGAGGACAAAAAATTGACTGAGACGTATGCTGAAATCAGTCGACTGACCTGGCGACACGGTGTTTTATTTTTGCAGTATTCCGTTGAAGCTGTTATGTTTCTAATTTGATAGATCTCTTGATGTTCATTTATGTATTGTGTTGGGTACTCTAATTTATAGCTTACCTGAGTTACCTCATGAAAAGTTCTGTTGAACCCATTGTTCTGGAACTTGGAACGAATAAGATTTATAGTATTTTTTCTTTGTAGCAGACATTGCATAGTCTTTGCATAGACTTTGCATAGTCTTACATTGTTATTCCTCATTATGCACGAGTCATTTGAACTTGCCTTTAGGAACAGCAAAACAAACAACAAAATAAATTCGTCCCCATTACCTCCAAAAAAAAAAATCATCACCGGTAGATGTCACATTATACTAGTTTTCTGTGACTTCTGCTTCCATCCATGTTCGAGAATACTACTGCACATCTTCTGCATACACTGACTTTACCTCTTTAGCAGCCACGATCAGTAAACAGTTCCTACTTTCCCTCCATTGACCGCATAACTATGCATAAGAACATGTGCTTATCTACTAAGAATTTGTCTTTTGTTCTTCTTATTTCTATACCTGATCATGGTGGATCGATGATTGTTACTTTTCACCTTCTACCAACCTTTCTTCCTCTCCTTTGCTTCACTTTGATAGTTCATGAGGGTTTCATCTCCAGCTACCCCAACTTGCTTGCTACTAAAACGATTTGTTGTGGCTGTTGCTAGGTGGGTGTTGAGCACCTAGTGCATACCCTATCTCCTAACATATATCGGACAACTTCAGAATCTCTAGAATCTTTTGACTACATTACAAACATGGTAACCCATGAAACTCTCAACTCTGTTCTAAGTCTGTATATAATCTTTTTGTACTTGAACTATAGAGATGTACTTTCAATATTTTTCCTCTCGCAAAATTAAATTTAGTAAAGTGGACATTTCTCAATATTATTGAATAGATGTGAACATAAGGACCACAATTTTAAATAGTTACGTAGAGTGGTGATATTTGGCTGATATCTGGTTGCAAGCAGGCTGATAGGAAGCTCTGGAAATTTTAATGTATTGAACCATGACAAAATGCGTATCTGCTTCAAATCATAGTGCATTTTTGCATGCTTTTTATGTAAGGGTTACTGACTCCAATTATATGAAATGATGTGAGTGCTACGTCAGATTTTATTTTTATTCATAAAGTTTTGTTTTCGTTCTTGAACTCGAATCAAGCTCTATTTTCTTTGCCCAATTTTTTCTGTTGGCCTGTTATCAACGGAATATTGAGCCTATATTTTGTTCTCTGCTTTCACCCCAAATATTTCTCAAATCTTCTTCCCGTGACAAAAATGAAGGGCAGTGGCAAGATGATCTTATGTTACATCCGTTAGTTTAGTGGAAATCCTTTTTCTTTGTGGCACTTGATTGGGAGAGGCGAACATGGAGAAGTATTTGTTAGATGTGTTGTGGCTGTGTTCATCTTTCTTGTATTTTCCCTCTAGTTGGAGGGTTTTTCTGCATATATGTACACTGTACATCTTGCCCCTTTGGGCTATGGAATAGATCTGAGTTGCATTTCATAAAATGGTATCACAGCTTAAAGTTTCCACCAATTGATCCATGACCTCCGGCCGCCGCCGCCGTCCTGTCGGCGACCTAAGCAGCTCCACCTCCACTCCCTTTCCTCCCTCCCTTCCCTCCCTCCCTCTTCCCTGAGCTCACCCGAGCTCCTGATCCGCCGCATCGTGGGCTCGGCGACCCACTTGACGCGCCACCGCGCGGCTGTTCTTCGTCGCGCCCGCCCCCCCCGGCCCGCGTGCTCGCCTGTGGCGGCGAGGCCGGTGCGCTCCTTTGCCGTGGACCACGCGCTCCTCTGCCGCGGCTCGCGCGCTCATCCCGCGTGTGGTCTCCCCTGCGTGCCTCTGCTCCAGGCTGCCGCCGCGCGTGCGCCTCTGCTCGACTCCCTCGGCCTCCTCTGCTCGAGACTGGTCACATAAAGGGAAGGAGCAGGTCTACGCGGATTTCTGTTCCATGGCTCTCTCTTTTGGTGGTAGACCCGGCTGCTACCGCAGTACCTCGGTGCCTGGTCTTGTTCAATGGCACCAATTGGGGCAAGTTTGCTTTTCACATGGAGGTTCACATGGGTGGACAACAGCTGTGGGGCTATCTCACGGGTGAGCGGCTATGTCCGCCTTGCCCTTGTGTTCCGGTGCAGCCCACTTACCCACCCAATGCTGATGAGGCCACCAAGACTGCTATGCTTGAGGACTTTGAGGCTGCGATGGATGCTTATCAGTCTGATCTTGCTGACTACGACACTTGGTGTTGGGAGGAGGCCTGTGCCAAGGCTATTCTCCTTGCGAGCATGAAGACCGATCTCTCACTGACTCTCAGGGGTCTCACCACTTCGCAGCAGATTTGGGCTCACCTTCGTCGAAGTTACGAGATTCGTAACGAGGCGATGTACCTTCCTGTCGTGGAGGAGGCTCAGTCGCTTCGACAGCTTGACCACACTGTGGAAGAGTTTCACCGCTAGATGTGTGCCGAGTTCTGCGGCACTGGCATCTGCCAGTGTTGTGACCGCCACCGGAGCCAGAGGGAGACTCTTCGTCTTCACGAGTCCCTCTCTCGGCTTCGGCCCGAGTTTGATACTGTCAGGTCCCAGCTCCTGACACGTCGTCCTCGCCCTTCACTTGACAAGGCGATGCCTGAGCTACGGGCCGAGGAGACACGTCTTCGCACTGGGGGGTGGGCCTCGCTCATCAGTCTGCCACTCTCCTGGCTGCTCGAGCTCCTCCGCCTGCCCCACCTCCTCCGGTGCCTCCGCCTCCAGCTCCTTCGACTCCCGTGGCGTCTCCAACCACATCTGAGATTCGCTGCACCTACTGTGGGATACTAGGCCATGACATGAGTATGCTGTCTGTCTCAAGAGGCAGCGCGACAGGCAAGGTCGTCGTGGTGGACGCCCTTCTCAGGGCTCGTCGGGGTCCTCCAGTTAGCATGGTCGTCGATCGTTGTCTGCAGTCGAGACAGAGGTCCTTGAGGTCCTTGCACTGTTACGTCGCCTTACTGCCTCAGCACCCAGGACTGCTGGGACTGCTGCTTCTGCTTCTACTTCCACTCCACCTCCCCCGTCGTCACGTATGTCATCCACGTGGTTTCTTGATTCTGGTGTGGTGCTTCTTTTCATATGACTCCCGACTCGACTCAATTGTCTTCTATGTCCTCTCCTAGTCCACCTCTCATTGTTCAAACTACAGATGGCACTTCTCTTCTTGTTTCTGGGCGAGGCACTTTTTCTACTTCTTTTTTTCATGTTCCTATTGTTTCACTTGTTCCTAAACTCACTATGCAATTGTTGTCAGCGGCGGGTCAGATCACTGATCATGGTTGTCGTGTCATTCTTGAGGCTGACTCTTGTTGTGTTCAGGATCTTCGCACAGGCCTTCTGGTGTGGACTGGGCCTAGGCGTCGTGATTCTTAGGGCCTTTGGGAGCTGGACTGGCTACGCCTTGCTTCGCCCACGACTGGTGGCCATCCATCCAGCTCATCCGCTTCGGCATCTGTTGCTTCGTCCACCCCTACTTTTCAGCAGTGGCATCGTCTTCTAGGTCATCTTTCAGGTTCTCGATTGTCCACTCAAGTTGGTAGTGGTGTCTTAGGTCCAGTTTCTGGTCAGTCTGGTCTTCATTGTACGGGTTGCAAGCTTGGGAAATAGCTGCAACTCCCATATCCTACTAGTGAGTCTACGTCCCAGTGTCCTTTTGATCTTGTTCACTCAGATGTTGGGGCCGTGCTCCCTTTGTTACGAAAGGGGGTCACTCTTATTATCTGATCTTTATTGATGACTATACGAGATTTAGTTGGATTTATCTTATGTCTTCTCGTGGTCAGTTTCTCTCTATTTACCAGCAGTTTGCCACCATGGTCCGTACACAGTTTAATCTCCCAAGAGAAGTATATTCAGGATCTCCTCTCTCGTGCCGCTCTCACTGATCAGCGTCTGCTGACACTCCTATGGAGCTTGGTGTTCACCTGCGGCCCACTGATGGCGAGCCTCTTGTGGATCCCACTCGCTATCGTCACCTTGTTGGAGCCTTGTCTATCTGGGATTACTCGTCTTGACATTACTCACTCTGTTCACATCCTCAGTCAGTTCGTCTCTGCTCCCACTCAGCTACACTACGCTCACCTTCTTCATGTTCTGCGATATCTTCGTGGGACCATTTCTCGCCGTCTCTTCTTTCCTTGCTCTAGCTCTCTCCAGCTTCAGGCTTATTTCGATGCGACCTGGGCTAGTGATCACCCTGATCGTCCTTGGATCCTCTTTGATTGCATGGAAGACTACAAAAACAGACAGCAGTTTCGCGTTCTAGTGCTGAGGGTGAGCTGCGAGCCCTGGCGGCCTTGAACCTGAGGTCACATGGCTGAGGTCACATGGCTGAGGTGGCTACTTGAAGGATTTCGGTGTGCCTGCCACATCACCGACTCCCCTCTCTTGTGATAGCACGGGTGCGATCAGTATTGCTCGTGATTTGGTGAAGCATGAACTCTCCAAGCACATCAGTGTTGATGTCTTCTATACGCGATCACAGGTGCAGGACCAGGTTGTGACCCTTCACTATGTGCCTTCAGAGCTTCAGCTTGCAGACTTCTTCACGAAGCCACAGACATGGGAGCAACACAGCTACTTTCTATCCAAACTCAGTGTTGTTGATCCACCATCAGTTTGAGGGGGGTGTTAGATGTATTGTGGCTGTGTTCATCTTTGTTGTATTTGCCCTCTAGTTGGAGGGTTTTTCTGCATATATTTACACTGTACATCTTGCCCCTTTGGGCTATGGAATAGATCTGAGTTACATTTCATAACAGTATTTAACCATGGCACCCATGAATACTGACAGCTAGAGTATAAAATAAACTTTGGTGGCTTCTTCAAATAGCTTATGACCTTGCATACATCTGCAGTGCTCCCCAGGCATCCTTTTATCATTATCTGCAATCGAAGTACCTTCCTGATTACTTGGACGCTATTGCCCTTTTTGTTGGTTATTATATCAGTCGAATTTATCTTTTGTTTGAGATGAGAACATTGTGCGCCAAAGGACCACTGCAGTCAGTCTTATCGTTCAGTACATATCCACTATAATTTCAATTCAAGTTTTAAATGTTTGGAAGCTAAGAAACCCAATTATTTCTTCTGAAGTTAGTACCCATTTTTCAAATAATTCTTGTTAATCCTGTGAGTTTCAATGTTCTAGGTCACATTATACTTCTAATTCTTAATTTTTTCTTATATTTTTATGTCGTGATTGTTTGAATTCAATTTGTGCGAACTCCTAAAGTATGTGTAGAATTGCATGCAAATAAAATATAAAGTTCTCTACACGATGCCTGACACAGAAGGGCAAACCTGGCACAAATAGGAGTCTCTCACTTGTGTCTGGAGATTTTTGTTTTGAATTGTCCTCTTTGCAAAAGCAGGGGGGTGAAGCTATCTAGAAATACCCTTCCTAAACCCCACAATGAGTGGAAGCCCTTACATGATGCACCAACACAAATTTTAATCTTATGAATCCTGCAAACAAATAGCAACGAGTCTGATTGATGATTGTACATCCCTTTGATCATTGATGAGCAACCAGAGTTCGGTTTATACCTAATGCGTTGTGCAGGTAAACAAATTTTCTGATTTAACTTTTAATGCTTTCTCATATGTAAAAGGTTGGCACTATCAAGAGGTCTACAACTTTTTGAAGAATTTTAGTCCAGAGAAATGTCATTTCTGTTTCTCTGATTTCTTTCCAAATGAGTTTGATATTTGGACAGAAAACTATATTTGAGGATGGTACTGTATCAAGTGTTGTGATAGTTACAAAAATCTACATTTGGTCTTGCGTGAGACATTATTTTGTTTCCTATTTTACATATAACAGTGCATTTGTTATCCAAACCTTTGTCCAGGCAATTTCAGTTTTACAGAGAGGTTTGCTGTGAAGTATGCTGGTGCTGCAGACATGTACATGGTATCGAAGAAGCTAAAGAAGAAATACAATATACCCGATGAGCGTGCTTCATTGTATGATGCTGCCAGTACATGGATTGAAGCCCTGAATGGACGAGATTTTCTTGGTATGCTATTTATTCGTTTGCAAAGAAGGCCAGGAAAATGAAATATTGGAGGCAAAATATTTTGAAAAGAAAACTAAATTAACTCTGGATCGTTTTTATATTTGTCCAGGTGGCTCCAAGCCTAACTTGGCAGATCTTGCAGTCTTTGGTGTTTTGAGGCCTATTCGGTACTTGAGAGCAGGAAAAGATATGGTTGATAATACTCGAATTGGTGAATGGTACCAACGCATGGAAGTTGCAGTTGGAGAACCATCAAGGCTCCAGGAGTAGGAGAATTTGGACAACCTTTGTTGTTCGAAATGAAGTGGCAGACGCCAAAGATATGCAACAATGCTGTGACAGTATATCAAGCACGGATACAGTGAGGACCCGAATGTTTTGACCCGAAGACATGGTTGTCATGCTTTCGTTCCCTGGTTCGTTTCTAGTTATTTGATCCCATTATGTAAGTTAGATACTATAGGTCTGTGTTTTGCCTTGACCAAATTACGGAACTGCGGGACTTCATCAAATATTTATTTGGTTCGGATAAGCGGAAATTTTTTGTGGGGTGCTTTGTCGCTTTTCGATGTTTCACTCTTAAAGCTTTTCATATGGTTGAGCCGCACCTGTTCCCAGTATCTTTGTAGGTACCGCTACAACAGCGCTGTTCATTTGCTGTTTCTTTAAATTGGGAGCAAAATTCAGAAATGACTTCCAGACTCCAGTAGCCTCTCCTCGAAATGGTTGAGCGGCACCTGTTCCCCAGATCTTCCTGGCTGCCCTGCACTCGGGGAAGCCCTGAGGGCGCGTTTGGCTAGTCTTCCCAGCTTGGCCAGTATCATCTCGGCAGAGACTGGCCGAGGCAACCAGGCTGACCTGATGCATAATCTCTTTTTAACCTAGTGTTTGGTAGCCTGTACATTTACAAACATGCTGAGCTGATACGGTGTTTGGTAGCCTGCTTAATTTGATAAGTTTACCTTGCATTGCCATAAGGTAGAGTTACCGTGCTCCGTGCTCCGCCGGCCGCGCTGCCACGCGCTCGCCAGGTCGCCTTCACGCTCGCTCGCCGCGGCGCGTGCTTGCTCCACTCCCTCGCCGTGGCACCCGCACTTTCCTCGCTCCCTCGCCGCGGCACCCGCGCCGCTCGCCGCACTCCCGCCGCCTCGTCCGGCCCCCCAAACTCTCCCGCGCACCGGCGAACCCACCTTGGCCTGGCTTGGTGACGACGGCGCTGGACGGCGTGGCAAACGAGCTGACGTGCATGGAGTCGCCATCGCAGGTCGCCGCAAGCTCCAGCGCCTTGTTCCCATCGACGACCGTGCCACTGCCGACAAACAACCACGTGCCGCGGCTGAAGGAGAAGCCCGTGCGTTCTAGTCGCCTGGGGGCTGGAAGATGAGCTTGCGCCGCCGCCGAATTCGAAAGCTACTGGTGGCCGAAGTCACCACCAGACCTCGCCCGTCGCTCATGTGAGAGAGAGAACGCGCACGGGAGGTGACCTTATCTTCACGCATGTGAGGAAGGGAGCCAGGCCCAGCGGAAACGACTTCAATTTTCGTTCCCCGCGGTGCAGCGTTTTCACTGCTTTTTGCATCCGCGGGAGCAGGCTTGAACGGCCGTCCAGGCTAACAAACACAACGAAAATGAAAGATTCTGCATGCAGGGAGATGCGGTGCAGGCTGTGTTCAGGTTACCAAACGCGCCCTGACTACTTTCCAATACTATGGCTGCCACTTTCATGTTTTGAGCTGACTACGTTACGTCACCCAATGGCGTCCGATCTCCGAGACTAGATGACTTTAATTAGATTTAGTTTGACTGCTCACCCAAATGAATCATCAGTTCTCTGTAAACGTATCACAAGCTTGCAACCACCAGAAAAAATAATGCACCGTCGCCGCCTCGGTACCAGACGTTATCAGTGCCAACATAAATAGACAACTGCATCGGCGCGGCCGAGTTCAAATCCATAGCCAAAACGCGCCCCTAAGAGCATCTCCAGCAATGGACCTCAAAACAAGGCCCTTACTTTCGTTTTCCAAGCCGGCATGCAAAAATGAGAGCTCAAAATTTAGCTTCAACTCCAGCAGTAAACTAACCAAGACCCTATTTTGTATAAGACCAAGTAAAAAATAGTGGGACCTATGAATAAAAAGGAGGATTGAAGAACCCTAGGAATGAGGGCTTAGAGATGGAGTTTGAGAGGGCATGCAAAATGAGAGCCTAAATAGGGTCCCTGCTGGAGTTGATTTTTTAGCTCAACCTCCTAAATAATAGAGTAGGGGCTCAAGTAGGGGCCTTGCTGGAGATGCTCTAAATAAAGAAAAATCCATCCACAGCAGCTGCTAGTAGTACTATTGAAAATTCATCCACGCCAGGGAATCGATAATTTCATGCGAGGACCACTGATTTTGCAGCTTTACACAACACTGGTGCTACAGTTGAAGATCATTCCTACACACCAAATCAGGGCATCTTTTACATGAAAAAAGAACATAAAGCTAATAAGAACAGAAAAGAAACCTCCCAACAGCAACAAGGCAACTACCACGACCTAAACAAACCGAAGCTATTGCTGCTCCTACTTCCGACTCCCATGTGGAATCCTCCATCAAGAAGAGAAGAGCTACATGACGGAGCATGCGTTGGGGTTCTCGTCGCTGAAGGCGGCCGTGTACCTGACCTCGGTGGAGGTGGCGCGGGCGAGCGGCGCGGCGGTGGGGTCGGCGACGACGTTGCGCACGTAGCCGGCCGGCGCCTTCTTGTCGTAGGCGCCGGGCGCGTAGGGGTGCGCCACCATCTCGTACGGCACGTACGGCCACGGCTCCACCCGCTTGCCCGTCTTGTACGCCACGCGCCGCATCACCTTGGCGGCGTCCACGTAGCCGGTCACCGTCACCTTGTGCTGCTTCGCCGACACGTCCACGGAGCTCACGCCCTTCATGTCCTCCAGGGCCTTCTTCACCTTGCGCTCGCAGCCCTCGCAGTCGATCCGCACCTTCATCTCCACCGTCTGATGGACACACACAGATTCATTCATTCAACAAGTTAATTAATTCTTCCCGTACGTCGGAATCAATCAGTAATTAGTAGATCTACTACAAGTAACAACATGCTTTGTGTTTGAAAGCTGAAAACACCAGCTATGAAATCCGTCAGTACCTGGAACTGCTTCCTCTTCTTGATGTGCCGGCGAGTCCTCGGCAAGGTGCAGAACTCGGAGACGACGTCGACGATGCCCATGGCTGCTGGAAGATCGGAGAAAGAACAAAGCTAAACCCACCAAGAAGAAGTATAAACCCACCACCCTCTGCTCTCAGTGCTCTGTATTCCGGCTGCTAGTAACAACTGCGATGTGATGTGAGAGAGGGCCTGGGGGCTGGAGGCTGCTGATATAGGCGTCCTCGCCAGCAGCCCCATCCACCGAAGCCATGACACGTGGGAGCCAGGCCCAGCGGAGATTTTTCTACGGGTGTGAACGGTGCGGTGCACCTGCGCAGGACACGGTGGTTCCGGTGGCGGGTGGGTGTGGGGACCACACGCCATGTGGTGGCTGCCCCGAAAGCGGCATGGCCAGGTGATGAATCATCGGAGCGAGAGTGACCTCACTCCCGCTGTTTTATGGCGGTCTAGTAAGCTTCGGGGCAGCTGCGTGTGCGCGTCCTTGGTCGACTACGAGGCAACTGCCAACCTGAATGCTAAAAATAAACTGGGTCGATCGGTACTTGGTGCTCAAGGCACATGGGGTTAAATTGGATCTTTGCGGGAGTAAGTAGACTTCAGGATCTGCGTAAATCTAGAGTTAGATTGTGCGCTACACGTAACTTTAACTTCATTCTTATTTTAGAGATTAAAAAAAAAGTGTTTCTTTCTCTTGTCCAATTTCTAAACCATACAAACAAACAAAACTAGACCAACTTCCAACCAAAAGATGGTCTTGATTATTCCGGTGAATTTTTTTCTTTAAGGAAAGATGGCAGTTGCTCTACCTTTTCATTAAAGAAGGAGACACATATGGTGAATGTGTGGTACCACTATTTGTCCACTCCTAATCATAGTTCCTATGCCATATACGCTTCATATACAAATTAAGATTCCTTTTTGTTTTCAGTCCAAATCAGCAAAGTCATCATTCCTAAACGTCTCGTGTGTTTATTTATACGATTCCGACACCAATCTATAGTCATGGGCAAAACATCATCGGTCAAAACTTGTGGCGCCGCACTAAACCAACACTTACGTTTAGTTTAGGACCCAAGTTTTTACTTGTAGTAATACTAAAGGTGATGCGAGGGGAGAGGCACGGACGAACAGGACCTCCTTGGTGGTTCGCCGTCGTCGTCGGGTGGTTCGCCGACGCCGCCGTGGCTGCGGCGGTTGAGGCGGCGGCAACGCCGAGCGCTCGCCAGGCCGCCTTATCCTCGTTCCCTTCGCTCAAGACGTGGGGCAGCCACCGCGTCCTGCGGTGCGCCCATGTCAACCGTGCCGGCGACGCCATCGCCACCGCCAGGCGCCCCGCGGAGCGGCTCCGCGAGGCCGGAGGCAAGCTCCTGCGCCACCACGACGAGGTGGACGCGGCAGGGAGCGACGCCGCCGCGGTCGAGGCCGACGCCGACCACGCCGCGGAGGCGGAGGAGGGCCCCGAGCCCGCCGCCCCGTCGCCATCGAAGCTTCGTACCCGCCGGCGGCGCCGGCGCGAGGCGGTGACCCCTCCCGCGAGCGCCGTCGGCCGAGCGCGTCGCCGTCGCCATCGATGAGCTCGAGCGGCTCCGCGCCCCGCTAGCCTCCGCCATCTCCAAGGAGCTCTCCTCCCGCCCCGCTTCATCCTCCGACTCGGATTCATCCATACAGGACCTCCTCGCGCTCATCTACTTCGGCGTTGACTGCGGTTGTGGGAGAGGAATTGGGGGAGGAGAGGGCGCGAAGACAGCGGCAGTTGGTGGATAGCGGATGAGGCCGGTGCTCTACTTCTAGAGCACGAGGGGAAGGAAATACCGATTGGAACAGTGATAGAGCACGGGATAGCAGATCGGTTGGAGCACGTTTTTAGTCCCATTCGTCAAAAAAATAGAGTTCTGGGAGTGATAGCACACCGGTTGGAGATGCTCTTACAAGGAAAAGTATACAGTATCCAACTAGCTAGCTTAGGGCCGCTTTTAAGGACGATACAGCCCCTTGCGTGTCATGCTCACGTACAGAACCCAAGTTCCCATATGTTCCATCTAGGGTCGCCAGCTCGTGTCTACCCATGAACCTCATAAGCAGTCTATGGTCCACCGTACTCTTTAGGATTTGATCACTAGACGGAGAGCACCTGTTTCATTTCAGAAAGGAGGAAAAAAACACTAGACACTGGAAGTCAGCACTGCGACACTCCATATGTTGACGCCCTACCCGCAAAGTCGCATACCATGTTTAGTGCTGGTCATATTTAGCTACAATATATATGATGTTTCTCAAGCCTCAAAGGATCATGTCTTGGTGGTTGTACCCAAGTTCGTCCGGCGATGAAATACGCAATGAGAGAAGCTGAGGGCAACAAAGGGAATCCACAATTTTTATAGTCATTGCAATCAGGGGCTGTTAGGTATTAAACTTTTCATCCTAACAAATACTACACGTTTGCACATTGTGTACTACCTGACCGTAAGTTTTTTTTTGTTTCATAATACCGTAGTTATTCTCACAGTGTAATTTTTGCAGGTTTTGCCAAATGGAGACATCATTTTCAGCTTGAGATAGAGATGGCACAAAACTGACAGAAGATGTGATGAAACTTAAATTTTTTTAAAAAAAAAGTAAATAAATCTTTACATATAACAAGAAAATGGTCTGTAACAAACATGTCAAAAGTAAATGTAAAGAGGGAATGAACCGGAAAATACCCATCTTGCAAAATGAAATGATTTTTTGGATTGATTGTTTTCTTAATTTCACAAGCATTAAAATATGTGAATACCTTAAAAACTAAGGGCCTATTTGGTGGGGTTATGGTTGGACTAGCTTCGCCTGTGTTTGTGCCTTCTTTGTAAAAGCCGGTTGTGCTAGCTGTGCCTAAAACGTTTAGCAAAATAGCTCCTTCAGCAGCTTATTCTTATTTTAGAGAGAAATATGTAAAGATGAGGACGCGGTGGGGAAAAAACCCGATGAAGCTGCCATTTCGTGGCTTCCTGCTTCATCTCAACTTTTTAGTGTGCCTTTTTTTTTTCCTATTTTAAGGAAAAACACATGAGGGAAGTATAAGGAATCACGTGAAGCCGTTGTTGAATAAGCCCCGTCGAAAGGACCCTAAGTCGTTTGACTGAATTCATAAATATATCATTTAAAAATAGAAGTCAGATTTTAGAATTGATAAATTACTGATATGAACCGTCCGGGCCGGATGCCAACGAAGCACACAGGTCATGCTCGAGGCCGGCCTAACTCTTCTCGCTTCATGCGCGGCGTGCGCTCGGCTGGCGACACGTTGTGGACGGCGCTGCGCATCCGTGAACCCGAGGCGGCTCGCGATGGGTGCTGACTGTTGACTTTGAAACAACTGGGACGACGGAGGGAGTGGGGACTTTGGAGAGAATCCTGACATCCAATTTTATTTCATGTTGTGAGCCTGAGCTAGTCCTCAAGTCACTGCACGACGTCATGACGATGCTTTGCGACAGCAGCCCTCTCCTGGCGTGGTGGGGGTCTTCTAATCGATTTCGTCCTGCCCAAACCAGTATGCCGTGCAACTTGAATCCAAATTTGCCATTACTAACTCGAACCACACAGCACAATTTCAGTGTTCCGCAACTGTTAGGCCAAAGGACTGCTCTCCGTACCTGCGATATCCACACGATCCATAGCTTATCCACAGGCTCACGGCGCCATGGGTTCCCTGTTTCGGTTGTGACGTTTCACTGGCTCCAACCGAAGCCACGACGCGGCGGACTGGTCGGCTGACAACGACCATCGATTCGGGATCTGTCGTTTTATTACGGCGCTCACCGCTTCGTGGAGATGGAGAGCGTGGTGGACAGGGCCTCTGAATTCTCCCGTTCCGCAGGATTGGCCTGCACGGCTCGTCGTGCCCACCGTCCACCGGGTTGACTCAAGTGAATGAAGCACCTAACTCGGTAATGCAGGCTGACACGTGCTGGTAGCTTCGCCGTAGTTTGTTTGTTTTTCTTATGCCGTGTCACGTCTTGAACGGACAACAATATTTGTCATCTTTAGACTTTGGACTTGTTTAACTTCGACTGGGAGAGGAAAAACACATCCCCCATGCTTGGTGATGCACGCTGACTGGGGCCGCGACGGCGGGCTGCGGCTCCGTGCGCGGCGCGCGGGGGCGAACTGGGCTGGGTTGGAGGACGAAGGGAGGAAGGACGCTCGGTTCATTCGAACAATGGCAGGCGGGTAATTAACTGAAAGTTTTTTGGGACCGTGGGTGAGCCGCTGTTTTTGGCTTTCTCTGCGTATTTTATTTCAAAGAATGGCTCGTTGCCTCTCTATTGATGAGTGATTCTGAAATCAAAGCGTTTGGCAGGTCTTATTATCCTTTTGCCCATGAACCCGTGGAAAAGCTGGCCAAAAGTTTTGCCAAAGAAAGCTTAAAGGTAAAGATGTGTTGTCAAGATGTTAGGTATAATATATATAGATGCTTTGGCTCATTTAATGAATATGTGAGAGGGTGGAAGAAAGAAGCCATGGTAAGCCAGAAATTTTGGTTTATGGTTTACAGTTCAAAATGCAAAATACAGTTTTCTTTTAATTTTTGACACATTTCATCAAAACCAATGCATCCACTCCTTCGTGCTCCTATCCTGCCCAGGCGCATGCAATTCCTCAGCAGTTGTTGTTTTCTCCTATTTTTTATTAGGTTGCAGAGGCATCAGCTTCCCATGTGCGTAGGTCCTACCTCACACAAGTGTTGTGGCATCGGTTTCGTGGGAGCGCTGGAGCTTGAGAGAGAACTGTCAGACCAGAGAGGAACCCGAACAAAGAAGCGCAAAATACAGGGTGTTGGAAATCGAGAACGATAAAGTGAGAATTTTACATAAGCGTAGAATATCAAATAAAACAAGATGGAGGGAGTAGCATTTAAGGGCATGTTTGGTTGCTAGTCACATTTTGCCACAACTAACTTTAAGTAAGTTTGACCAAATTGGCAAGTGTTTGGTTAGCAACAAACATTAGGCAAGATTCTTTTGTGCTCCACATGTTATAGAGTAGAAAAGTGTGGCAAGATTTCTTTTGGCATAGCAAAGCGTGGCTTCAATTTTCCTTACCACACTTGCCTAAAGTTAAGTTTGATATTTTTAGTCTATCGTTACAGTGCGTAAGTGTTTAGTTAGTGGTGAAAATAAGACGAATAATATCTGAACAACTAACCAAAGTATGGTAAAGTTAATATAAAAAATACATGATGCATCAATTATTATCTGACACCATTTGCGCGCGAATTCGAATCCGAAAAATAATACACGATAGATACGAGACGAGTGGTATCCGTTTCGAATCAGAATATTATGTGTCGGATACCTATTTTTAGATATCCGCGGGTTAGTGGCTCAAACAAGGGACATCACTCCAGAACGATTAAGGACTCAACGTCCAACCTCACGAACGGTTGATACGCGTCATCCGACCCGCAAGTGGGTCCAACGACCCCGCGGGAATTTTCCACCTCGCACGACCCCTCTGTGAGGTCCACAGATGAACAAGGCGCGGGCTCGACCTCGGCGACCCGTCCGGTCCCCGCGGGGAGTCTCCGCCTCGCACGACCCCTTGTGCGAGGCCCACGGACGACAAAGCGCGAGTTCACTCCCGCTCGACCCCTCGACATGCTGCCACGTCTCACCCAACCCTCGCGGCAGGGGTCAAGTGAAACAGTGAGTCACGCTCCACGTCATCCTTGACCCCTAGCTCCACGTCATCCCTAACCCTAGGGAGTCGGAGATACGGTTCAATAGGAAGTGTCGCCACATGACTGTGTGGACCTCACGCTCACCCTATCGCATGGGAGCGGGCGGCTAGTGATGAGGACAACTGATGAGGGACGCGGGTGGGTTTGGCGCTGATCTTTCGGTGAGAGATGGGGGATAACTTTGATTTAGAGTGGAGAGACGTTCACGGCCCGACTACAACCAGCAAGGATGCGCCTTAGCGACCGATACAACCAACTCCAACGGTTGTTCGTGATCTTGTGGAGCTCGTTCAACCAAACCACTAGGGTAATTCCTGCAAGCAATCGAAGAACTAGCAAGAACAAGTAAACAAGCACTGAATGCGAGATGTAAATGAAGGTCTTAAACAACTAAAATCAACTATGGTGGGGTTCCGAATACAAGAAGTCGGCCGGTTTAGTCAACACGCGCGCTTACAAGGAAGTAGCAATGGCTAACTTTCAACTAATCAAAACCCAAACCCTAATTATGCGGCGGCGGCTGTTTATGAGGACTCTAGGGTCGTGCTCCACCCCCTGGATGCGCCCTCTATGGGCTCACACAAGATACAAGGCCCAAAAGGCCAAATAACGGCGGCGCAGCACCGGGACAGATTCTGTACGTCGGCTTGTTTTGATGATTCCCGTCGACTCCGGCCGAATTTTTTCATGAGACCGGTTCCATTGGAAAGATAATCTTCTAGCTTACCATCCATATAAAGAACGTCCAAATCTGACCCCGTATGTAACCTGGGCGACCGTTTTAGTTTTTTTTTTTTGAGGTGCGCCACCATCTATTAATCAAGTTGGGCATAAGTGTTACAGACATCATCAGGTGGCGTTAAAACCACACATATCGACCAACTGAATTGTAAACTAAGCTTCTAGCTAAGACATGTGCATCTATATTCGATCTCCGGCCTTCATGAACAAACTCCATCCTCGCAAAATCATGTCTCTTTGCTTTAATCTCCCGTATGATATGGCCATACCGGCCCATGCCCTCGCCTTAGATATTCTTGATGGCCGTCAAACAATCGCTCGCCAAACGGAAGCTCCGCAAGTTGATGTCGTTCGCAAGTGCCAACCCTTCCCGGCAAGCTAGGACTTCTGCTATCTCAGGTTCTGTGATCCCCTCCATGACCACCCCTGAAGCACCTAGAAAGTGTCCGGTGTCACTCCGCGCCACCGCAGCACATGTTATTGTACTCATATTCTTAGATAATGCAGCATCCACATTGATCTTTGCTAATCCCGACGGAGGAGGAATCCATCTAGGCATGGCTACCTGGGATAAGTGCTTCTCCTTCGTCGGTGGTGCTGATAGCTCCAAATCTGCGACGTACCGATCAATAAAACAATGTGTAGAGAGCGGACTTTGGAAAGTGCCCTCATGAATTGCTTTCCGCCTTGCATGCCACATGGCCCATAATGTAACCACCACCCGAGTCAGCTCATCATGTCGAAGATGTGCCATAATGTAAGGATCGTGTGACCGAGAGGGGGGGGGGGTGAATCGGTGCACTCTAGAGTCTATTTCCAAACACTTACACCCAAGCAACTCCTAGCGAGTAGTTCTAGTAACAAGGTAAAGCACACTAAGGAGTATCCTTAACCTATATAGCTAGTGCATATAGATAACACAATCACACCACACTAGCAACCTAGCACAAGATAGATAGAAAACGGAAGACTTAAACTAGGCAAGGCAAGGTAACAAGATAACTAAAGACAAGGCAACCAAGATACTAGGCACACTAAGTAGAGACCTTAGAGCTACTAGATAGGCTATAACAAGTAAGCGCACGAGCAAGGCAAACAAGCAAACCTAGTGAAGCTAGTAGGTACCAAGGTAAACACACAAGCAAGATAAGAGCACAACTCAAGTACTACAAGCAATCATATGAAGTGCGATAAGTAAATGCGAGTAGTAAAGGAGAAGGGATAGAGAATGCTCATGATGTTTTCCCGTGGTCTCGGAAGGATGGCGCCTTCCCCTACTCCACGTTGGGTCACTCCCGCCGGAGTCTCGACCCCGTCCCTCCGCTCGATGGCGATCCCTCCTAGAGCACACTTCACCCTCCGAGTGAAGTCGCGGGCACGTCCCGCCGGGCTCGATCCCGGGTACTCTTCCGGAGGTAAGGCTCCGCACTTGATGCGTGCCAAAGGGCGCTCCACTAGTGATGCTTCTTTCGCACGGGAAGCTCCAAGACCGTGTACAAACTTGTGTCGACTTCCACAATCTCCTTGGACAGCTCAACACCGACGCCTATCCGGTCTAAGTCTTGCCATAGACCAAGAGTAACAGCCCTAGATGACTCTCTCAAGCCCACACTAGCTTAGAGATCAAAGGATGCAACTTGCTACTCTCTCAAGCACTAGGATCACTCCAAATCCTTCTCAAGTGCTTCACACTTCTTCCTCTTGGCTTCTTGGCAGCACCTCCCCTCTTTCCTGGGTCCAAGAGCACCTCAAAGAGGTAAACAACCGACTATATATAGGCCTCCAACCTCAAACTAGCCGTTGTCCAAAACTGCCCAGTCTGCGTGATGACCGTACAATAGACCGTACTGTCCGGTCTCCATTCGGACCGTATTGTCCGGTCTTCACCAGACCGGCTTCCAGGGAGTGCTGACCTTCAACTCAAACCAGACCGTATTGTACGGTCCCTAGGACCGTATTGTCCGGTCTCCACTTCTTCTTCAGCCAACAGAAACTTCTCCTTTTCTGTTGCTCTTCTCCTGTAAGACCGTATTGTACGGTCTCCATGACCGTACTGTCCGGTCTCTTCTGCCTTCGCAGCTTCGATCTTCTTCTTGATCTTCTTCTTCAACACTTGATCTTTTTGGTTCCTTCAACTCTCTTCTGCCACCCTAGCCCCTGAGAGACTCACCATGCATCCAATGATCTCTATAACTAGTGTGTACTAAGAGAACCACCTCGAACCCTCTTGATAGTCCGGTTTTTCCTATGGACTCAAGCTAACATCTAACCAAGCAACACTCGCTTGGATCTAGCATGTCCTTAGCCTTGATCCATATCTTCTCTGCGACTCCATCAAGTCCGTTCTTGTGTAGATGAAGGCAACCGATCATCCTTGTCATTTAAGTTCATGGTGTGTTGGCGTTCACCACCAACGGACGGAGCTTTCTTCATATGTGACCTATAAGATCTCACAAAGAGTGTTAGTCACATTCATGGTTCTCATCCTATCACCAAAACATTCATACCTTGGGGTTTCCCTAGCTCCAATGGTCATGAAGCTTACAATCTCCCCCTTTTTGGTGATGGATGACAACCATGATAAAAATGATCGAGAAGATAAAGAATGTAATGACAAAAGCCAAGATAAAAGCGCAATTCGATCAAGACACTAAACAACAAGTATATGATAGAGAGATAGTTACCTTGTTGATTAGGTCGAGGCAAGTCATAGCTCAAAAGAAGTCACAAGTTAGAGCAAAAACTCATATCACAAGTGAAAGAAAGCACATGGAGCTATGACAAGCAAAGGTTGCAAGGGGTTTACCTTCATACTTACTTTGTAGAATTCCGCTCCCCCTTGATAAGTGTACCAATCTCAAGATTGTGTGAAGATCGATCATCTTGATCACTTGATCTTCATTCGTACAACCTCCTCCTTGAGACGGCATTGCTTCTTCTTTATCACCTCAAGATTGTGCGAAGATCGATCGTCTTGATCCTTTGATCTTCTCTTGTACACACTCCCCCTTGAGGTGACATCTTCCACGACCCTTCATAGGCCCGAACTCTTCTTCCCAACTTTTCTCCGCTCGAACTCTTCTCCCCCATATTCTTGCTCGATCATTAAGCCCAACTCTTCTCCCCCTTTTGGCATCTATCACCCAAAAGAAAACTTCCAAGGGAGAAAAGGTTAGTGTAAATATATGGGACAAGTGGGAAAATGAGTTACTTGATTTGGCGTGAAGCTCCCCCTTGATCCGTGATTCTCCATCTCCCAACAATTATCCCTACACACATTCTCAAAAGAATATTGTCTTGAAGTACATAGGGGTTAGTTGATGATGATGGAAATGTATGAACCCTTAGACTTTGAGCCGCGCAAGTGGATTTAACCTTGGAGCTCAAAAATCTTGGTTCAATGGACATGAAGCTCATATAGCATTGCTATAAATTCATCATAGGAGGTCATATACTCATATTGTGAATAAGCAACTCCCCCTAGATAGGTGCTCGGCGCCGAGACACTTATGCAAGATGCATGATGCGAATGCAAGGAATGATAAGTGTACAATGCATGATGCTATAAGGGTAAAACAAGAGAAAGCTAAGAGCGAAGTTACCAACAACAAGTTTGAACCCTCCATGAGCTTGATCACAACGAGCCATTCTTCAAAGCCTCGGAAGCCAAGTGCCACCAATCCCAAGCTTAACCCATGCTCATTGCTATCTCAAGTAGGTTAGTCGTCGGTCCTACAAAACAAGAAGAACACACAAAAACAACAACACAAACAAAAACAAGCAAAGTATATATACATATATACAAATGTAAGCTCAAGGATATCAAGTGAAGTCGGAGAGGTGGAGAACATTAAGGAGCTTACAAAAGGTCTTCTTGTCAAGTGGCTTGGTGAAGATGTCCGCCAATTGTTCATGAGTCCGAACACCAATCAATTCAATATCCTTCTTGGCCACATGATCTCGAATGAAGTGATGCTTGACTTCAATGTGCTTGGCATGGCCGTGATCACCCTTGTTGAGAGCCATATTGATAGCACTTTCGCTATCACAATAGAGAGGTACTTGCCCATAAGATAATCTATAGTCCAATAGGGTTTGCTTCATGTATAAGAGTTGAGCACAACAAGCACCGGCCGCCAAATATTCCGCCTCCGCCGTAGAGATAGCCACACAATTTTGTTTCTTAGAACTCCATGAGATGAGTGATTGTCCAAGAAATTGGCATCCACCGGAGGTACTCTTTCTACTCACTTTGCATCCGGCGAAGTCGGAGTCCGCATAGCCAACCAGTCCAAAGTCCGAGCCTTTTGGATACCATAGACCCATTGTAGGAGTGCTCTTGATGTACCTAACAATTCTTTTCACGGCACTCATATGGGACTCCTTAGGGTTGGCTTGATAACGAGCACAAAGACACACACTAAACATGATATCCGGTCTAGATGCGGTAAGGTAAAGAAGTGAACCAATCATAGAACGATAGAGTTTAGGATCCACCGGTATACCTTTTACATCCACATCAAGAGGGACACTTGTAGCCATAGGTGTGTCGTAGGACTTGGAGTCTTCCATGCCGAATCTCTTAAGAAGATCCCGAGTGTACTTCTCTTGGTAGATGAACGTGCCCTCCTTCATTTGCTTGACTTGAAAACCGAGGAAGACATGAAGTTCACCTATCATGGACATCTCAAACTCTTTCTTCATAAGAGCACGGAACTCATCATTATAGATTTCGTTAGTGGAGCCATAGATGATATCATCAACATAGATTTGACAAACAAAGAGATCATCACCAATATGCTTAGTAAAGAGAGTGTTGTCGATACTACCGATCTTGTAGCCCTTGGTGATGAGATGATCTCGAAGTCGTTCATACCATGCTCTTGGTGCTTGTTTGAGTCCGTAGAGAGCCTTCTTGAGCTTGTACACATGGTCCGGATGCTCGGGGTCCTCGAAGCCGGGAGGTTGCTCTACATAACTTCTTCATTGATTAGTCCATTGAGAAATGCACTTTTCACATCCATTTGGTGAAGTTTAAAATCAAAATGAGAAGCATAAGCAAGAAGTGTTCTTATAGCCTCAAGACGAGCGACGGGGGCGAAAGTCTCGTCAAAATCGACGCCTTCAACTTGAGAGCAGCCCTTCGCCACAAGTCTTGCCTTGTTCCTCACGATTGCTCCCTTCTCATCTTGCTTGTTCTTGAAGACCCATTTAGCGCCAATGACATTGGATCGCTTGGGACGCTTCACCAACTTCTAAACATCATTCCTCTTGAAGTTGTTGAGCTCCTCTTGCATGGATAGCACCCACTTGTGATCTTTCAAGGCTTCCTCGATCGTCTTCGGCTCTAGGGTAGAGACAAAAGAGAAATTCTCAACAATGTTAGCTTCATCAACATAATTAGGTTTATATTGACTTCTCCTAGTCTTTATCCCTTGAGAAGGACTCCCAATGATGAGATCACGTGAATGATCCCGAGCAATGGGGTTTGTGCTTCCTTAAAGGCTCTTGTCGAGGAGGAGGAGGAGCCGGCGAAGTATCTTGCGCATCTCTTGCGGCTTGCTCCCTAGAGATGTGAGTGTCTTGTTGTCGAAGAGGTGAACCCGAGCCATCATCTTGAGTTGAAGTAGATTGTGCTTGTTCTTGATTGCTCGGTGAAGCTTGGCTCGTAGTTGCATGAGGTAGACTTGATAGCGCTTGTTGCGGTTCATTTGGAGTAGCTTGACTCGAAGATGCTTGTTGGATCACTTGAAGGTGCTTGATGTTGTTCACTTGAGGGAGAGCTTGGATTCTCTTGAGATGTGCTCGTAGAAGGTCCACTTGATGAAGTTGTTGGAGGAGGTGATGAGGACATCTCTCCACTATTACCCGTTGGCAAAGACGCAACATAAATGGGGCAAATGGCCCAGTTGTAGTCGGGCGGCGACCGTGTGAGCCTCAAAATAATCTCACCTTGCTTAGCTTGGGAGGAGGAAGCCACCTTAAAAGGGAGAGCCACCCTTCCCCTATCAGACTAGTCTTTTGGGGTGATTGGGCCTTTCCCCAAGAGGGCCCACCAGAGTTGCGGTTCAGCGATTATTGGCGCTTCGGGTTCACTCGTCGTAGTCGGATCGTGAGGGTCGTCTAACCTGGTGTGCGATGCTAAACTGCGTAATCGGTGCATCGGGCTTTCCATATCCATTCCTTGCCTGGGCCGGACTCATCATTTGGTATCAGAGCTGGACCCTTGTTAAGAAGAGGAGAATGATGAGGACATCTCTCCACTATTACCCGTTGGCAAAGACGCAACATAAATGGGGCAAATGGCCCAGTTGTAGTCGGGCGGCGACCGTGTGAGCCTCAAAATAATCCCACCTTGCTTAGCTTGGGAGGAGGAAGCCACCTTAAAAGGGAGAGCCACCCTTCCCCTATCAGACTAGTTTTGGGGTGATTGGGCCTTTCCCCAAGAGGGCCCACCAGAGTTGCGGTTCAGCGATTGCATTGGCGCTTCGGGTCACTCGTCGTAGTCAGATCGTGAGGGTCGTCTAACCTGGTGTGCGATGCTAAACTGCGTAATCGGTGCATCGGGCTTTCCATATCCATTCCTTGCCTGGGCCGGACTCATCAGGAGGTGTCGGAGGTTCATCTTCACGAGGAATAACTTCACCAATAGGCATGTTCTCCAAAGCTTCCTCCACAGGTTCATCACCTACATATGAGAAGAAGGAGGGTCTTCTTGAGACCCGTGAGACTCATCAAATTGCACATCATAGGTTTCTTCAACAAAGCCGGTAGAGGTGTTGTAAACCCGATAAGCTTTGGCCGAGCCCGAGTAACCGACAAGAATGCCCACGTCGGTCCTCTTCTCAAACTTGCCAAGTCTTTCCCTCTTCTTGTAGATGTAGCACTTGCAACCAAACACTCGGAAGTAGGCAACATTCGGTCTTCTCCCAACAATCACTTCATATGGAGTCTTATTTAGCAACTTGTGAGGATAGATCCGGTTGGAGGTGTAGCATGCCGTGTTGATAGCTTCCGCCCAAAACTTCTCTGGAGTGTTGTACTCATCAAGCATAGCACGAGCAAGAGTGATAAGTGTCTTGTTCTTCCTCTCAACAACACCATTTTGTTGAGGAGTGTATGTAGCCGAGAACTCATGCTTTATGCCAACCTCATCACAATAGTCTTCAATGATAGAGTTTTTGAACTCCGTCCCATTGTCACTCCGAATCTTCTTGATGTGATGTCCATACTCATTTTGTACTCTTCTAGCAAACTTCTTGAATATCCCAATTGCTTGTGCCTTGTTCTCAAGAAAGAATACCCAAGTATATCTTGAGTAGTCGTCCACTACCACCAAGCAATAGAGATTCCCACCAATGCTCACATAAGTTGTAGGCCCGAAGAGATCAATGTGTAAGAGCTCAAGAGGTCTTGATGTTGACAAGAAATTCTTAGATGGATGAGGTGAAGCCACTTGCTTTCCGGCTTGGCATGCACTACATAGCTTGTCCTTCTCAAAGGTGACATCCTTGACTCCTCTCACTAGCTTGTTCTTCATTACATGCTTGAGTTGACCTATACCAATGTGAGCAAGCCTTCGATGCCATAGCCAACCTAGAGCGGACTTAGTGAAGAGACAAGTGCTAGGGGCAACAATGTTAGTCTCAAAATCAACAACATATAGATTATTATGACGAAAGCCCTTGATAGTGAGACCCATAGCATCATTATGAAGAACCACCCTATTAGCATCAAAGTTACAAGAAAAGCCAAGATCACATATTTGAGCAACGGATAGAAGATTGAAGTTTAGGGACTCAACAAGCAATACATTAGAGATAGAGAGGTCATTTGAGATAGCCACCTTACCAAGACCTCTCACCTTGTGCTTGGAGTTGTCCCCAAATGTGACCTTGTCATGATCTTCATTTTCTTCCAAGTTGGTGAAGATGGATGAAGTACCGGTCATGTGTTGAGTGCACCCACTATCCAACACCCAATGTTTGCCACCAATCTTGTAGTTCACCTTGGAAGTAGCCATCAAGCAAAGAGGAGGGTTAGTATCAAAAGAATCAAGTGACATGTTATCTACCTCTTGCTTGCTCTTGATGTAGGCCATAGGAACTCCATTGAGAAAGTCCAAGTCCAATGCATCCAAGGCGTCAATCATTGCCTTGGTGACTCCATTGTGTCTCCACATGGTCCGATCAATACCCATGTGTGTGACATGAGTTCCAAGATGAAGACCTTGAAACCTTCCCACATCTCCACTAGCATTGAAGTACTCAAGAATGTTGTAGATTTGATTCTCATAGGATAGTGCCATCAAGATCATGTCCTTGAGAGTCATACCACTAATATCATCATTGAGATCATTTAGAATGTGGACCTTCCTATTGTATGGTAGCATAGAGATCACCGTGTGAATAGCGTGTTCATCACTAATCTTGTCTTCTCCTTCAAAAGAGTTCACTCTAGCCACCAACACAAGAAGTCTCTTCCAACAATCAAGCCAAGACTCCCCATATCTTTCCTATAGAACACATCATACATGTCGAAGAGGTGATAGTGAGGCCGACCGGCAAGGTCCGGCTCATACAAGTTGTAGTAGTCTTCAAAGAGGGATGGCAAGACTTCTCTCTTCATGTGATATTCCTTGATAGGCTCCAGCTCATCATCACTAGCACTTGAATAGTCATCATCACAATAGAAGACGGGAACTCTATCATCTTCTTCTTCCTCCTCATCATCACTTGGGGTCTTGAATGTATTGGAGAGCAAAGAGCGAGCCCTTCTTCTTGTGACGATCTCAATGACTTGCTCAATTGAATATGACTCAAGCTCAAAGTTCTCAAACTCAATGTGATCACCATACTTGTCCTTCGGAAGAGCATCAAGAAACCTTCTAAGACCTTGACCCTTAGTGACTATCCAAAGCTTGTTCTCATTTATCCTCTTGATGAGTGAATCCATCCGAAGAGCAAACTCAACAAGATCTTCATTCGGCTTCATTGAGATGTGGTCCAACTCATCACATAGCTTGATATATCCATCCTCTTGATCCCGAGAAGAAGAACCTTCTCCAACACGAGATGATGATTGAGCTTGAGGTAGAGGTTGAGCTTCAATGTGTTGATCTTCACTTGCATGAGGGATATCCTTGCCCTTCTTGATATCCTCCTCAAGAGAGGAGAGAATAGCAACCACCTCATCATAGGGCATGTTCACAAACTCATCCACTCGAGCAAAAGCAAGAATACCAAACCGTGAGAGTGGTAGAAGATTGGATAAGCTTCTTCACAACATGCTTGTGCATAATAGATGGATAGCCTCTTGACATGAGTTTCCTAGCGAGAACATACAAGCGAGATGCGAAGTTAGTGATATCCTCATTATCATTCAAACAAGCTCATCATACTCATCACGCACATCATAGTAGGAAATGTCATTAAGCACACAATCATAAGGCTCAATCAAGGTAGAGGCGATGGAAGTGTTAGAAACGTCATCATGAGTGGACTCTATTTTCCCACACACAATCCCGGTCACGACTCAAGGCGGTAAAGCCCTAATAATGAGCACTTGGCTCTGATACCACTTGTAAGGATCGTGTGACCGAGAGGGGGGGTGAATCGGTGCACTCTAGAATCTATTTCCAAACACTTACACCCAAGCAACTCCTAGCGAGTAGTTCTAGTAACAAGGTAAAGCACACTAAGGAGTATCCTTAACCTATATAGCTAGTGCATATAGATAACACAATCACACCACACTAGCAACCTAGCACAAGATAGATAGAAAGCGGAAGACTTAAGCTAGGCAAGGCAAGGTAACAAGATAACTAGAGACAAGGCAACCAAGATACTAGGCACACTAAGTAGAGACCTTAGAGCTACTAGATAGGCTATAACAAGTAAGCGCACGAGCAAGGCAAACAAGCAAACCTAGTGAAGCTAGTAGGTACCAAGGTAAACACACAAGCAAGATAAGAGCACAACTCAAGTACTACAAGCAATCATATGAAGTGCGATAAGTAAATGCGAGTAGTAAAGGAGAAGGGATAGAGAATGCTCATGATGTTTTCCCGTGGTCTCGGAAGGATGGCGCCTTCTCCTACTCCACGTTGGGTCACTCCCGCCGGAGTCTCGACCCCGTCCCTCCGCTCGATGGCGATCCCTCCTAGAGCACACTTCACCCTCCGAGTGAAGTCGCGGGCACGTCCCGCCGAGCTCGATCCCGGGTACTCTTCCGGAGGTAAGGCTCCGCACTTGATGCATGCCAAAGGGCGCTCCACTAGTGATGCTTCTTTCGCACGGGAAGCTCCAAGACCGTGTACAAACTTGTGTCGACTTCCACAATCTCCTTGGACAGCTCAACACCGACGCCTATCCGGTCTAGGCCTTGCCATAGACCAAGAGTAACAGCCCTAGATGACTCTCTCAAGCCCACACTAGCCTAGAGATCAAAGGATGCAACTTGCTACTCTCTCAAGCACTAGGATCACTCCAAATCCTTCTCAAGTGCTTCACACTTCTTCCTCTTGGCTTCTTGGCAGCACCTCCCCTCTTTCCTGGGTCCAAGAGCACCTCAAAGAGGTAAACAACCGACTATATATAGGCCTCCAACCTCAACTAGCCGTTGTCCAAAACTGCCCAGTCTGCGTGATGACCGTACAATAGACCGTACTGTCCGGTCTCCATTCGGACCGTATTGTCCGGTCTTCACCAGACCGGCTTCCAGGGAGTGCTGACCTTCAACTCAAACCAGACCGTATTGTACGGTCCCTAGGACCGTATTGTCCGGTCTCCACTTCTTCTTCAGCCAACAGAAACTTCTCCTTTTCTGTTGCTCTTCTCCTGTAAGACCGTATTGTACGGTCTCCATGACCGTACTGTCCTCTCAACTGTCCGGTCTTCATTCTTCAACTTCCAGAAACTTCAGCTTCTCTGTCTGGAACACTTCAATAGAGACCGTACTGTCCGGTCCCTAGGACCGTACTGTCCGGTCCACTGTCCGGTCTCTATTCTTCAACTTCCAGAAACTTGAGCTTCTCTGTCTGGATTTCCTCTGTAGACCGTACTGTCCGGTTTCCATGACCGTACTGTCCGGTCTCTTCTGCCTTCGCAGCTTCGATCTTCTTCTTGATCTTCTTCTTCAACACTTGATCTTTTTGGTTCCTTCAACTCTCTTCTGCCACCCTAGCCCCTGAGAGACTCACCATGCGTCCAATGATCTCTATAACTAGTGTGTACTAAGAGAACCACCTCGAACCCTCTTGATAGTCCGGTTTTTCCTATGGACTCAAGCTAACATCTAACCAAGCAACACTCGCTTGGATCTAGCATGTCCTTAGCCTTGATCCATATCTTCTCCGCGACTCCATCAAGTCCGTTCTTGTGTAGATGAAGGCAACCGATCATCCTTGTCATTTAAGTTCATGGTGTGTTGGCGTTCACCACCAACGGACGGAGCTTTCTTCATATGTGACCTATAAGATCTCACAAAGAGTGTTAGTCACATTCATGGTTCTCATCCTATCACCAAAACATTCATACCTTGGGGTTTCCCTAGCTCCAATGGTCATGAAGCTTACACATAATCTCTGCTAGCCAACCTCTAGCGCTCTGTCCTTGAACCTGACATAGGTATTCAGTAATTTCCTCCTTTTCCAGCGCCCAGACACATTTGGACATGGTGCACTCCAACAAAGAGTGCCTCCAGGAGTCCTCCTGACCACATATGCCGCAATAACTGTTAGGGGCCATGTTCCTGTGGTGCCGCACATCACTAGTAGGAATAGAATGTCTCGCCAAGCGCCACAGGAAAATACGCACCTTTGATGGAACTTTAACCCTCCAAATATCTGTCCACTCTTTCTGGACAGCCTTGTTGTCAGACCTTCCGGTAGTATTTTCCAACCAAGCCGATCTAACATCTTTGTTCCGCACTAACATACGATAGGCTGACCTGAATGAGAAAACTCCAGATCGTTCATAATGCCACGCCCAAAAGTCCTCAGACCTGCTAGTGCTCAAAGGAATATTAGCAATTACCTCCATGTCCCGGTTGACTGGTCAATTAGTTCACTCACGAATTGTGGCGGATTTGCATCTGTGCATGCTACCGGCTTGAGCAAGCCGTCGCGGGGCAGCCGGTTCATGCTCCACACCTTAGTGCTCTCCCCAGTGCCGATCCTTCTAATCAGCCCTTGTTTCAAAACTTCTTTGCCATCAATTATCGCCCGCCAAACACGCGATGGCGCGCCCCCAACTTCAGCATCTAAGAAGTCAATATGTGGAAAATAAACTGCTTTCAAAATCCGTGCACTAAGGGAATCTGGCTCCACCAAAATTCTCCAAGCTTGTCTCGCTAACAAAGCAAGATTAAATAATTCCATGTCTCTGAATCCCAAACCACCATCACGCTTGGGTTTGGTCATATCATCCCACGCAACCCAGCAGGTCCTTCTTTTTCCTTCTTTACTTCCCCACCAGAATTTTCGCAACAGCCCATCAATATGTTGGCAAAGGCCTCTCGGAAGTCTAAAACAGGACATGGAGAACGTCGGAATTGCTTGCGCGACTGATTTAATCAACACTTCCTTCCCACCAACTGAAAGAATATGCTCCGTCCATCCCTGGACTCTCTTCCAAACTCTGTCTTTGAGATACTTAAAAGCTCCGTTGGAAGAATTACCCACATCAGTAGGCATACCGAGGTACTTCTCACTGAGGGCTTCATTGTGAACATCAAGGATAGCTTTAATCTCCCCCCTGATGCTCTCCCTACAACCCTTGGCAAAATGGATAGAAGATTTATCCGTATTCACCTTTTGTACCGAAGCACGACAATAGATTTCTAGAGCCTGCTTCACCATCTCTGCATTCTCTCTATGCGCTCTGAAAAACAGCAGGCTGTCATCCGCAAAGAGTAAGTGACTCACCATCGGGGCCGACGGCGCCACTTTAATACCATTGAGCTGCGAAGACTGAACTTTGGACTTTAAGAGGCACGAAAGGTCCTCTGCTGCTAACAAGAACAAATAAGGAGAAATTGGGTCTCCTTGACGGATCCCCCGTGAGGTTTAAAGCAATCCATCTTCTCACCATTAAACATAACTGAGAAAGACACTGTCGTGACCAATCTCATAACCATCTCAACCCAAAGCCGGTGGAAACCCAAACGAATCATGATAGCACGCAAATATTCCCACTCGACTCGGTCATATGCTTTCCTCATATCTAATTTCAGCGCACAACATCTGCTGTCCCGGGCCCTTTTCTTCTTCATAAAATGCATACATTCGTATGCCGTTATGATATTATCTGTAATCAGCCTTCCTGGGACGAAAGCAGACTGCTCCTCTGAAATTATATCAGTTAAAATACTCCTCAGCCTATTTGAAACAGCCTTTGAAGCAATTTTATAGATAACGTTGCACAGGCTTATGGGCCGAAACTGTCCGAGCTCCTCTGGATCATCAACCTTAGGAACTAGCACAATACATGTATCGTTAATGATCATAGGGTCGTCTTCACCTCGCAACATTCTTAGAACGACAGCTGTGACCTCATCACCACAAAGGTCCCAATGTCGTTGGAAAAAGTGCGCAGGATAACCGTCGGGTCCTAGGGCTTTGGTTGGGAACATCTGGAAGAGAGCTTCCTTCACTTCTTCCTTGGAGAAAGGACGAAGCAAATGATCATTCATCTCTGGCGTGACCTTCCCCGGAACCGTGTTGAGCACACTGTCCATATCAGTTGTTCCTTCCGACGTGTACAAGCTTTTATAGAAAGCCGATGCCATACTTCCCATCTCTCTCTCTCGTCTTCAGTAATCTGACCATCGGGTTTCTTCAGCTTTGTAATTTTATTTCTCTTTCTTCGTTGGCTGGCTCAAAGGTGAAAGAATTTTGTATTCTTGTCGCCAGCCGTCAACCACATAATGCGCGAACGCTGCTTCCACATGACTTCTTCTCTGTGGTTGAGTTCCACAATTCTGTCAGTCAATTTAATTTCAGCATGTGTTGGCCCCGTACGTGTTGGATCAGACCGCAGTCTATCGAGTTCCTCATTAAGCTTCTTGAGTTCGAGCCTCACACTGCCAAAAGATCGTAACTCCCATTCTCCTAGCCGGACAGAAACTGATGCTAGCTTCTCCTGAAGCTCTTTTAAGGTGCATGCCTTGCCTTCACCAGACCAGGTCTGCGACATCATAGGGAGACAATCACAGTGAGATTCCCACATTAATTCATACCTGAACATTTTCCTTCTTCTCCTCCTATGGCGGCCCGGGTTCAACTCCCAGCGGAGAACAATAGGATCATGGTCCGACACCGCCGCAGTGAGGTGTTTCACCTTTGCTGCTGGAAATCTCGAGCACCAATCCGCCAACGCAAGGGCACGATCCAGTCGCACACGACAATACGAGCCCCCCGCCACTTTCTTCTCATACGTCCAGCTGCGTCCCTCGCAGCCGAGGTCATATAAACCACATATGTCAACCATCGCCCTAAACCCCTCAATTTGGGCGCGGCTGCGCTCCTGTACACCATCATGCTCATGTCTGTGTAGCACTTGATTGAAGTCACCTATACAGACCCATGGGAGGGGAGATGTACCTTTAATAGACTTCAACATGTCCCATGTTTTATAGCGTTCAGGTACTTGTGCCTCACCGTATACACACGTGAGTCTCCACGGCTCACACCCATCCTCCATGATAACTGCGTCAATATGATACTGGGAGAACGGTAAAATTTGAACTCTGGTTTTGTTGTTCCAAAAAATGCCAAGTCCACCACTACGACCGGAACTGCTCACAGCAAAACTATGATCAAAAGCCAGAGTAGTTTTGAGACCCTCCACCCGTGCTTTGTGTACCTGAGTTTCTAATACACAAAGAACAGACGGGGCAATGCTCTTCGCTAATTCGCGAAGCTCTTTCACTGTCGCGGCGTTGCCCAAACCGCGATAGTTCCAACTCAAGCAACTCATTGCTGATCGCGGCGCACCTCCTCGGAGCCCGCCAAAAATCTCTTTGCCAGAAAGACACCTTCCATTCTAGCGTCGCTAAACTGCAGCTTTTGCAACAGTTCACCCACATCCAAATCGCCCTTCCTTGCCATTGCTTTCTACGCTGACTTCTCGCAAAACTCCAGGAACTCGCTCACAAGCCCTAGGTCGAATCCCGCCAAGGCCGGGAAGCTGAGCGCGTCAGCCCTGTGGTCAGCCCGAGCAGGAGACGACGAGAGGAAAAACGTGAGGAATATCCAGCGCGATCGCAAATTCCTTCGCCGATGAAACAATCGCCGCCGAAGTCTGATTACCCTCGCCGCCTGGGACTAGGTCTTCGCCGCATGGGACGACCGTTTTAGTGCGTACTGGCCTTGGACTCCGAAACTGACTCGAAGTCGACTTGAATTGGGCCTCCAACTTGAGTTGCTCTCCCTTGCTGGCCCCTCCACGCCCTCAAGCACCTCTCCTAGTATCTCAGCATCATCTCCATGGTTCCTAACAATAATCATTTCATTAGGTAGCAACTTATTCTCAAAACCATATATAAAAGACACGAGGAACGAGCTCACCGATAAATCTGATTGTTGTTCTCTAGCTCTTGCGGTTGGACTTGCGTGTTCAGCGAAGGAGTGTTGGTCGTATCTGACACGATGATGTCCTCATCATTCTCTCCTTCTTGACAGCAAACCGTCCTTGGTTTGGCATCACGGTTGAAGTTCACGTGTAGATTGTGATCAAGTTCTTTCAAATATAATTCTTGAGCTTGCACTATTGCTCATGGCAGCAAGCATTGCTCCCTTCTTGATTTTTGACCTGCAACTTATAGCCAATAGAAGAGAAATTAGATATGGTGCTGTTAGCATGAATGCAAGTCATCGTTCGATCACTCGAGAACTCCATTAATGGTGTTTTCAAATCTGAACAAAGATATAACCGTTGCACCATGTATTTATCATTTGCATCATATTTGCCAATTGCATGAAAAGAACAATGATCCAACATGGCAAACCAGATTTCTGAAATAATTCCTTCACCAAACTATTCAGGTCACAAAGAAAATCAAATTCAATATAACCTAAACAATTTGAAGAAGATATGATGTTTGTCTCCTCTTCCTCATTACCAATGCAATGAACACACGTTATTTCAATGTCTATAGCAACAGATATAAGTGAAGCACATTCATAAACTAGTTGTGTTGTAGATATAAGTGAAGCATGATCACACAACTCTTCTTCGTTACGAGAAACAAAATAATAATCTTGTAACAAAGGAAATTCAGCAGCAAGATCCACTAATGATTGCTCTAAATTAGCATGTGGAGTGGATAAATTTGGCATCAAAGCAGCAGATTCACATGGAGGCAAAGTTAGAACAAGTGCCTCTTCATTCACATGACTGATTTCAGCATACAAAAACCTTACCTTTATCGCCCTCTTCATTTGATGGTTGTGCAGCCAAATCCTTTCTATTCTGCCCAAAGTTAGTCATAGCAGAACACACAACAAAAGGCATCACATCCATAGAATTTTTCTCATGACAAGAGGATAAAATTTCCGGTGCCTCTCTCAAATTGTAGCAAGCTGAATCTCAATCTTGGAAGCAAGCTCAATCAGACAAGAGAGGGAATCATATGTTTCATGTTTTAGAATGTCCTTAATTTCAATATTAAGCCCTCTCAAAAATCGATTCTCAATAGCTTCATCACATTCTTCTAAACCACAACGCAAGATACGAGATTTCAGATCATGGTAGTATACCTCAACAGATTTATCACCTTGTATTAAGCATTCTAATTTTGCAAGCATATGATCAGCATAATATTCAGGAACAAAGTCTTCTCTAAAAATTCTTTTCATAGCCTTCCACGTTTTAGGAGCTTTATTATGTCTACATAAGTGCATCCACAAAGTCAAAGCATAATCAGTTAAAATAGTAGAAGCAACTTTCACCTTTTTCTCTTCAGACAAATCTGTTTTATTAAATTCTTTATCAACAGCTAGCTCTCAATCAATATATGCCTTGGATTATACTTACCAGCGTATGAAGGCAAGTGCTGAATGATGTCCTGAATAGGGCGTCCTTTGTTCATCTCAACAATCTCCGTATCACCTGCCATGATTAGATGAAAACAAGGAACACACAAACAATATGTATTCTAGGATGTGGCTGGTGTATTTCTCTCAATCTCAACTTGTTGAAACAAGCTCTTACAAGTTCTTACCTTGCTCAACAGGAGGTGATGGCAACCAACAAGTCGGCAACCGTGAAATAAAGTGTATCGGTGCCACAGCAACAAAATCTGTCAAGCTATAGTCGGATATGTGGAGCTATAGGTGGGCTGAAAATAATACACAAGGAAATGCTAGCACCACATTAGTATAAAAGTAAGCTGAGTAATTGTTCAACGGTGGTACCTTGCAGGTCCTAGCTTAGACCGTGCTAGAGACGCGACCCTAGACACAAAGGAAGCCACAAAGCACACACCAAAAACAAGAAGAAACACAATGATCAGCCCCTTTCTTTTCTTTTTCTTTTCCTCTTTTTTTCCTTATCTTTTTTTTTCTTTTTTTCTTTCTTTCTTTTTTTCAGGGCAACCTTAAAAATTGAATATATGCACAAAAGAAGCCAAATGACCAATTCACCACACACACACTTTTTTTTTGGAGAGAAACTGATATATAGCAGCAAAAGGTCTCTGCACTAAAAAATTAATTGCGTGCAGCTCCAAACAGATATTGATGTGCGACCAGATCCAATAAAAAGCAGACTTTATAAGCTTTCCGTGAAGTGCTAGAACACCCCAATCGGAGTTCGTATGTGATCGTGGTGGCCGTCGCAATTCGGTGCTGTTACGCAGTCCGAACTGCGCGTGACAAGAACTCAAAAACTCTAAAGGACTAAAACTAAGACCAGCAACTCGACACAAACCAAAGTAACCAAAGACTCAACAAGCCCTAACTAACTAGCAGTAGCAAAAGGCTCAAAGTATTTATAGGATTATGGAAAAACTAATCAAATATTTTTTCAGCTTTTTGTGGACTCTAGGAAAATAAAGACAAAAACGAACGATTAGTCTCTCACCGATCAACCTAGCTCTGATACCAACTGATGCGAACCCGTTAGGGTTTAGTGTCGATCTTTCGATGAGAGAAGGGTAATTTGATTGATGGAAGGAGACGACGTTCACGGCCCGACTACACACGTCCAAGGACGCTGCGCCTTAGCAACCGATATACCACCTCCAATGGCCGCCGCGATCTTGTGGGAGCGCGACCACTGGCCACGAGGGCACTCGTCCTGCAAGCAACCGAAGAACTAGCAAGAACAAGTAAACAAGCACTGAATGCGAGATGTAATTGAAGGTCTTAAACAACTGAAATCAACTATGATGGGGTTCCGAATACAAGAAGTCGGGCGATTTAGTCAACACGCGCGCTTACAAGGAAGTAGTAATGGCTAACTTTCAACTAATGAAAACACAAACCCTAATTATGCGGCAGCGGCTGTTTATGAGGACTCTAGGGTCGTGCTCCACCCCCTGGATGCGCCCTCTAATGGGCTCACACAAGATACAAGGCCTAAAGGCCAAATAACAGCGGCGCAGCACCGGGACAGATTCCGTATGTCAGCTTGTTTTGATGATTCACGTCGACTCCGGCCGAATTTTGGTATGAGACCAGTTCAATTGGAAAGATAATCTTCTTAGCTTTCCTCCATATAAAGAACGTCCAAATCTGACACCGTATGTGACCTGGGCGACCGTTTTAGTGCGTACTGGTCCTGAACTCCGAATATGACTCGAAGTCGAGAATTGGGCCTCCAACTTGAGTTGATCTCCCTTGCTGGCCCCTCCACGCCCTCAAGCACCTCTCCTACTATCTCAGCATCATCTCTATGGTTCCTAACAGTAATCATTTCATTAGGTTGCAACTTATTCTCAAAACCATATATAAAAGACACGAGGAACGAGCTCACCGATAAATCTGATTGTCGTTCTCTAGCTCTTGCGCTTGGACCTTGCGTGTTCAGCCGGTTCTTTTCCCTAAAAATATAAAAGAGAAGCCAGACAATGGGCAAGGCGACAGATCCATTCCATCTACAACCGAAGCGAGCTCACATGAACTGAGCCGCACACACACCCACTCGCACCGAGAGACTTGGGAACTTTCTCTCTCTCTTTCGTCAACTTGTAACCCCTACTACGAGCTTGAATCAACACGAACCCACCACGAACTGGACGTACGGCATTTCGAGCCTAAACCTATAAACCTCCATCTCATTCGTTGATCCACCACAAAGTCGAGCGCGTATTACAAACAGTGTTTAAAAAAAGCCGCCGCCTGGACGGCTTAAGCGCCGCCTAGGCGCTAGGCAGAGCTCCACCGCTTCTCTTTCAACTAAGCTGTTAATCAAGCATTTTTCTCTATTTTCCAATAAATATGTGTTAATATGCATTGTTTTCACTGTTTTTCTCTATCTTTTTATGTTTATTTGGAAAGTACAAACGCCTAGAACCGCCTAGCGCCGCCTAGGCACGCCTAGGCGCTAGGCAGTACTCAACCGCCCGCTCATTTCTTTCGCTTTTTAAAACACTGATTACAAATTTACTTATCGGCCGGTTACTAAACACCGACATTATGTGATTTTAGAAAGTTTATGACAATTATACACCAAATGCAAAATCAAGAGATTGACATGAATAAAAGCCAAAATGTTCTTGATCATGTATATCAATGGTCAATATATTCTCTCTCACTTTAATTGTGTCGCTATCTTTTGATTTTTCATCTTTACAAACCCTATGATAATATCCGTGTCTAACTTCAAATGAAAAAAAAATAAGATATAGGATGCAGAAATAATTATTTGATATTATCCGCTGAGTAAAAAATATAAGATACGGGATTCCGGATCCAAATAAGACAATATCCTCTCTGTTTTCACCTCTAGTTGTAGTACATGCTAGGATAAGGTTGTGATTTGTAAGCAGATTTCTTTTGTCCTTCGGGTGTACCACGCGCATTTCGTTGTGTTTGGATCCCGTGGTGTTTTCCCCTAGGTCGGTGCATTCCTTTTCTCTTCGGGTGTACCACGCGGCATTTCGTTGTGTTTGGATCCCGTGGTGTTTCCCTATAGATCGGTGCATTCTCCTCGTAAGTGTTTGGCAGGCTCCCGTCATTAGTTTCAAAAACCAAGTAGGAGCTACGTAGACCATGAGATCACAGGAGATTGCAAATCTTATTACACCAAGACGAACAAAATGAAATTATAATTTATTCACTATAACGATCCGCAAGAATATACAATGAAAAGAGAACAGGGGAGAAGAATATAGACATCCACACCCAAAGATATGTGCTCCAAACCTTCGGCGGGAGAACTGACTTTTTAACCTATGTCATACATGACAGGTAGAAACTAACTCCGGGAAACAATGTTCCAAATTTCTCGGTGGACCAATATCTATGTAGTAGTCTATGAAAGATCAAACGACCCCTGGCCTTCGTTGATGGCATAAAGCAGTTTCTTTTGCATAACAGCCTGCAAGAATGTTCAAAGAACAGAAGTCAGATGCGTGGTGATCAAATAGGCTAAGTGGCACCTGGACCTGTTGACACTTAAAATATTCGAAGGCTATTGTTTTGGTCTCTACAAATCTGTTGAATTTGAAGTACTGAATGGAAATTGGCAACTTAACGACAAACCAGCCACACTAAACTTCATTTATATAGTTTTTACTGTCCAGCGGTCACTTTCTCTTTCCTTGCAAGGTTTTTTGACCGACAACATAGACTAAAAAGCAGAAAGAAACATACCTTGGTTGAATATGGTGGAAGCTTAAGATAATTAGCACAAGTCATAACACTAGGCAAATCATCATCTGCAGTCTCTGCTGCTCCAGTCGCATTAGAAGTATTTGCCGCAGAAGAAGAGTGCTACAAATAAAATACAAGTCAAAACTTCAAAAAATTTGAGTGGGCAGGTTAACATAACATTACATAATTGAACATAATAGATTTACCTTCCTAACAATAGTCAGCTTAGGATTTAGGGCAGCCAGACCGCCAGGTGGAAGCCGAGGAGCGCCAGTCACAAACTGGCAGAAAGCATGCTGCTGCTCAGGAGTAAATTCTGCCATGATCTCAAGTAGCTGTGAAACACCAGTAGAAACATCCAATTAAAATTTTACAGAATCATGTGAATTCGAAAGATGCAACAAAGAAACTTACATTGATGATTGCAGGACTCTTAGAGGTATAACCATGATCGAATTTTATATGCTCAACCAGTGTATCCGGCTGCATATAACGTAATAGTTCAGAAGATGTCGACAACAACAACAGTACAAAGGAGACAGAAGATGTCCACAACAACGACAGTACGAAGGAGAGAACAGTTACCTCCCACAGTTCGCGGCGACCACATGTGAGATAGTCAAGTTCTTGAGGAGAAAATATTTGCAGAGACGATATGTCAAATACCTAGAGATATAAGCAGTATTTTGAACAAATGTGCAAGTTAGTTATGCCACACAAGAGGCCAATGAACAATAAATCTGGAAAATAAGAGGACCTGATTAAATCCAGCTTTAAATGCCTCTACTTGCCGCATTATTCCAGTTTTAATAGTAGCATCCACTACCAGCGAAACATATTCTTCCAAGTTGTAAATATTAACCTACAGAAAATGAAAACAATGAGTAAATCTGCACCAACATATAAAGAGAAAGCTAAACAAGTGAGCTCACCAAACTAGGCTCCCAGTACTTACCACCACGTTCTCTCCACCTTCCTTGAGAATGTAATCAGGATAGCCCGGAAGAGTGAAGTCTAAACATAAATTTTCAATAGGCGCACCACGGAAACATAGTTCTTCTATTTGCTTATTTTCACCAGAACTAGATTCCAGAAAGCGCTTACGTTCAACAAGAATTTGCAGCTCTTGCAATATCTTCCCAAACTCAGCATCAAAAGACAGTATATCATACAAATCAAGTTCCTGTTGTAGCAAAATTTGCAAAGTCAATACGGATAAGGTGTCTAATGTTTTGTTTGCTATAAATACTAAGAAAACAAGGAAATAGAACTAGAAAAACATAAAATAAATCTGGTACAGGGAGGCTTTCATGCTTACTTGTCCAAGTAAAAGTTTGTAAAACGCTGTTGACAAAGGCAGATCCAGAAGCCTTCCATCTTGCAATGCTTTCGCCATCACTCGACCAACTAAGCGGAAATACTCCACAACTTTAAAAAATTTGCTACCTTCTGATGCAACAGCACTAGGCGGCCATGGCTTAGGAAATAGACCAAGAGGTGCTTGCACTAAGTTTCTGCTCTCAACAAGTGAATCTGATTCCAGATTTTTAGCTGTTATATCACCACCACTCCCATCAATTTGCATTCCAGAATCATCTGATGAATGAGATCTCCATAATCCTAAGTCAATCCTTTGCAGATCACGGCTTAAAAGAGTATAAAACTCTAAAGTTGGACCAAGTCCAGTTCCAACTTCACCAAAGTATTCAACTTCTAGAACAGCCTTCTGATTGGAGAACATTTCCATAACCTTAGCAGCAGAATCTAAGATACGGTTACGAGAAACACGAACTTTCTGGCGTTGCAATCTACCAACCCGGACTTCTCTTTCACTAGCTGCGTTGTTATTATCACCGGGTTGTTGCTGAAGACGATGCAATGCACGAGATAACCCAAAAGCTGTGGAATAAAAGTATTGTCGCCGTGTTTCAAAAGGAAATAAAAAAGGGCAAGCTCTTGTCAGCTGATAACACCAAGATGGTAAACTGCCGCTGCACAGTGCTAGAACATCCTGAATTTGCCGAGCAAGCTTTGGGGTCAACTTACTATTGACAAACTCCTCCAAGGGTACCTTAGCTCCAACATTGTATAATCCATCTAGGGTAGCAACTTTTCCCTCAGCAAAATCATCAGAGGTTGCCTGTAGTCTCAAGCGTGGAGATAACTGATTCAAGCCCTCCAACACACGTAACAGTGCTAAGATATTGTAAGTCTGGTTTGATTTCTCTAAATCGCAAGGAAGCTCTCCTTGCAAAATGCTATCAAGAAGAGAAGTACACTGTGCTTCAGACCCTTTGCAAGAACCAGATTTGGAAGATTTTGGCACTGAGGCTGAACCTCCAACAGGCCCCTTCTCCACCGAGTTATCAGCCTTTTGATATGTTATAGTGAACACATCACCCCAGAAGCGGCTTCCATCATCGGGCAGATCAGAGCCACCTAACCTGTCCTCATCATCCTCGTCATGAACTACTTGCCGTTGTACAGCTTGATATACAGTCAAATGTTTGTTTAGCTGCTTCCCGCCTGCTGTAAATATCAATTTGTTGTAATGCTCATTTGTACGTGTTCCAAATGGAAGGCCACTTCTGTCCCGACTACCTCTAACACCACGATTACCCACTGAAGTTAACCCAGCCATGGCAGCTGCAGCAAATGACATTGCACCACGTGACCCAAATGTGCTTGGACTTCTAAATTCAGCAGCATCCAGTCCCCTGCTAGAAGTATTTTTTGTACTGGAACCAGACGAGGGCTGCGCCTGGTTATCATTTGCCAATGAGGCAACACTGGAATCATCAGCATCTCCCAGTTTTACATCATGCACACTCTCGGGAAGACAGTTAGGAAGTGACCCCCGAAGAACCTGAGAATTTCAGCAAGTTTTATTCAGTTCCTAATTCTGCCCACTAAACTCCAACCTTCCACTCACTAGCAACGGACTAATAAATTTAAAAGTAAATTATAATGTCACCTCCTGGTCATCATCTTCATCCTCTGAAACATCGTCGTCGTCGTCGTCAATCATCAAAGCATCATCCATCTCAACTGGAGAGGCTTCTAGATCTTCGTCCTGCAGTATAAGATAGGCGGCATTATACAACTGATGACAAACATTTGCAGCACAATTTGCAAGATGAGTAGAGTAAATGTACCGAAGCATTCAAAGTATTTAACTAATTCAATTCAAATGCTGAACTTGACAAGGAATATCTAATGTTTGTATTATACTAAATATATAATATTCCATGTTCTTGGCTTTCTGTATATGTTGAATAGTTAAATATACGCTGGAAAATAGAAACAAACATGCTCTTTACATAACAACGCTGTTCAAATTCCAAAATATTAGTGAACCTGCACATTTATGGCCATCAAGCTTTCATCTTTCTTACTCCAAGAAAAACAATTTACTTGCTATTTCTTGTTCTGCAATACTAGTATTAAATGTACGGCAAGACAAATGCCAAAGCTCTGTACATTTTATTGTCCTCCATATATGATGCTTTGGTTGTATTGTGTCAGCTCTCGGAAGCACAATGCATCCCCTCAAACTCACCAGCATAAATACTAAAACGAAGTGCAGTAATCAGGAAACATCAACCAGCAACTGCACAATTGCTCTAACAATTACTATAGAAGCCATTCACCAACTGAATAAACATCAGAAGGCACTATTACACCAAGCTTTTATAGTGAAGCAGGTAACCCAGATTATAGAAATCGAAGCCAAATTTCAAACATTGATTACTACATTTGTGTCATTTCAGTACATATAAAAAGATGTGATTAAGAAAGACTGCATGCAAGATTAGCAAACCTCTGAGGTGCTGTGACCATGTGATGGCTTCAGTTCAACATCTTTCTCTGATGCAGCTTTTCTCCTTGCAGCATTCCTAGTATGCGGTCCTTTTGGTTCGTCCAAAGATGATTTAAGAACAGCTTTGCCTTTTCCCTTGGATGCATTTACGCTCCCCTCTGGACAATCTTTATTAGCTGCACCAGTAGTGGCAGCTGATGACTTTGACCTTAAGGATGCTCGACGACCAGATTGAACTGATGACGGCACTGAAGGCGCGCCAGCCGTGGAGCTAGCTGCTCCAGATTCTGAATTATTTGCAGATGACACAACAGGCTTTGAGACAGACTCTGTGCGCTGGACTCTAGGCCAAAGGAATTCCTCAACAGCTGCTAGACTTGCCAAGGGATCAATAAGAACAATATTGGATGAATAATCCTTAAGTGACTTTTCACCCTGTGCTCGGCAAAGGCGCAACTTGAAAGGTTGGGACAGAGCTCCTAAACCTGATGATAGACGAGACCCTCCCAGTGTTGGTGCCCTTCCAGAATGGCTGAGCACAACCGGGAAGCGTTCCAATGATGAAAGCGCACTTTGAAGTTTCTGGACTAGCAATGCCATAGGGGTTTTATTCCCACCCTCGTCAGAAAGGGCAGCAGATATAAATGACTTATACCGCCTGACTGCCTGATGACGCAACTTTGGTAGGTTTGCATCAGATACCTTCTCCCTCCCAAAAGTTCCGCAGGACAAATAGTTCAGTAATGCTGCAATAACTCCACTTCCAATGAATTCAAATGTGGAAACACCATCCCCCTTGCTCAGCTCAGACAGCATTTCAGCTATTATGTCATCCAATTGTTCCTCAACATTAAATAACACATCAAAATTATTAGCCACCAGAGCCTTTGATTTTCCTTTAGCTTTTGTTTTGACAGAGTCAGCGGCCGTATTCAATTTTGCACAAAGTGTCCTCAGCTTAAGAAGGTCATCAGTGCATGCAGTATCGCTTGAGCCAGGGTCCGATGGGAAATACTTATCCTTGAACAACTTTGCTCGATCACTAACTGAAGCACGGAGACTATTATTTGGAACTTCAGCCGTGCTTGATGCTGAATTGGCCATCACTGGATGGGATCCTTTTGATTCATCAGGTAAATTGTTTTCAGTATTAACAGCACCGCCTCGACGTCGATGATGACGCCTAGAACGTGAAGATGCAACAGAATCAACTTGAGTGTCCAACTGTGATAACTGAGTTGCTGGGTTTGAGAGCTCAGGGCATATGAGTGACTCTACAGCGTGAACAACCCCTTCCCTCACAAACATCTTTAAAAATATCTCAGGAAGCTTTTCCATTAGAATTTCCGCTATCTGAAGAGCAGGGACAAGAACTTGTGGATCTTTCCATGCTAAAATGCCAGCTAAAAAGCTGCAATAGTGAGTATACATGTTAGGACAACTTCTAAAATCAAGAGAATGCTGTTTCCCCCCAAAAAAAAATCAAGAGAATGCTCCATGAAAGAGATTTTTAAGGTTAATACCTGGAAATGTTTGTTGTGCCAAGGAGAGACTGAATCATCTCAGCTGAGCTATAGTACATCAGTTTCCCGATGACAGATAAGCACTTATGCCGTATTGGTCCATTAACACTAGAGCCATACACCTTGTCAGGGGACAGGGGTACTTATATTAGATTATAATAATCCAAACAATGTCATGTCAGCGCCAACATCAATGATACAATAACAACGAGAACTTACCTGTACCATGGTAGGCAACAAGTCCATGCCAAATTGCTGCAGAAGTTCAGGCTGATCACGCAATAACTTCTCCCGGCCCGACAATTCATTTTCTGTTGAACCAGGTTCACCCTGCTTACTGGAAGCGGATTTCTTTACAGAAGAGCCTTTCATGTAAACATGGGAGTATGCTGGTAAAGAAATGGTTCCGACAGGTAGAGGAGGCAGTAACTCATCTGCAAGGCTCACAATTGCGTACATCTGTGTAATATAACAAAACGCATTAACATCATTTTCATATGGTATAACCATGTGTGCAGTATGCAAATCGTCTTAATAAGGAAAATAATCATGTAAATAGAATCACGGCCTTTTCCTAAGTGATAGAATACAATCTCGGCACCAACAGTATCTGAGAACAAATGATAAGGTCAAGTTACACTCATTATGTGGACTTGTGAGCTATGCAGCACGGATACGGATACGTGTACCAGTATCCGATGGATACGGATACGGCGATATGCCATTTTCTCAAACAACCCGATACATGGATACGTTTAATATTTTTTAAAAAAAAGAAATATAGTGAATATACAAAAAAATCAGAGAGGAGCCAGATAAATGGGCCACTTCTCACCCAAGCCCAGTAGCCATGACCCAATTTTCACGCAGGGCTAGAAATTAGCATCCTTAGGCTTATCCTCTCCACTCACGTGACTCACCTCAACCAATCGTCCCAACCAATCACCCGTGTCCGTCTCCAGTTGTCAACTCCAGCCGCATCTCTCAATTTCTCCCTCGCTCTCTCTCATCTCTCCCTCCACTCACGTCAAATTAGTTTGGGAGGAGATCGAGGCGAGCCCCTCAACGCCGCCACATCCTCCTCCGTCAGGTGCGCCGCCGCCGCTCCCTCCTCCCCTCCCTCCTCCTCCTCCTCTCTCTCTCATTGTGGCGGCTAGGTCAGGGAGGATGGAAGGCATGCTGGTATTGACTCCATCGTGTGCTGGAACTCAACGAAGCTGGGCCAAGACGTATCCAAAGTGAGGTTTTTTGGCCCAATACGCACCCGGCCAAGTATCCATTTTTTTTTCTGATTTATTTTTTTCGGATACTTTCTAGATACGTATCCAAGCCGTATCGACCGCGTGTCCGTATCCGCCACGTATCCGGTGCGTATCCACGGTTCTGACGACGTATCCATGTTTTGTAGCTTGTGAATGTTTGCGTTCAAGAAGGGCAGTGCCATATTCTTAGTGTGAACCAAAAGGCAGCACAAGCTGGTTATTAAAAAGACAGATTATAGGACTGTATGGATGTTTCATTGTTCATGAGATGCAATAGACATACATCCAGCACTTCTCGCGAGTAAGCCCTCTCTTTGCTGCGCCCTAACATGGATGAGAGCAAAAGAGATGGTTTGGTTCTGAGACCTAAGTTTTGGAACTGTGTACAATCAACGGTGTGAATATTTTAGCAGATGGGACTTGTTGTCACAGTTTTAGGTGTTGGACCTTTTGCTCCATATGCAAGGATGATGTTGAGAATTTATGTGGCTGTGTACTATGGATGATACTGTGTTTCAGGGTCCATCACGAAAGAATGTATTTGAAGCAGAGTGCTAAATGAAATCTGTAATAACTAGATGAATTGCATAAACAGCTTCATCAATTAAGCTTGTAATAACTAGATGAATTGCATAAACAGCTTCATCAATTAAGCTTGCTAAAATTAAAAATTATATTAGTCATCAATCGGCATGCATCATTACAGCAGAACATAGTGACCGTAGAAAGACAAAATCACCTGATCCGTTGGCCTTGTTAAAGCAGGGGATACGGTTGTACCAGCTACCAACCCAGAACCTGAAAGGATATCTTTAAGTGTGCCACTAATTCCCAAGTCAAGAAGTGTTTTAGCTGCCAATGGTGATCCGCTTGCACACGTTGAGAGAAGACGGATCACACCCTGCAAGAAATTATAACTTAAGGTTGCTGACTCTCATTAAATATCAGTAACAAGAAGAAAAAGTATGCATACTGTATATGTTGATGTGCTCAATGATGCCTGTCCTGCTGAATTGCTAACAGATACTAAGCTAGCAGCTTGCGCAACCAATCCATGGTTGCACAGCTCATCCAATTTTTCCGGAGATGAAGCAAAAGCTTCTGCAATACGGGTTAGGCAGACAGAAGCATGCTCGAGTACCTGGAATGAACAAATAAAATATTAACATCGTATAAAAATAGAAGGTGTCATGAAGGAATCAGTGCTAAGAATGTCAATGGTACTTTTGAATCATGGTAGTTCAGGAGATTCGTAAGCAATGGAACCGCTTCCATTACAAAATCTGATGCATCAGAGGGAAGTTTCCTACACATATTTGCAGCTGTAGCTAACGCAACTCTCTGAAAACAGAAGAGAAACAAAGGTAAGTAGTAGGAAACACGATAGTAACAATACATGGTTCACTCAACGGAGAATAAAATCAAAAAAAATGTATAACAATAAGAGAATACATATTGGTATATCCAATGGGCAAAACAAACCTAAAGTCATGAGCACTCCCAAGGGTACAGAACATAGTTTTCCTTATGTCGAAATTCTAGAGGAAACTAATAAGAATATCGAGTAATTACCTGAACACCTGTAGAGAAAAAGTCAAGATACGACAGGACCGCCATTAGCGCACCCGCCCGCAAGCAGGCAGTTGGATGCTCCTGGGATATCTTCTTTAGAGCTTGCAAAGACTAAGGAACAAAGAATTGTGCAAGCATAAATGTTAAAGGCACATAAAGAAATTGGATGTAAGTACAGTGAGATTGTATGAGTATGCATCTATTGATATATATGTGTAGTAGTTCAGATGACAATTTAGAAACCACAAAACTGACTTAACCAAAGGTCTCACAAAAAAATTAAGTGCATCATCTTGAACGTCCACACACGCTACTTTTCAACGTCATGTTGTAGTTAAATACTGAATCAAATTAAATTTAACAGCAACGAGGAACCATCATCGTATAGAAGGGCAGCCGTCTGAAACTCATCATACAGAAACAAAGTTTGGATCGATATAATGGTATTAAAAGGACCACTATGACAAGAATCTTCGCCATGTCAAAAAATTGGCACCTTAAACTATGAGTATAGTTTTTGTTGCTAAAGAAATCAACGGTTCAATGTTCATTGAAGATAAGACCCAAAGAAGAAAAATGTAAACAAATATAGCAACCCTTTTGTGCGTTTGTCCTCACTTTGTTTATCGAGAGAGTCCAAACAGTTGGACTCTAAAGCATTGTAACATTAAAATAAACTTCAAAACTCTATTCAGTGGTTGCCCCGACCATTGCCATTTGAATTCAACAGCCACCGTTTCTATAGAAACATAAATAACCAGGACTCAATGTTTTCTCAGGAACAAGGGCATACTGCCAACAAGGTTATGCTCTCACCCTTAATACTGATATTGGAAAGCACGAATTAATTTCTAGTCATCAGCAATTCCATATGTTTGCAAACTATGAAGGATGCACATGGTAAAATTTGTATATGCCAACATAATCAAGCATAAACTAAAGCAACCTTACTAAGCAAAGAACGGGTTCTAGCACAATGGTAATGAAGCGGCACATGCTACAAAGAAAAGAGTTAAACTTGAGTGTATGGCCTACCTGCTCCGCCAAGTCCATGTATTCAATGGTGAGAAGCCGGGCGCAAAAGCATGGCACAGCGCCATAATGCACAACAGCAGAGCAGGAAGATGGCAACACATCACAGAGGTGGGTTAGGGCCCGTGCTGCAAGCAGCATGATATCTGGGTTGCTCTCATGGTTGAGCAGGCCGACCAGAACAGGCACAAATGAGTCCACCGAGAATGCCCCGAGTGACTCTTCTGTGCCAATGGACAGCATCTCACAGAGCTGTGTCAATGCTTCGACCTGTCGCCCGTCCTCCCCATCCGCACGCAGCCCCGAAAGTATCTTCTTCAGCCTCCCACTCAGCTGCCCGGACGCTGATGATGACGACGCAGCTGCAGCGGCGGCAGCTGACAGTGCCGAAGATGGGAGGATTTCGTCGAGCCCAGCGCCGAGCTTCCTAAGCAGCCCCTGCAGCGCGGTGCTGGCAGAGGTCAGGCTGTGGGGAATGGCCCCAGCCCCAAACCCCGCGTCGTCATCATCCTCCATGGCGTCAAAACCTAAGCCCAGAAGTCGTTCGGCCTCGCGCACCCGGGAGCTCTCGGAGGGCTCCGGCTGCTGCTGCTCCTTGCCCTTGTCAGCGTTGGAGGGGCGGCCGCGGCGTCGCTGCGGAGGGTTGGGGTTGTTGTCGCCAGAGGAGTCCATCGGAGGGCGCGGGGCAGCCGCGGGGAGGGCGCTGAGAGCGGCGGAGCGGCGGGTGCGTGGAGGCGGCGGAGCGGGGCTGGCGGAAGCGGCGGGGGGGTTAGGGTTAGGGTTGGGGTTGGGGCGGGAGCGCTTGGAGGAGCGGGACGGGGAGGTCGTTGAAGAAGAGGAGGCCTCCGCCCGCTTGCGGCTGCGCGTTTCCATACAAAGGGAGCAAAGAGGGGCGGCGGCCGCCTCGCAGCGGCGGCGGCGACGCGGCTAGGAAGGGATGGGTGGCGGAGGAGTGGGCATCGGGGGGTCGGCGATCGAAGGAGATCTGGGTGGGGGAGGAATCGCTGGGGCTGCGGATTTTGGGGGAGAGGACGATGCCTGGGCAAGGGTGATGTCAGAGAAAGAGGTCGGATGCCGAGGGACGAACTCGTGATTTTGGGGGCGGCTTTGCTTCGGGGAAATGCTTTATTTACTCGCCGCTTTAGGACGGCGACGTCGGCGAGGCTGCTGCTGCTGCTGGGCTTTGCTATAAACCCAGGCTTTGGTTGGCGGCGACTAGCGTGGGATTAACAGGCCCATGGTAGAAAACAAAAAAGAACTTTGCATTTAACAGAAGAGAAAAGTCTAATTCACCTCCCTCAACTATTGGAGGTAGCGTAATTTTCATCTCCAACTAAAAAACCAGGTATCTGATACCCTCAACTCATACACCCGGTGCAATTCACCTCCTTGGACGGTTTTGAGAGTGGTTTTGTCCTACGTGGCATAATGGTCCCACATGCAGGTGCCACGTCATTTTTCTTTTTTTTTCTCTCTCTTCTTCTCTCCCTACCGCCCTATCCCTACGCCGCCTCTCCCCGCGCAGCCCCACCGGCTCCCTCTCCCTACGCCACCCTGTCGTCCCCCTCTCTGTTCGTCGCCCCGCCGTCCCCTTCTCCGTGCGCCACCCCTCCCCGAGCCTTCCTCTCTCCCTGCACCGCCGTCCCCTGTGCCGCCCAGTCCTCTCGACGGCGGCGGCGGGCGGGCGCGATAGGCAAGGAAGGTCGTGGTGCGATGTTGCGGAGGGTTGGCGGCAACGCGGCAGGGGAGAACGACGGTCGAGGCTCGCGACGAAGCAGAGGGTTGGTCTGGCGCGACGCTGCTGTGGCTGGCCAGAGACGGCAATCATGTCGGCATCCGGGAAGGCGTCGCGCAGGGCTGGCCGGGGATAGCGGCCATGGTGGCGTCCGGGAAAGCGAGATGCTGCGCGGCGGGGCGAGACGAGGCGGGCGAGGCGCAACAGCGCTACGCGGCGCTGTCGATGGGTTGGTGCTCGACGTGACGCAGGGCATCCCCGCGGTCAAGCTCCATAGTCTGGCCATGGCGCCGAGCTCCCCCGCCGGCCATGGCCGGAACACGAAGCTGCGCCGAGCTTTCCCTATGCGCCGACCGCCGCCTCCCTCTCCCAGCGCCGCCCTCCCGCGTCGCCCGCTGGGGAGGACGTGGCGAGGCGGTCGGCGACGACGTGCCGTCGTCCACAAGCTGTTCGACTAAATGCCTGACAAGGCAGAAAGAGAAAAAAAAGAAAAGAAGAATGAAGAGTGACGTGGCACCTGACATGTGGGTCTCATGTTGCCACGTAGGACAAAACCGCTCTCAAAACCGCCCCGGGAGGTGAATTGCACCGGGTGTATGAGTTGAGGGTATCAGATACCCGATTTTTTAGTTAGAGGTGAATATTGCGCTACCCTCAATAATTGAGGGAGATGAATTAGACTTTTCTCTTAACAGAAACCTTATCATTAACCGCGCGCGGTTTGGGACGCATTTTACATCGCTTTTGGGCCGGTTTGTTTTCTCCTTTGTTCGTTGAGTCGCCTTTGGCCCGCGTGCCGCCGCCTCCCTCCCTTCCCACCGGCTGCCGCCCCCACCGCACGACGTGGCATCCTGGCCAGGCGCACCGTCGCACCATGGCGTCTCGGCGCGCAGCCTCCCGGAGCTCCCTCTCAGCGCTCCTAGTTGGAAACTTGGAATGATTGTTCCAGCAACTACAAAGAATGATTGCTCCAAATGTTTTAACTACCAGCATTTGGAAAAATTGATTCAAGAATGAGTCAAAATTGTTCCAGTGCCTGAAAATTTTGTTCTAATTTGAAATTATGTTGGACTCGTGTGCTTCCTAAGCCGCTAGTGGGCTCGGTGCCTAGGCCTGGGCATTCGGTTAACCCGGTTAAATCGGTTCGGTTAATACGGTTAAAAAGAACTTCGGTTAATGAAGATTGCCAACCGATTTAGTACTAAAAAATGGACTAACCGCACCTTTCGGTAGTCGGTTAATTCGGTGAATTAACCGTATAAACCGAAATCACCGAAGTTTCCACATCAGGGAGGAGATCGAGCCCAATTCGAGAGAGAATCGAGTACATGTGCCTGTCGCCGTTGTCGGGCGGCACCGCCGCCATGCGCCTCCCGCGTTTCCCCACGCGCAGCTCGTCGCCAGCTAGCCGTCCCGGCGCCGGCGGCGAGCGTCGCGTCGCCCACCTCGCGCGCGTGACTCGCCGCCGCAGTGCCGCAGCTCGCGCGCTTCTTGCCACAGCCCGCAGGCCCCGGCCGCCGCGCGCAGCGCCGGTTGCCGCTCCCTCTCTTGCCTTCTGCGCGCGTCGCGAGCTGCCGCCTGCCGCTGCGAACTGCGCTGCCATTGCGGCTGGCCGGACTGGACTGGTGAGATAGGCTAGGGTTGCCAATGACTGTTTGAGCTTTTGCTTTCATATATGGGCCAGATGGGTTAAGGACTGGTGCTATAAGGCCTTCTTTGCATGGGCTGCGAAGAGTGAAGGCAGGCTGGGTTGAAAAACTTCGGTGAATTCGGTGGTTCGGTTAACAGCTCCTGAAAACCGAATTGTAAGTGGTTAACCGAAATTAGCAGATACATCAACCGATTTAATCACGGTTAATTGAAATTAGCCAAAAGGTTAGGTATTTCGGTTCGGTTAATTTCGGTTATCGGTTATCGGTTTAACCGCGCCCACCCCTATCGGTGCCTCTAGGCTTTTCTTTTTTAGTCCACAGTGAGCTTGTTATCTTTTTTATTTGGCACTGTAGCTCCTTATGATCATAACCTACGGTCCCCTTTGAGCATCAATCTACTGTCTCTATTTGGGCACCATCCAAACCAAGTCATAACTGTTCTCTTCAACTAGTAAGGATCTTAACCTACGATCAGTAGGACAATACCCGTCTCTTCTTCTTCTTGTCAATAGAAACTCCAACTTTTCTGTTGCTTTTTCTTAAGGGACCGTACCCTGGTTCACCATGGTACCTTATGGTCTGCTCTATGGTTTAAACAGGCTAGACGGCTATTTAGGCATAATGATGGTCACCCGACTAGTGTTTAGATGTTGTTTACACGGAGTTTAATTCCGTAGAAAAACAAGGATTACTAGTGTGTATTAAGAGAACCAACTCGATCCCTCTTGATAGTCCAGTTTTTCCTATAGACTCAAGCCTACATCTACACCAAGTCAACACTCGCTTGGTTCCAACATATCCTTAGCCTTTATTCGTCTCAACCGCGACCCCATCAAGTTTTCGATCCGAGTTATCGACCAATCACCATGATATCCATAGAGAAATGTGATGGCTGAGGGCTGCATGTGCATTTTGGTGATTGTGGGTTGTATCTGTATTTCTATTGATAGGTTGTATCTAGATTTGGTTGATAGGTTGTATTTTTGAGTAAATGGGCTCACTCGTAATATGGTTCTGTCTAAATAGGCTCGGCCCACTATCTGATTCGTTCTAATTCTTGTAGCTGAAAAGAATTAGGCCCATACAAAAATTAATCAAAATGTCAAAAGAATAAGGCTCATGCAAAATTGCTAAAAAAACCATGAAAGAATCAAGACCCATATGAATTCAGCCCATATGAAATAAGGCATGTTACTAAAAAAAAAATCTAAACAAGCTGTTTATGATTTTTTTGCTGGGTCAAATTGTATTTTGTGAGTTTTTTAGCTTGCCATAATTGTGTGACGCCATAATAAATGTCACAAAGATTATGAAGAAAAACATGTTTTTGTCACAGAACATGATCATAAACGCTTGATGAATGAAGAACGTTATATGGATCACACCATCGTTACAAATTGTTCAGGATGGCATAATATCTAATTTTTGTGACAAAGATCAATCATCATAGAAGGCTAATTTTTTTTTAGTGTCATTGAATTCCTTTTTTCTTGACATTGTAGGTCAAAGGTAAACTTTTGTGAGCCATCATTCACAAGAACCACATGCTTGCATGTTTCATATTTGGTGCATTGGAAAATCACGAATTGAAGATTTCTTACACTTTTACCAAGTGCGCATGCATCCAACTCTTGAGTTGGGTGCTTGGTGAAGCAAACTTTTTGGCTTCTTCTCTTGGTGATTGGCATCTTATTTATGAGTTTTTTTGGATATTATGTGTTCAAGCCTTCGTCAGATCAATTAAAAAAAATCTAAAACTACGGGAGCGCTTTGTCCTATGTGGATGGACAGAGCGCGTGCTTTATAGTTGGAAGTATTCAACAAGAACTCAGGTTACTAGACATGAGCATCAACTCCTCGATATCTTTGGAAAAAAAAAACATATTTCTTCCAGTCTTGTTCTTGCAAGTTATGATCTGATCAAGTTTTATTTTTCGGTGAATTGTGGGAGATTTATTGATCCTCTGATGATGTTATAAGAGGAGAGGAGTTTGATACTGACTCCGACTCAACAATGGATAAAACACACTCGGGAAAACTAATTAACAAACCACACACAACTATTATGAGACCTGATTTCCCTCAAAAAAAAAACTATGAGACCTGATCGTCCATGGGCCAAGCTCGCTCCCAATTTTGCTGACCACAAGGGGCTGTAGAGAAGCCCTTCTCCTCGGATATCATGGATTACTGCTGCGGCCGACCACAAGGTGCTGTAGAGAAGCCCCTTCGTCTCGGATATCATGGATTATTGATGCGGTCGATGAACGATATTGGCAAGCTGCATTAATTCTCTCAATTCCTGCACAATCACATCCCAAAACACCCTCCAAGCACGCTAATGGCCACGCTTCGTCTTCCTCTGCACTGCAAGGAAAAGCATTCGTCATGCTGTCAGTAGAGGTTTACCGAGAGCATCTCTAATGGCCACCACCGTAAAACTCCTCTTCATAGAATGCCCCATCCACAGAGATTTTGAGATCACTCAGCATCTGGTGGAACCCAAGTTTTGGCCAAACATTCTTCAGAATCCGTCCACCAGCATGAATCATCAGCACCTTGTTTTCCCTTCTTGTCAGGCTCTAGGTCCTTTTGCCTAGGTACTCATTGCACTTTTTAGCCGCTTTGGGTTGTTGAAAGGATCATTATGCCTAATTATCTAATCGATTTTTTGGGCAGCTGATAATTTCTAATGAAATTAAAACAACCTTTGATCTGGAAATGCATGATATGTACATGTTTGATGGTCATGAGCAGTACAAAATTTAAACATAGCAAACACGACAAGAAGCTAGCATGGCAAACTAACACAACAAAAAGTCTGGGTCGGATTGGATCCTGCTGCTGCTAGATAAATACGAGATAGAGGTAGCGGCTAACTTTTTTATGCTGATATATATGGAGAGTATGGAACGTGCGATAATTTGACACCCATGAATTTTGGCAAAGAAAACATCAATCAGGACGTTGTATTATGTAGTGAAGATAAAGCATGCATGTTTGATGTAAAAAAAGAAGTTTCCTAGCACATTATTAACACTGACCGCCAACCCTTACTTTTGTATGCAACAATGATTGGCGGTCATGGTTGATGATTCTGAACACACTAGAGAATAATAAATACTCCAAATTATGAACACTTCTGCAAGAAATTACTCTTGCAGATGAACACGAAGCTTGTGCCATCAAGACTAGCAAATAATATTCGAGTTATGAGAGCTTTCTTTTTTACTTCGAATATCTGATTTGGTTACTCAAAAACGAAAATGTCATGATTTCCATCGCTATTAAATTCCATCAAAAAATTTTCTGCTGCCCTGCTCACCTTGTATGTTGGTGAACTGCAAACAAGTTGAAAACTAATATAGAGCGCACACTTTGAAATACAATACAAATCTAGTTATATGATTTATATACAGTAGAGACGTATGTGATTTTAATAAATTTTTCTACAAGCTCATGTTTTGGGTCTAATGGGGTATATTTCATCTGCAGGAGGCAGAGCAAACATAAAATGCATGCCATTCCAATCTCACGTTTTCAGATTTGACGAAAGAGAAAAAGAATTTACTAACATAAAATGCCTCTCAGCTGATACACAAGATGCTACCTTAGACATTAAGCAGAACAAACATATGTCATCCCTGTTACTGTTAGCAGTATGATCCTAGGCTCCTAATCCTGCTATAGGCACAAGGCCAGAAATTTGACAACCAATATACACTATTATATTACTACATAACAGAAACAAATTTGCTGGGCATGAACGACAATTCATTCCTATTCCTAAGTTTCTTCAAGTTCGGGAATGGTGTTGCAGGGCAGGATACCACTGTCGCAAGATCCATAGATGGAAACATATCCATGAAATTCGATGATGGGACAGAACATCTGCCACATTGATCCAGTTCTTCACATGTATTTACCACCAGCACCACATGTCCTATGAGCTTGAATCTGCACCCTTAACTTCCATGTAACTACCAGGCCGTGGAGCAACAGAGTTATCTTCTTGGTTAACGTCATCCATGGTTGTATCATTTATGTCGCTACTGGAATCAGACAAGGTGGCAGCAGCATCTTCTGAAGAAGAATCAATACTAGATCTCTTCCTCTTATCTCTGACTCTCCTCCCTCTGAGTTCAAGTCGCCTGCGTTTCCGAGCCTTTCGTTTGCCCCTCGGGGGATCATCTTGATGCAAATCAGCACTCCCCTCTTCTGAATCCCTTACAGATCTCATGTTCTCTGTTTCCAATACATCAGCCAACAAAGAGTCACTTTCCCCTTTTCGCCGCTTATTTGAATTTGTCTGAAACAACATAAGCTGAAATGACCAAACAAAAAACTGAAACAAAACTGGTTGTAATAAAATTCAGCTATGAAACCATACCAAATTGCACCTAATGACAAGAATACCGCAGGAATGCGCTATTTGATGCATAGTTTGCTTGCAAAGAGTGCATGCTTCTTATTTGCCAGGGGGAAAAAATTACATTACTTACGATATTCTTAGGAACAAATCGAACTTTCTTAACAAGGCAGTTCGAATTAGTTTTGCTGGCACTGCCAGGACATCCATAGAGGCCTTATGCTTGCTCCTCTGGGCTTCAGATGAGCTTCTTGGAAAAATGCATGGCAGCTCAAGGGTCATGCTTCAGATGCCCTGATAATTTCATTTAGCAGAGGAGCGGTGGACAAGCCATTTTTGTGTCTCTTTAAGAATCATGTTATTGGAGAAGGCACCAAATATGGTTAATGTTACTTGTGAAATGAAAACGTGACATGTACTAGAAATTGGCAAGAAATATGCCAAACGGGTCAACCTCACATGTTAGAACACTAATGAAATCAAACTTCTATATACTCTATAAAGAGGACAAAGCGGTTGTGATATACAATATTACTCTATAAAATATAAATGCAACATGAAAAAATGATAAGGAAAGATAAAAACCATAATCTGACCTTAGGAGCCTGGTCAACAAGGTGAGCCCACTCCCTCCTCTTCCTAAGACAATCATTGATGGCATGCAAAAAGCTGGGGCATGCACGATCTTCCTCATTGGGTTTCCTTAAATCCTTAAAATGCTGAAAAGTGTCATACAATCAGTATACAGTACGAGAATAGAGCATACTGCCTCATTTAAATAAAACATACCTGATGAATGGCATCACACAGTTCCTCATGTGTTATATTTCTGTTCTTACTGATGATTTCATCAATCAATCCTGTACATAGAATATGGCACACTTGAGGAATTTTTTTATAACGCAAAAAACAGGATGGAGTGAGCTACATACCAGGTAAACTGCGTGAAACACTGCTATCCACAGAATCTTCCTTTGTTAAACCAGTGTTGGCTACAGTTGAACCAACACAACGATTTCTCTGTTCTGATGCCATATTTTCAGCTGATCTGCATGAATCTTTCACAGAAGGAACGCGTTCTGCGCTAGAATCTCTATGTCTTCGTTCAACAAAAGATGCCCTTTCTATCCTCCTAGTATCTTCACTATCTTTCATTGTATCCTCTCGGTTTCTCTTCTTCAAAACCTGCGCCAACAGGGAAGCTTCAGAGACCAAGGAATAATTAAGTGAAAAATAAATAAGCCCATATAACTTCAGGTGCTGGTAACCTTACCGTTGAATGATCCCTTCCTCCATGTGCTGAAGACCGCTTTGAAAAAACAGAAGCTCCAGTTGGGTGCAGCATCTGTGAACCACCTGCTTGATGGCAACGTGGCACCCTTGGTACTCTGGGAGAGCTGTTTAATTGTTGATGCAACAATAATGCAAGCTACAGAAAATAAGTTGAAAAGTGAGGAAAGGTAAACTTGTCCATTAGCAGAAATTTAAGATATTGGAAAGCATTTACTATCTTCATACCTGCTCATCGCTTAGTGAAGCAGTTGAATCAGATGCTCGCAGCTCAGTCGATGTTGAATGAATGGAACCCTCGTGTGTGATATGAACCGTGCTCTGGTGGATCTTATCCTTTCTCTGGGACGAACTGCATGCTACTGCCTTGTTACGAGATTGCAATGACGGCACCTCTCCATGGAATGATTTTGCTGAGGCGCCTCCAGTGGAAGTCTTCGGTGACTGTTCCTTTGACACTGGCAATCTAGGTTTTATAGTAGATGTGTATATTCGACTTTCTTGGGATGATTTCGGTGCAGAAGCAATTGAGCTTTTTGGTTGAACTTTCTCAGAGCACCTTGTTACTTGCTGGGAACTCTCTTCAGAAAATTTTGCCGACTCATGTTTGCTGCCAGTAGGTGAGATTAGTTCCTTCTTTGCTAAATGTTCTGTGTTCCCAGCTGACGATGGTTCCTTGTCCTGTGGTAGCTCACATGGTATAGATATAGTGCCAGAAAACGATGTACAAACTTTTGAAACACCAGGAAGTGAGTTTGGATGCTCTGCAACTGTGTGCATTGGATTTTCTGTCTCAGATTTTGGATGTTCGCAAGATATTGAAGCATATGTTGACTTGGATGAATTTCTTTGAACTACTGAAGAACCTGCAGTATCCCCCAGACCTTGTTTATCACATTTACGGTCATCACTTGCTAATTGTATAGCATCAGCTGCATCGTTTCGCACAGAACTAGGCTCTGTTTTAATCATCTGTGATTCTGACTGAACATTCTGCACATCTGGTAAACCAGCAACATCCTGCAGACTTGAAGTTGGATTTGATTGCTTCTGAAGGACTCGCATGTCATGCATTTTTTTGGGACCTGCATGGATTCTCATACGTCCAATAGTTAGTTTCTCATCACGCATTTTGATAATGGTAAGTAGAAATGTTGGCATTTCAAGAATTTAGATATACATCGACCTTTGTGCAAAAGGTAAGTGCCCCGAGACCTTAAGTTACCTGCATTCACTGCACCAGATTTTAAGCCCTCCTTCCCTTCTGCTTGTTTCTTGTACATGGTAACCTGCATATCCCACAATGTGCGTTAAACAGATGTTATGTAAAGGTAAATAAGAAAATTAATGAGATTTGGACTATCAGAATCTCAATAAGCAGTACGGAACCAAAATACATCGACAACAAAATCCCAACAAAAAAGGAAAGCACTGTCCAACTCTGTTCCAGTATCATTCAGTTCTCAAATCTTTAGTCCCCTATATTCAACTGCAGTGCAGTACTGCACTCAAATCTCATCCATATTCCATTTTACCTTACAATATCATTTACCCCACTAAGTATGATTCACCACTTGTAGTCCACGAAACAAAAGGCGTTATTAGGCGTAAACCTCGGCGCTAGCGTAACGCCCCGCCTCGGGGGATAGGCGGTAGTTACGCGTTGACGGGCGCGCTGACGGGCCTGGTGAGCGAAGCGGTCGCGCAGGACAGCCTAGGCGGGCAAAGCGGAGTTGAGGCGGCACCGCGGGAGTGCGATTTGGCCCGACGTGAGTGTGATTGGGTGAGGGCAGGAGCTCGGCTTGGAGCTAGAGAGAGATCGGCCTGTCCCTGCCGGTTCCCGCAGCGAGAGAGGAGAGAGGAGACGGGTGGTGAGAGAGGAGGTGCGTTTGGCGGCGGCTGTGCCTGGTCATAGAGGATTAGGACAACGTGGAGCTGGGCTAGTTGGGCCAGGCAAGAAAGATGGGCCGAATGAGCCACTAAATGGCAACCATATCATGTTTTGTTCTTTTTCATTTCCTTTTTCTAGTTTCAGCTATTCATTACTAAGAATCTCTTGCTACAGTGCAAAACGCCTAGAAACGCCTAAGCACGCCTAAGCTCTAGGCGGAGGGTCACCGCCCGCCTAGCGCCTAAGCACGCCTAAGCTCTAGGCGGAGGGTCACCGCCCGCCTAGCGCCTAACGCCTTCCTGAACATTGCTTGTAGTGCATCTGCTTCACAACAGATATTATCTTACACATGCATTCAAGACAACTGAAAATTGACAAGTCTTAAAAGCATCCATCGTATGATTAAGGCACATGATGTAGTTATAACTTCTGTTGAGAAGAATGTTCACCATGATCCCTTCATATTCACTCAAAAATACGAGTGACATTTTTACGCCACTTATTTTGAGATATGGAAGCCCAATAGTAGACCTAAGCCAAAAATATTGCATGGCATGCTAAGAGGTAATAACATATTTCTGGTAAACTATGATGTTTCTGTGCCCCTCCAGCTGCTGTTGCTGCAACATTCAAGGCTCACTGGGGTGAAGGGGAAGGCAGAATTTCAAAAGATGTAACCTAAACGAGGGACAAACTCAAAGCTATATAACACCTAGGCTTTCTTATTATTTATCGATAGAATATATGGTCAAGAAATTGGTGGAATCCACAACATCATACTCGGGAAATATTTCGGCTGATTTGTTCATTTAAGCCCCTGAACAAAGTTTCAGCCCAGGCCAATATCTCCCTCCCTCCCTCCCTCCCTCCCCCCTCTCTCTCTCTCTCTCTCTCTGACATTTTCAATGTAGTCATCACATGGTAGCTGTTCCTTGTTATGTTTGAACTTATTATTAGGTAAACCCATTCCTCTGGTTCCTTTGATTCATAATAAAATCTAGCAGTACTTTCAGTTGTTCAACTGAATGTTTGGATGGAAATATTGAATAGTGAAAACAGAACGGCTCTTGTTTGGTTACTTGTCCCAGCATCCCAGCATGAAAGAACTATAGCTTATAAGAGATTAGTTCTTGAATGGCAGAGAGAGAGAGAGAGAGAGAGAGAGAGAGAGAGGGACATGGGACGATCTATCTTGCATGGAATGCTAATGTAATCTTTCAAATCAAGACTACAGGGATCCAAAATCTCAAGGAAGGCTGGGCTAACCCTTGCTAAGCTACCTGAAAGTCCTTATTAAATTGTCAAAGGGGGGACACCGTAACAGGTGCTGCTATCTACAGGTGCCTGGCAAGTTGCTCATGTCTCCAAGCACTAGTAACTGATTACTGTCAGTAAGACACTCCTTTCACCATGTGTGGGCTTGCCAGGCAATTACTTGTCATAAACACTAGGGAATGGCAGAATATATTCCCCACTAATGCATTCATTGACACATATTGACATGTGTTGAGGTACGATTATCCTGAATATTTTCCTGTTAAGGGTCTTCCCATGTGACCAATATCACTAAGCCGAGCTTCCGGCAGTATGATCGAAACAAACACCAAACTCAGGCATACTGGTCCGTGTCATTCAGTAGTGGTGTCATCGTTATCTTCCAAATTTATATATATATGATTTCTGCCCTTTCAAAAATCAATAAAGAAAGACTTAGGTAACTAAACACTGACAATTTTCTTCAACCTGTATGAAAATTACAGTTGAAGTACAATAATTTCAAAGCGTGTTTACTGAAGTCAAGGGAACAATTGGATAATTTTCAAAGAGTTTTCATGTACCCAAAAAAATCCAGACTCAACGCAAAACTTTCATCATTATTCACAAACTAAATTAATCTTGCAAACAGATATAACTTGGAAAAATAGGTACTTGATCACATAGGAATGTAAACATCCTTTTGCAAATACTTGAAATGCAATTATTTTTATCAGGATCAATAACTTTTAAAAACTCCTCAAAATGTTTCTGCCAAACATGGATCAAAACCTACAAAATATTATTAAATCCAGGTATGGTTCGTGTACATTCCTCATCGCCAAGTATGAGCCAAGTGAATTTGTAACTCCAGCCACACATCTTATAATTGAAACTATTCGGTCAATCCTATCAAGGTTACAACTTAGTAAACAAAATTACTAGTCAAAATAAATGCAGTTTATCATACCCAATTTTACAGCTGCCAATGACATATGGGCGATGCGCCACCCCAAGTCATCAACACCCACTTGCATTGTCTTCAACCCACAGCCACGCTTCCTCTACCTAAATTCGACTATTTCTAACTCCCCTTTCGCTCATCTACCGAAACCGCATCCCATTGACTGAGCTCCTCTGGTCATATAAAGTTTTACGTTGCAGATATTATGTTGTTTCAGCTATGAAAGCTCTTTGAAATGATGTTATCATATTTGGGTCCCCAGATAGGGAGGATAGTAGGCTTCTAATGGATTGTCAACACATCGTTATGAAATTTTAAAGCTCCATTTTGCCAATCTTCTGCTAAAACTTCCAGGCTCTAGAAATAGTTTCAGAAGACATATCCTGAGCCCAAACAGGCCAAACCTGAGAATCACTGTTTGGTATTGATTTTGCTGCATATACTGAATAAACCTATCCATTGTAAATGAGAAGGCGATATATAAGAAGAATAAGATATACTGACCTCTGCACTGGCAAATCCTGAGTGCACTTCTTGTTCCGCCGTAGAAGCCTCCAACTTCAAGCGGTCCTTTTGCTCCGCCTGGTTCAGCATCCGAGGGATTTCCTTACGGCACTTCTCCCCACTGTGTTCCAAGGGATCCTCCATTTTCTTCTTGGTTTTAACAGATCGCAAATCAGAACTGGCCATGTTTGTTTCAGCGCATTGATGGTCACGTGTGGTATCTGGCACGGTTCCACCCTCTCTCTGTTGATACCTACCCTCCGGAATATCAGGCTCTGCAGCACATATGGAACAAACAGGTGACTCGTAAGTAAAAAAAGGAATGTTCTTTGCACAGCAATTAAAGAAGAAATTGTGCTCAACAATTCACCTCTCTTCTTAGCCTCGGTCAGACAAGGCACTGCAGGCTGACCGCCATCAATTTTCTTGCCACGACAGCTTAGACTTCGGATGTAATGCTTCTCCTTCTTTGGTTCACCACCACCTATTGGGACAGAGTCCGATATCTCCTGGCGCTTCTCTCTGGCCAGTGCAAATAACGCATCTGCACCACTGTCCTTGTCATCGGCCCAGGAGGGGAACTCGTAGTAGCGGAAGCCGAACCTCTTCGGCACATATCCGGTGCAGCGCCATAGTGCAGCGGAGAAGGCCGGGGCGCCACGAAACAGGGCGGAGTCGCCCCCACCGGGAAGGCCGTGGATATGGACGCGCGCGGGGAGTGGGACCTCGGCCCAGCGGCGGAAGAGCGGGGGTGGCCGGTGGGTGGGCAGCTCGGCGAGAAGCTCAGCAACCTCGGCCTCGTCGGCAGAGGAAGGGGCGCGCTTGGACCTGCAATTGTGGCATGAGAAGGAGGTGTGCACGCTGCGGACGTAGCGCGCGCACCGTGTGTGCACCCACACGCTGCACTCGTCGCAGCTCACCATCTCCTCGCCGTCGTCGAACGTGACGCCGCAGGAGCAGTCCACCGTCCATGAGCCGTCCCCCCAATCGTCGGCGGGCGCAGCCGCTGCGACGAGATGGGCCTGCGGTTCCGGGCGGTGAAGGCGGCCGCCCTTCATCTGCGGCGAGACAGGAAACCCTAATCTGGGATCGACGAGGAATTGAGCTCCTCCGTGTACTTCGGCTGGACTGGGGAAGAGATGCGGACGCGCTGATGGTTTGGAGTCCGACGAATTACAATGTTGCCCTTGCGTCAGAATTGGGTGCGAAACTGAAGAAGCGACTTGGTTGGCGAAAAAAAAAACCTTTTATTTCGCCTCCTTCAATTATACTGGATATTTGGATAACCGTGCTTTCTGATACCGGCTTTTCTTCCAATAGGCTGTTTTAGATGGTGGTTGTGTGTTTGGTTGGCTTTTTTTGACTTTGACTTTTCCAAAAAGCCAAAGCCCAACTAAATGGGTTGGCTGTCAGAAAAAGTCAAAGCCAAAAGCAGCTTTTGGTTAGTTCATTTCTGAAAGCGAGTAGAAAGGTGCTTTTTTGAGCTTTGGCTTTCACAAGTTTGAAGAAATTACCTGTATATATACATACATACATACATTCATACATATAGACACATATTATATATATATATATGAATATTTGTAGTATGCATAAAATATTTATAATATATACACATATATGTATATGTACATATGATATTTGTAAAATATACATATACATTATGTATGTATGTATAAATATTATATATAAGTGTGTACATTTGTATACGTATGAGTATGTTATATATGTGTGTATACATACATACATATACATATATAGTATATATACATATATATAATATATATATGTACATATATAATGGATATATACATATGGAAAATCCATTCTACGTACATATATACATATATACACAAATATACATGATATGTAGGGACCGCTAGTCAGTACAAAAAAGCCACAGCTGTTTCACCAAACAGCTTTTAACTTTCTCACAGCTCACAGCCCACAACAGCTTTTTTCACAGCTCACAGTCCACAGCAGCTTTTTTCACAGCCACTGCCCAACCAAACACACCTTTAACTTACATGTGAGAGCATGGCCCATATGTCAAATTGAAAGGATCAAGGGCACCGAGAGGGGGGGGGATGAATCGGTGTCTCAACAATTTCTCCCAAACGTACTTAAGGTGTGAAGCTAACAAGACTAGATATAATGAAGACGCTAGCGATGCGCGCACACAATCTAGTCTAGCAACAAGCAACACCCTAACAAGCAATTCTACCAAGTAGTAAAGAGACAACCTATCATGCAATTCTACTAGCACATAAGTAAATGCGTAGCGTAAATCCTAGTAAGTAAAGGAGATAGAGATAGAAATGCTCATGATTTTTCCCGTGGTCTCGAAAGGATGGCGCCTTCCCCTACTCCACGTTGGGTCACTCCCGCCGGAGTCTCGACCCCGTCCCTCCCCTCGATGGCGATCCCTCCTAGAGCACACTTCACCCTCCGAGTGAAGTCGCGGGCACGTCCCGCCGGGCTCTCTCCCGGGTACTCTTCCGGAGGTAAGGCTCCGCACTTGATGCGTGCCAAAGGGCGCTCCACTAGTGATGCTTCTTTCGCACGGGAAGCTCCAAGACCGTGTGCAAACTTGTGTCGGCTTCCACAATCTCCTTGGACAGCTCAACACCGACGCCTAACCGGTCTAGGTCTTGCCATAGACCAAGAGTAACAGCTCAACTTGACTCTCTCAAGCACTCCCTAGCCTAGAAATCAATGGATGCAACTTGTTACTCTCTCAAGCACTAGGATCACTCTAAATCCTTCTCAAGTGCTTCCTCTTCTTGCTCTTGGCTTCTCCCTGTCTTCCTCAACTATTCCAGTGGCCAAGAGACCCTCAAAGGGGTAGGTAACCAGCTATATATAGGCCTCTAACCTCAAACTAGCCGTTACCAAAAAGCAGTCTGTCGACAGAGTCACCGTACGAACCACCGTATCATACGGTGACTGGAGCACCGTATCATACGGTGACTCCTTTGTCGCCTGCCAGAGCAACTCCATTCTCTGGACTTATCTCCTGGGTTCACCGTATCATACAGTGACCCCCACCGTATCATACGGTGACTTCTTCTCTTCAGCTTCCAGCCAACTTCCAAGTCTCTGGAAATCATACGGTGACCACCGTATCATACGGTGACCACATCACCGTATCATACGGTGACTCCTTCTTCTCTGCCAGATCATCACCTTCACTGGTCTTCTCTTCTCGCAGTCACCGTATCATACGGTGACCTGCACCGTATCATACGGTGGCTTCTGTTGAAGCTGATCTTGATCTTCTCTTCGATCCTCGACTCCAACTTCATCCTTTTTGGTTCCTCCACTTCTTCTCTTCTACTCCAAGTGTCTGAGAGACTCACAATGCATCCAAAGATCTCTACACTATTGAGTACCTAAGAGAACCAACTTGAACCCTCTTGATAGTCCGGTTTTTCCTATGGACTCAAGCTAACATCTATCCAAGCAACACTCGCTTGGATCTAGCATGTCCTTAGCCTTGATCCATATCTTCTCCGCGACTCAATCAAGCCCGTTCTCATGTTGATGAAGGGAACCAATCATCCTTGACATTTGAATTAGGGTGTGTTGGCGTACACCACCAACGGACGGAGCTTTCTTCATATGTGACCATTGATCAATATCCTACATGAAAATGTTAGTCACATACAAAGGGTCATCCAATCACCAAAACATTCATACCTTTGGGGTTTCCAAACACTCTAATGGCCATGAAGCTTACAATCTCTCCCTTTTTGGTGATTGGTGACAACATGAATGTAAGACATCAAAAAATGTAAAGGATAAGGAAATAAAGCGCCAGAAATGATCGAGATACAAGATATGAGATAAAGTACAAGGTAGATCGCTCATAAATACCTGGAGAGTGCAAGAGCAAGGCGGCATCTCGAACAAGATAACAACTATGCATCATGATATAGGATAGATAAAACAAAGATCATGATGAATAGAGAAAGCGTGAGTCATAGCTCAAGAAGTGTATCACCTGCAAGAATAGAGTTAGTGCACAATAGGTGATAACTAAGGAATAAGCCAAGTGAGCTATGACCAACACCCCTGCAATGACATGATAAAAGATAAGTCCTGCAAAAGCAATTAGTGCACATATCATCACAGGTACACAACCAAACACAGGAACATCTCATATATATATATATATATATATATATATATAAAACAAGAACTGAGTATGTAAATGAAACCAAGTGCATTCTTAATGTGCTAAACACCGAGACAAAGAAATCCAAGCACATCAAGAACCACGAACTCCAAAAGAATATACAATAGAACACCAAACTCCCCCTGAATACAAAAACAATCTCGATCAAGTCTCACTCCCAACTTCCCCTAGACACATTCTCTCCCCCTTTGGCACCAAGGACCAAAAAGATCATAGAGAAGAAGATATGCTATCCTACGCATCGGTGTCTGGAGGTGGTGCAGTGGCAGCAGGTGCTGAAGAACTGGCAGTAGTCTGAACGGTGTCCTCCTGCTGCTGAGAGGGTGCGACTGGAGGTGTCCAAGTCCAAGTCCGAGGCATCCCCAAAGTCTCCTGTGACTGAAAGAGTGGTGTGAACGGCACAAGCTGCCTGTCAAAAGCTAGTCCAGGAGAGTCTGTCTGAAGAAGGGTCTGCTCAAGCTGTACTGCATACTGGACTACCTCATCGTCGGAAGCTGAGTGGACTGACGGAGAGGGAGAGCGAATGGGAGTCCAAGTGAAGCTGCCAGTAGGTGAGTGTGCCCTGGAAGGCGAACCCTGTCCTGTAGCGAGGGCCTCATCCACCTCCTCACGAGTATATCCAAAATCGGTGAGATCCACTGTCCCGTCATCTCCTCAGACGCTGCAACTGTCGTAGTGAAGTAGTAAGTGGAGCTGTAACTGAGGCTGTCTGGGCTGAGACTGACACTGTCTCTGTCTCACTGAAGTCAAGTGATCGTGCAGCTAAAGGAGACGAGAACTGAGCAGCTGAAGTAGCAAGTCCCTGCCCACGAACTGGAGTGGTACTCATCAGAAAAGCAGACGGTGTCATGAACTGACCTGGTGACAGAAAAGGAAACGAAGAAGGTCCTGCCTGAGAGGGACCAGCCTGAGAAGGTCCTGCCACCCCTGTCACTCCAGCAAACATCGAGCTCATCAAACCCTGAGAAGTCTGGACTGAAGGTGTAGCTGGGGCTGAGAGCATCGAAGCAAAGAAACCTGATGCTGCTGGAGGCTGCTGCAACTGAAACGCTGGGGGAGGTATCATCGAAGGTAGAGGCACTGGTGGGAAAGAAGGCATCCCTGGAATGAACTGTCCCGCGTACCCAAAAGCTGCAGCAAAGGAACCGAAGATAGTCTGGTTGGTCAGCTGAGTGGCCTTGAGAGTGTCAGCAACCTGCCTGGTCAACTCTAGGTGTGTGTCCTCTCTCTGCTCCTGCTGAGCTCTCCACCTGTCCTGCTCCTCAACCCTCCGTCTGAGATGCTCAAGCTGTGCAAGTATGGAGGGGTCAGTGGCTGCTGCTGCTGGAGCTGAGTGTGGTGCTGTCACTGGAATTTCTGGCATCGCCTCTGGTATGTCATGATGAGGCGCAGATGAGGCGTGTGAGAAGTCCTGGCCTGTCTCCTCTGTAGCTCCGCTGCCACCAGCTCCATCCCCTGCTGTAGACTGAGAAGCACTACCCTGTGAAGCAGTGGCCCTCCTGAGAACACGTCTGTCTGTGAGGGGTAGGAGCACGTACTCAGAAGTAACCTCAGGAAGTGTAGAGTACGTCTCATAGGTCATGTAGCCAGTCATCCAGAGAAGGTAGCAGATATAAGGACCAAAAGGGAGAACTCTGGAGCCCACTCTCTCTGCAAGGATATCCTCCATCTGACTCAAAATCAGGTCAACAAGATCAAAGGGAATGTGACTGATCAGTGAAAGAATACCCCACTGGAACAAGCAAGAGATCCTGTCCTGGTATCCACCTCTGGGAATGATGGTCCTGCTGAGAAGTGCCCTGATAGCTCTGGCCTCATGTGTCAATCTGTTAGGCATCCTGCTGTAGTTCTCCGGGTACGGAGGAGGAAAAGCAACTGACATATCAACATCTGGAGGCCCAACTCCTCCTACTGGTCTGCGAGGTGGCCTGACTCCCTCATTAGCGAGTCCGTGGAGGGTCTGCTCATACGTATCTGCATTCAGGGCTGCCCTGATCTCCTCTCTGGTCCACCTGCAAGGCTGTCCATTGTACACGAACCACACCTCTGACCTGTCCTCAGCAATCCACAGAGTAGAGTAGAACTCTCTGACAATGTTGCTCCTGTACCTCATCGGAGTAGTCAGCAAAGTCTGGAGCCTCTCATGAAACCCAAAGACTGTGACACATCCGTCCCTGCAGCCAAGGAGAGACGAGCTGCTGTAACGTGAGAGTGCTTCGCATACAGCTTGTCCCCTTTGGTGGTCTCCCTCCTGTGAAAGGCCTCGCCTATCCTCCTCTGCAGCACTGTCCAGTACCTGGGGCCAGCCTCTGGATCTCTAGCAACCGGTGCCCAAGTCATCCTGTCAACCTGTCTGGCTGCCTTGATGGTCTCCCCCTTTATCTTGAGCATGTCTGACTGAAGAAGTGCTGGGTAACTGTTGGCGGTCGTTAAACCATGTTTTGACCGCCACCCTACCGGTAAATAAATGTATAACACTAAGATTTTGTGCATAGTAGATAGGAATAACGCTACTCCATAGGTTTTGGTGGATATTTGGATGCAGGAGTGAATAATGGAGAAAAATGGGCCCAGCCAGGGAAATTCCCTGGCCGGCCGACCGCACCCTAGGCCGGCCGGCCCCTAATGGTGGCCGCAGGCCCTGGGCTTCCTCCAGTGGGCTGGAAACTTATTAACCACACACAATTCAGGACCAGCCCAGCAGAATTCCACCGTCATTCTAGAAGGTGGGCCATTTGGGCCTTTACTTGGCCCTCACTTCAATTCTGCCGACCCCAGCAAGGAACAGACCTTCAGACCGCCTTTAGGGAGTGATCTGGAGCGTCCAGGAGCAAGTCGGTGGCAAACCGCCACAGGGGACGGCCGGCCGGCCACCCCCCTAGGCCGGCCGGCCGACTTTATCGCCACCGCCTCTCCAGCTTCGGCCAGGGTGCTCCCACCGCCTTCACAAGCTATAAATTGGACCCCTCGGCCTCCGAAGCAATTCGCACCATCACACTTCATCCAAGTGTTCATTAGTTTAGTAGTAGCTTTGGGAGTTAGAGTAGAGTAGAGTAGAGTGAGAGCTCTCTCGGGCTTCCGGAGTATTCTCGGAGTTCGGTATAGTTCTTTGTATCCTTACTCTTTTGAGATATTATTTTATTCAATAATTAGTTTTATCTTTATTTATTTCTTTTAGTAATTTTTTTCTATTTAGTTTATTTATTCTGTTAAGTAAGTGCTCGTAGAAGTCTTGTTGTGGGATTCGTGATTGTTGGAGTACGCAAGTACGAGAGAGTGCCTTCGTCGAGATGACGTCGTGTGAAATCTGTGCTTGTCTATTCTTAGATAGGACTGCTCCGTTGATCAAGAGTAGTTCCTCTAGGCGAGTTGTAAGCGTGGCGCTTAGATCTTGGCCTATGCACGTTTGGCACCCAGCCCCACGGAGGATGGTAGCCGCGAGTGTATGTGACAGCTGCACCGGTCTCTGTAATCCACCACGTCCGGGTTGGACTCAGCAGGGTCTTAATTATAGCATACGGTTCCCTAGGTTTGAACTAGCATCATCGGTTGACCTAGCACGTGTGTGCCCCGAAACGACATGACTTGTATGTGTGTGATCTTAACTAGAGTAGATAACCTTTGTAGATTAGACTACTAGAAAGAGTAAATACTAGGTAAACATACAGGTAGCCTTAGCTCTATCTCGTTGCTCTCCTAAATGTATACTACAGTTTTTTTCTTTTATTACCTTGGATTTGAGGATGTGTGTGCCACCCATATATATCATGCCTATCTTACCCCCGTCACAAGTATAGTTGATACATTATGTCTTTCTCCAAATTATCCAGTGCATTGCTACTGTTCAGCTCCCTTTTGCTCTACTTCCCTGCGGAAATATAAATACGATAACCCTGGAATACTCCAAGGTGAAATGCTACAATGGTGATTCGTGCGCTTGCGGAATTAATGAATTTAATTTTATCGCATAAGAACCGCCAACAGTAACCAGAAGCTCTCAAAGCTGCCATCTCTGCCCTCTCTGCCCTCTTCTTCAGAACCTTTGGATCCTGGTCAGGAGGTGTGTCTCTGTAGAAGCCTCCAGAGTCCTGACTGTCTGAGCTGGAGGTGGAGCTGGAGCTATCCTCTGTGGGTACAGCCTGCTGCTGCGCAGCCCTCGACGAGCCAATCTCAGGGATGGCCGGAGTCTGCTGCGGTGCACCTCTCTGTCTGGTGGACCTCCTCAGGGGTGTCTGCTCCCCCTGGACTGTACCAGCTCTCTCCCTGATCTGGAAGCCTGTGCTCTCTCTTGGAGGAGAGTGACCCTGAAGTGTGTGGGAGATCGCTCTGTCATCTGCTGGGTTGCCTGTATGAACAACAACTCTCGGCTTCTTCCTCTTGGGCTCCTCGACAATCTTGGCCTTGCCCTTCCCCCTGTCCTGATCACCTCTGCCTCTGCCTCTGCCTCTGCCTCTGTCTCTAGCCATATCTGCCAACTGCCAAGCTGCCGCTGACAAGATAGGGCGAGTGAACTTGGCTCACCAACCCGTCCACTGACAAGCTGACTGCCACAAATATAGGATCAAGGGCTTGGCCCTAAATCCGTCCACTGAGAACTCTGCACTTCAACTGTCACTGTCCTCTGGGCTGCTCAACTGACAACTGCCACTGCACGATAGGAAATAGACAGGGTAAATGAGTATAGAGTAACCTACTATAATCTACAAGCAAGAATCGTAGGTAAGCGCGTAAAAGTCTATGTGAAACCCTAGCGCTGAGGTGAAGGACACAATGCCGACAATTAAATGCAAAAGGGAACTACGGCATTGTCGATTATGAGTGGAGATCAACTAGTGCACATATAGATAGGCAAGCGACTCAATGTGACACTAATTGAGGATCAACAACTAGTGACATGATTAAGTAGAAGGCAATTATGCTCGATCATGACACTAGGACCTACATGCCGTAATAAAAGTATGAACTTTATGACAAATACGACATCTAGGTTGGAAATTCATCTAAACTAGCATATAGGGATATAAGCATAAATGCTAAACATGCTGGAAATAGATGAACTCCTAACAATTTTTGGGCAAAACATCGATGAATGGAGTGAAAGGCTATCAAATTGCCCTAGGTATGGATTCCTGCTACTGTGCATTGCAAGTAATCGAACCAATTTCGCCGAAGGGGATTGATTTTGGCTGGAGCCTCACCGGAGCAAAAGATGAGTCGACGGCGAGGGCTAGAGCTCGTCCTCCAGACTTCCTTCCTGCGCGCGAGCAGCAGCTCGTGGCGGCGCTCAGGAAGTCGTCGGCGAGGGCGACGGTGCGGCCCGGCGAGGTGGTGCGGCGACGCGGCGGCGTGGGTGTGGTGGTGCGGTGGCGCGGCGAGGTGGAGGCGCGGCTGCGCGTAAGTGCGTGGAGCAATGGAGCGGGCGCGCTGCTGGTGGTGGTGTGCGGGCGAGCTCGTCAGCGGCGAGGTCATCGACGGCGAAGGGGCGCGGCGGCGTACGGGCGGAGGTGCGCGCGTTCGGGAGGCGAGGAACGGCGGTGAGTTTGCACAGTAACGGGAATAGTTACGGTGGGTTAGGGTAAACAGATACGAACGGCCGAGATCGATTTAATTTTGAATCAACGGCTCAGATCTGGAAAAGGATAACGGTCAAGCTACGTCACCGTATGATGCGACGATAGGCACCGTAGGATGCGGTGATCTCCAAGAGCTGGGCGCAGAGGCCATGGTCACCGTATCATACAGTGACTGGCACCGCATGATACGGTGACAGTAAATGCCAGCTCACAGAAGATCAGAGGCATGAAGCCTCACCGCATATTACGGTGACTACCACCGTATGATACGGTGAACCCCAAAAAAGCTGAAATCAAGGAATTTCTTTCTAAGTCCATACATCTCACAAAAAAAAACCAAATAAACACCATGCATGGACTAGAAAGGGAACACTCAAACACTCCTTTGAGAATAAACCAATATAGGTTGCACATAGGCTTATAGTAATTTTTCAAACGGCAAATAAGAAGCATCCAATAAGAGCCAAAAGAGATAAAACCAAAGGAGGGGTATGTATGAGCCCTTTGCCTATGATCCGTGCAAGTAGATTTAACCTTGAGGATCATTTAACAAGACTCAATGGGCATGAAGCGCAATTCTTTTCTTTTGTCACACTTATATGAGATGTGAGGTCATATTAGGAATGAAGCACTTCCTCATAGTGTGACTACTCATTTGTGATTTCCTATATGCAATGCATGAGACAAGCATATTATACAAATGCAAGGGGAAATTAAACATGCCATGTGATATGCAAGCAAAGTTAAGACAACGCATAAAGGAAACCTACTCAAGGTCAAGTTTGAGCCTCTCTCAAGCTTACTCACTATGAGCCAAACCTTGCCTTGAGTCCTTCGGTCCACCAACTCAAGCATCCCCCTTGCTTATAGCTATCTTGAGAAAGTTAGACCTTGAACTAATTTTTTTTGTTCTTTTTAGTTATTTACATATGCATGGATGCAAACATACTAGTTCACAAAGGAGCAACCTAAGAGAACCAACTTGAACCCTCTTGATAGTCCGGTTTTTCCTATGGACTCAAGCTAACATCTATCCAAGCAACACTCGCTTGGATCTAGCATGTCCTTAGCCTTGATCCATATCTTCTCCGCGACTCCATCAAGCCCGTTCTCATGTTGATGAAGGGAACCAATCATCCTTGACATTTGAATTAGGGTGTGTCGGCGTACACCACCAACGGACGGAGCTTTCTTTATATGTGACCATTGATCAATATCCTACATGAAAATGTTAGTCACATACAAAGGGTCATCCAATCACCAAAACATTCATACCTTTGAGGTTTCCAAACACTCCAATGGCCATGAAGCTTACACAAATGCCATGTCACCATTTCCCCTCCATCCTCTTCTTCTTCCTCACTTGCACATTTCGTCGAACAACCTGTCCGCACATAACAACGCGGCAGCAAGCTCTGGACGCAGCGCGCATAACAATAGCATTGTGTGTGGGACGAGGCTAGCAGGCGCAGCTCTGGGCGTGGGAGCAAGGCGAATACAATACTGAGGAAGGAGATGAAAGAAGAAAATGATGAAGTGGTCTATGACATGTTGAACCCACTGCCATGGTGGACAAAACCGCCAGCCAAAACAGTTCAGGGAGAAAAAAAATCCGGTATCACGAGTTGAGAGAGTTTGGTTACCTGGTTTCGTAAAAAAAAAAAAAGAGGAAAGTCGAACTTCATGTATAGTTGAGAGATGTGAAATAGACTTTGTCCTGCCATGGTGGACCTATTTAGAAGTTTTGTACTACCTCTGTTTCTAATAGTTAATGTCTATCTTATCTCCAGTCAGCGACTAAGGCCTTGTTGGGGAAGCTTCTCCCTGCTTTTCCGTTCCCAAAACACGAAAAGTGACAAAAGCTCTCCAAACGGGGTTACCTTTTCCAAACGACAAAAGCAGAGAATAACAAAAAACGAGTCAAAAGCTGAGAAGAACCGTCGCTTCGCGAGGTTTTGGCTGTCGGTCGCTCTCTCACCTTGTCCTTCCTCGACACCGCCTCAAGTCACTCCTCGCGCAACCGCCCCGCGAGGGCTCGGGTGATGTGAACCCGTTAGGGTTAGTCGCCGATCTTTCGGTGAGAAGAATGGGATAACTTTGATTTGAGATGGAGAGACGTTCACGGTCTGTACCCTCAAAGGATGTGCATTTGCGACCGATACACCAACTTCAGCGGTTGTTTACGATCTTGTGGAGCACAATCAACAAAATCACAAGGTAATACCTGCCAGCAATAGAAAATAAGCAAGAACAACATAAACAAGCAACTAAATTGTAAACGTGGGGTTTTGAATCGAGTAGAACGAATGTTTTAGTCGACGCACGCGTCAACAAGAAAATAGTAACGACTAAACTTACAATCAAACAAAATACAACCTATTTGTGGCAGCTACGTAGATATATAAGAGGGTGTGGTGGGGTCATTTCTCAACCCTAGGACACACCTCTATTGGTCCCAACTTGATACAAGGCCCAAATGCCCAATGACGGTGGAGGACGTCAACCTGTTTCAACAATGTCGGACAAATTTGGGATTGAGACTAGTGCTAATGAACAGGTGATCTTCTTAGCTTTTCGTGTATATGTAGAACATCCAAAACCGAGTCCGAATGCGACCTGGACAACCGTTTTAGTACAGACTGCTCCTAGAGAACAAAAGGACTCAAAATCGACTTGCACTCTTTTGCCGGCCCTCCACGCCCCCAAGCACATCTCTAGCTACCTCTGGGTCATCTCTATGGTTCCTAACAATGATTAACTCATTAGGTATAATTTATTCTTAAAACCATAGATAAAAAAAATAGAAACGAGCTCACTTATAAAAATGACTGCCGTGCTCTAGCTCTTGTGATTGGACCTTGCATGTCTCGTGCTCTAGCTCTTGTGATTGGACCTTGCATGTCCAGCGAATGAGTATTGGTTGTATCCGAATGAGTGATTTTCTCATCACCGGCCCCCTTCCTTGCCGCCCAATCCCGCCCTTGATGGCCACCCTGTAGGTGCAACAGCTCTCATCGCCGCCACCCCTCTCTTCGATCATCTCCTCGCCGCATGATCAAACTTGCGAATGGGGATCAAGGTGGTAAAGCTTGGGCCGGCGGGAATCGGCGCGGCGAGCTCGATGCGCAGGTGAATCAACACGGGCGAGCTCGGTTCGAAGACGAATCGACGCCTACGGGATTGGCTAGAGGGGATCGAGGATAGCAGTGCTAGTCTTGCGGAGGGAGAATTGTGGATTGAGTGAAGTGAAATCGCTGCCCCTGCTGCCCTACCTTCATGGTCGTCGCCGAGTTGACCTCCAAAAGTGAGCTACGCCAAACACCTTCTTTTGGGGCAAGCAAGATTCACTTCTGCAATACGTCAATTTTGGCAAAAGCAAAGAAGCTTAGCTCCCCCAAACAGGGCCTAATTCCGATGATGTTAGGGCTCAGGTTGTTAGGAGTTTGAGTTTTAAGGGGCGTCCTAGAGGAGGAGCTTGGGGGAGGCAAGCCAGTCAAGCCGAACTGCAGCTATTTTTCGCGCGCGTGTGTGTGTGTGTGTGTGAGAGAGAGAGAGAGAGAGGTGAGGTTGAAAGCAACTCCTACGACGTTGAATGTAGATCCACTTTGTGGACTAATCGATTAGGCCGATTTCAGTCTATAACCTTCGCCGCCTATTCATAATATGAACTGAAAAATATAGAAATTTCAAGACCGCTGGATCACGATACAGCTGGCATTCTAAAAATTAGTCTCGTAATATTTGTGTGGGGGAGGTTATCGCGCGTCCGTACGCGCGATAACGGATCGCGCGTACCCTCCCCCGGGCCGCCACGCGTCCGACCGGCGGTCGGAACGACGCCGGTCGGAGCGCCGCCGCCGCCGCGCCACCTTCTTCTTCGACGTCGACGACCTCTGCCCCTCCCGTCCCGCCCACCGCCCTCCAGCCGCCCGCGGCTCCGGCGGCGCCAGCGCCGCCTCGCCGCACCGCCGCGCCGCCGCCCGCCGCCGTACCGGCCGCCGCCCCCCCCCAAACCTTCTATAGCCGTCGGAAATGGAGGTCGGTCCCCGCCGCCGCTGCCCCCGGCAACCCGAACCCCTAACCCCGCCGGCGATAACCACCACCCGCGACGCGACGGCGCCCTCGCCGCCGCGTCGCCCCGCCCGCACCCACCCCGCGCTCCGCCACCACCTCGGCCCCGAGCTCCGCCGCCGGCGCTAATGGCGCTGCCGCGTCGCGCTGCCTGCGCTCCGCCGCCCGCGCGAATCCACCACCGGCGACGCGGCGGCGCCCTCGCCGCCGCGTCGCGCCGCCCGCCCTCACCCCGCGCTCCGCCGCCGGCCGGCGGGTGCGCCACCTGGTCGCGCGTGGGCCGGGCCGCACGCGGACGCGCGCTAACGCGCGAGCGCGTACAGAAGCGCAATAGACTTATCGTATTTGTGTTCGCAAATTTGTATCAAAATCGATAACCTTAACTCGCCTCATATAACTGCCCTAAAAAAAAACTCGCCTCATATAACTTGCAAGCCAACTCATCCGAGTTTGATCCCTAGACTGAGGCGTTGCATGAAGCCCAATCCCTAGAATAATTCCAAAGGTCTCTCACACATGGAGCCATAAGATGAGGGCGACGCCCCGCCGCGTGTCAGAGCCAAATGGTGTTTGTCAGAACCAAGTGGTGTTTGATGACTTCTAGAAGGACACGGTATTCATTATTGTGTGTAGTTAGGGCATGTACAACCCCGTCGCTTCCCCCCGTCTCTGTGCTGCACATTTTGCAGAAACACCCCCCGCCGAAGCCTAGCGACGGGGCCTCGTCGCCTCACGAGAGGACGACCTCGTCCCGTTCTCCCAGGCGGAGCGGACAGCCTCAGCGCCATTGTACGCCCCGTCTCCCGGAGGCGACGCGGAGACCGGATCCCGCGCGGGAACCATAGCCCCACGCCGTCCGCCAGCTCGACGGCGTCCCCATCGCCGCCGGACCCCGCAAGCTTCTCCCGGAACGCCGCGGCGTCGTCCGCCGCCGCGAGCTCCAGCAGCTCCGCCAGCCTGTCCCGCCGGGCACGAAACTGCAACTGCTGCCGTTCTTGCAGAACCCGCGCGCATAGTAGAGACCCGGCGAGCTCGATCCCCACCAAATCATGTTTCTTTTATTTTTATGCTTGATACATTTTCTATCAAATAGCCACACAATGGTGTACACAAATCTATTTATAGTTGATCTTAGTTACATGCACAACATTAAATTATCTGTAGACAATGAAGTAGTCTCTGGGTTGTATGACTTGTCTGTATGTTTGTCTGTATGATTGCTTAGAGACGACCCCTGTCTCGGGGTTGTACATGCCCTTATAGATCTAGTCATGTGAGTGGGTGAGTAGGTGTGCTTATGTGGTGTGAGTGAGTGTGTACACATATGTACAAATACTTTAACATGAGAAGCCAGGTTTCTTCCTTTTGCTTTGTGCTTTTTATCCAACTTAGCATGAGAAAGCTGCAGAGAACATGAACTATGCAAAGAATAAATTTTCTCAAATTATTTCCATAAAGAAGAACACAGTAATCTACTTAAACATACGTAGGGACTTCTGTTTGATTTGCATGACTCTTGTACACAATATTTAGTTTCTCCGGAAGAAGTAGCAAACATAATCAAGAAAATTCTAAGACCATGCACCGCAACAGAAACAATGAAATACCTAATATTTAGCAGCAACTAGCAAGAGCACTTCTTGAGGCCTCCCCATACACCGCGCACAAAGAGCTAAAACAAATAGCAATGGGCAGTATTCTAACGGCGACAGATGGTCCCAATCTGAGAAACTGCAGTTCGCCCTTCATTCCCAGGATCACCTTTCAGATGAATCTTCAACCAGTCAATAGACCAATAGTTCAGCAACCTTTCATATAGCTGCCAGCAGTTGAATGCAGCAATGAAGTATGCCTATTCACCTGATACCTCAAGCTTGCATATGGGACAGAAGGTGCCCCATTTTGTGAGCCAGGCATCAATACAGATCTTGTGAAATTCTGTAAACAAAATTATCAATTATAAATATAGCTGGAAAGTTATCAGAAATGAGAATCTCAATCACAGTTGCTGATGAAAATCATTTTATGTCTTTAAAAAAAAAGGGGATTATGTAAAGGGAGCAACATATTCTGTATCTAGCCATCAGGGTAGTAAATCCAAATTCTACATAACTATATTGGTAGAAATGTATTGTGAATATGACTGAAAATTAGCAGTAACCATTAAAGAATGACAGAGCACCTCAATATTATTGGTAACTAGTGATTTAGCAATAATATATAAGAAGTTGTCAAATACTCAAAGACCTCAAGCTCTTACCATGTTTGCATGGAAGATGTCTAAGCATATCTCCATTGCTGTAGTCTTCCAAACAAATCGCACAAGCCTCCTGAAAACTATTTCCACTAGAAGAGGGCACACTATATGCCACACAGGGAAGCATTTCCACAACATGTTTCTTGATATAAGGTGGGCGGTTATCAACTCCATGGCGTAGAAGGCGGCAGTTTCGAGCAAACATAAAGGAGGCAAGAACAGATATGATAACCACAAGTGATACAAATGACATTACCAAAACTGTCCCTGCCGTCTCATCCATCGACGAGTTTATACAACACTCATCATCTTCACCTCTGGCAAACTTCTTTAGTGTTTCCCCAGCCATCTTGGAAACAAATATTGCAGGTATGTGTATGCCCTCAGGGTCACCAACCACTACATTACCACAAAGGAGGAAACCATCAACACTAGAAAGTTCACCCACAATGCCACATACCTAAACAGATGAAAACAGGAAAAATGAACTTCCTAAATAATAATTAAAAAAAAATCTTTTCATCATCTTCCAAAGTTGATGGGAGGATTTTTTTTTTTTTGGTTTCTAATATTGACAATCTCAATGAAATGACAATACAATACACCTAAGCACCTACTCCCTCCGTTCTTTTTTTCATGTCGTTTCAGACAAGAGTTTTGTGCTAGACGCAGGCTAAAATTTTTGGTCGGAACGTCATCAAAAAACAAACGGAGGGAGTAGGTGATTATACCGGTACACCAATTTTGCTACTGTGCTGCAAGATGTTTGTTGCCGTGATGGATTTTTGACCGGCTGTCACAGGGTTGATTGGGAGCAGAGATAGAAGCAAGGAGAAGAGAGATGCAGAACCGTGCATTTGTGAGACGGCTGAGAAGGGCTAGGGCTACGTTCGGTTAAGTAGTGGTCGTGTTGGGACAACACAAGGTGGCCCAAATTAGCTTTCCTTTTGTTTTCCTTTCATTACTTTGGGACTCATCTTCTATAATTACTCACATGCGGCAAGTTATACCCCATCAAACTAGGTCATCAACTTGGATTATTTGGGGTAACATTGCACGTAACGATTTAGCGTTCCAAAGAACACAACCCCTTCGACCCATCTTTTTTTCAAAAACTTGCGACCAATGTTCCTCGACCCTGACCTGAGATCCGATCTGATCTGATTTTTGGTGACTATGGTTTGGCCGCTACTATATATCGTCAACCTCACTACATTCCATGGTTTAATTCAATTGATAGGCTGGACCGCTGGAGAATGAAGGTAACAAAAATAGTGACAGTGAATTCTTTCATTGGGTCTCATCATGATCATTTAGATTGTGATGTTGCATCTATGCAAGTAGACCAGAGAAATGCAATAAGAGATGTATAAAGGATTGGTTCGACTCCTTTGTTTTCTGATTCTGATTTTAAAAGATGATTTAGAAGGAACTAAGTGAGGAAGAGCTAAATTCTGGAAATAAGAAAACTAAAAATAAATTGAAATGGCGACATTCTATTCACTAATAAATAGGTCTTATTTGCTGCTTAATCTGAATCGATTGAATAGAATTGAATAATGTTGAATGTTTTGACTTAGTTTCTAATGATGGTATGAATAAAACACAGATGATGTCGATTTACTTCGTCGTAACTACCTGAGTCAACTGCAAGTTTGCTTACATGTACAACTCGAACAATTTATGTTGCCAGGCCAGTTGGCTTAGTTTTCAAATCGTTGCACAACTGCATGCCTTCTCTCCAAAGATCAGGAAGGTCCGAAGGTAAACAAAGCAGCAGGGACACTTTATCTCTCCTCCTCTCCACATAATGAAGTATATAAAAGCAAGCCTTCTCACTAACCAATATCACCAAAGGTCAGTGGAAATTAGATAACGTTTTGTAAATATACCAGATCCCACTTTCAGATTTGACAATCTTTATTAAATTAACTAAGTGTAACAAACTCTAAGCAGGCACTACTTTTGCAAAATTCCTTTTTATCACGCTACTACGTGAGGTAGGTTATTTTTTCCTCCGTGAGGAAATGGATCAAACCTTACTGTCCTCAACGGTCACGCAAGCGCAAGATTAAACATGTTTGTCGACAGTAAAAATTCAAAGAGATGCCACTAACATCATGGCATCATCAGCTGAAAATATTTGCTGAAGTATATGCAATCAAAAGAAATATTGCACGAACAGTTCGCCTAGGTATTTTGCAACCCAAATAGCTTGCACATAAAAATTCCATGTATTGCCCCAATTAATCGAGCAAAACCCTTGACAGCCAATATACATTGTACTAATTAACCGAAATCTTCAGTCAAACCACGGCTAGGGTTAAGATAAGCGTAGAAGGACAGGGGGAGGAGCATAGTGGCGCCACTCACTGGAGTAGAGGCTGGCCTTCTCCTCATCGTCATACACGACAGCAGCATCAAATCCGGCCCGCTGCGCCTCCCGCACCTTGTCCTCGAAGCTGCAGTTGCCCCTGGCAATCAGCACGAAAGCTTTCCGGCCCGTGCCGCGGCTGCCAGTGCGGTTCTTGATGGGCACGCACGCCTCGGCGGGCTCCGCAGCTCGCAGCGAGCCGCAGATCCCATCGCCGCCCACGCGGGGCCCTGCGGCGCTAAAGGAAGTTAGAAAGAGTACGGGGGCTCGATTCGAGTTCGAGGGAGGTGGGGGGAGGATTGGGACAGGGACCCGACGCTCACCGAAACGAGCGGGGGCGTCGAGGAAGGTGAATGAGAACGCGCTGGAGTGGAGGCGGACCAGCGCGGCGCAGGGGCGGAGGGCGGTGGCCAGGAACAGGAGGAGCAGCCGGGGGCTCATCGCCGGGACATGTGAAGAACTGATTTTCCGGTTCCTCGCTTTCCTCTCTTTGCTTCTTTTTGAGCGATCCTCTCTTCACTTGCTTCCAGTAAGTTGGAGTGGCCGTTTCCTCCTTTTGTTCCTTTAGATTGACGTCACCGTCGGTGCTGTTGTTAAGCTCTAAAATTACCAATGAAGTAAATGTGAGAAAGAGTAAAAAATGAAATGGGGAGACGCTTATACATGCTCAGATGGAGGAAGAGAAAGCACGATCGCGAAACCATTGCATCATTTGCACACTGGAAAAATGCTTATACATTCTCTTAAATGGTTTCACAAATGTAAGAGCCTTTTTAAGCATCATCGAGATACAATAACAACAGTTTTCAGTACTTTTTATTAACAGGCACTTTTTTACTTTCAATCTCTCGACATGACATCTTGAGACGCATGACACACTACGAGACAATAACGTGTGACTCGCTCGACAACAATGCAACATAAGTACATTTACTACTATTGATCAAAAGGAATATATAATAACTAGCAAAAATGCCCGTGCGTTGCCACGGGCTGGTCGGAAAAAAATGCCCCGATATTGTTTTAATAGATTTACCAATGTATAATAAAAGTCATTACCAATGTATACCAAACTTTGCTTCGTAAACAACACAATCTGCAGAGTATTATGATCCTTGATGAGCATTTCATCTAAAATATCATCCATTTACAATTCTATAAGCAAGTTGCAGCTACAAAGCAGTTGTCCCCATATCTTTAGAAAAGGAAATGCTGTTGTGTCCATGCGCTTCAACAGCCTCAATGGAGCACCCAAATTCGGAGGAGCCAAAAGACGACGAGAACATTACAACAGCTATAGTAAGCACAGCTCGCAGCTGGTTTATAAACTACAGACCCTTCATGTCGTTGGTATTGTTGCCTATCACGTCCAGCATCAAACAAAAGTGCCTAAATTTAGAAATAGAACAGAGAAAGAAGCAACCATATATATGCTATGGCAAATAAGCAGGCAATACACAATATAAAATAATCTGTTTGACTCAGCATGAGCTCAGTTATGAGACAAAGAAATATGGCACATATTAGGAGCAACAATGCCACAAGACTAAAATATCGCGACAGCCTAAGCAAATACCTTAGCAAAATAATTGGAGAAATGCCTTGACAAATCAAACAATATATAAAAGAGAAAACACTCCTAAGTAATACCAACAACAGGCATCCCTGGCATTCATTTGACACACAAAGTGCTAAGCTCGGAATTACAGATTCAGTCGTACTGGAAAAATATCAAGTGTATTCAATTTAGATGAAATCAAACAGAAGAAAAATTGATTTGCTTTGTTCTTCTTAAAGCAACATTTTTGGCTGAACTAAATTCGAGCCGCAGGAGTAGCAATGCTGAAAAAACAAATCTTCAGATTCCATGGTGAAACAGAACAGATTGTAGTTACCTTGCAAGACAGAGGCACTCGCTTTCATGGTGGTCGATGAAGCAGAGCAGGTAAGATGGCATTCGGTGCCTTATATATCCACATCCATCCATCATCCATCCAATAATATCATTTCTTTTTTTTTTCTTTTTAACACTTGCCCCTGCAACATTTTTGCAACCCTTGAGCCCCTGAACCACCAACTGCCAGAACAAAGGGCAATCAAGAACGGATACGTCAGAAAGCTTTTAACGGTAATCGTTTACTCATACCTGCAAATAGAAAACCAACCAAACTTCACCATGAGATAGTTCTACTCAAAAAATGATCTGATGATACAGTGTTAATCTGAAGGAAATCTGAAATCTGAAGATGTCATATGACTGTTTTAACTTTTTGGGAAAGGATAAATTGCCATCAAGCAATCAAAGATAAACAGCACTATATAACTGTTTGCAAATCAGATGCCAAATAATTCATGCTCGATTCTAGGAACAATAGTGACTAATCGACCCAACTCTATCTATTGCAGTTAACCTATACATATCCTGTGTGTAAGAGCTTAGGCTCCGGCTCAATGAGGTAAAGAAAGTATTGTCTGTAATTCCTGACCCTCAGTGAGTTCCCCACCATCATCATCGATGCTACTTGTATCAACCTACACAAAACACAACCATATACCAGCGAATTTTATACAATAATAAACAACAGTAGCATAAACTATGCTACTGCAGAAATCAGATGCACCATTATAGTTTCACTATTATAGTACTCTGCTTTGCGTATCGAAAACCATATTTGGTGCTTCATTAACCAACAAATTCAAACAAAAATTGAGACATGTCGAACTCAATATGGACCATATGCATCTTTCACTATATCAGATCAAGGTGGTCAATCATTTCCACCCCTGTTCAGAATCTATCATCATCATTTTAATCTGAAAGGAATAGGGAAAACAGATATAACAAACTAAGCTAGCTAGTACTGTTGATATGGCATGAGCCTGGGCACAACCGCACAATGAAGCAGCATGTGTCCTAGTTCAAGATATACCCAAAACAAACATTCAGAAACAAATATTATTATTTGACAAAAGATCTGTGTATTTCATGTGCATAATTTAAATCATTATCTGATCGAAACAACCTGGAAATTCAATTAAAGATGCAGCCATCTCTTCTGCTGGTTCCTTGCCCGTCCTGCATCTAGCTAAAAAAATAGAGAAAAGTGCAGGTATTATTACAAGATTAAGAACTGTGAATTTAATAGGTTTCAGTTGGAATATGCATACAACATTACTTACATGCTCTTACGTGTCTGATTCCATCATTCCATGGGCTGCAAAGAAAAATTAGATGAGGAATAGAAAGAGAGACCACAAGATAGAAGCAATTATTAACTGTTCTCTGAAGTAAAAATGTCTATTGAATGATACATATTGAGTGATTAGGAGGAATTATGTTAGCTGGCCACATGTTTTTTTTATTGGTTATCCAGTCCACTTCACAACATGAAGATCACCGGTGATAGGGTAGAGAGAGAAGAGATGGAATCATGAACCTGGTAACTATGAGAAATATATTCCAACACACCATGATCCAAAAATTAAAAAACCATGGCGGATTTATGCAGGTCCAGTGTCATAGGCTCATAGATCTCCAGCATTGCCATACACTCAGTAAAGAGGTTGTGTAGTAGCTTGACGTCCCCTAGGATACAACCTTAACTGAATGCTACAATCCTATCTACATTTCAAAATAATAAAGAATCAATTAGAAGCCGACCTTAGTTGAGCCTTCTGTTGGAAATTAGCCGGCAATAATCCTTTCAGTTCCAACAAAAACCTTACTGCAGTTTTCATCCAATTTTGAACACAATTCAAGGAAGATGTCCCTCTGCATTCCATCATACAAAACCAACAGTAACAAAGAAAATGTCAAAATGCAGTAGTACAATATTTTAACTTTGAATGGCTGTGAGGAAAATGCAAAAACTGGGAAACGACCTGCCTCATTCAGATCTTTAGGTGCTTTATCACTGGTTGCTACCCGACAGATGCTTGCTCTGCTGAAATCGACCTGCTCAAACATGTTGCAACAGGTGCACCGTAATTTTCAGTAACACACAATCTTCCCAGAAATTCGCAACAGCTCACCAATTCATCACAACCGAAATCCCATCCGCAATTGCAGGATCAAGCAACAAATAAGTAGATTGAACTGCAAGCAAAATAGATAACGATGCAATAGAGTGGCCTTACACAGCGAGATCTGAATGGAGACGCTCTCCTGATATAGTGCGGGCACCGGTGACGCGTGCGATAGGTATCAGGGCGGCACGGGCGAGGTCGAACCACCCGAGTGCTGACACACTACGAGACAATAACGTGTGACTCGCTCGACAACAATGCAACATAAGTACATTTACTACTATTGATCAAAAGGAATATATAATAATTCAAAAGGAATACAAACCTCATCCTTCACTATTGATCAAAAGAAAGCAATATATAATAATTCAAAAGGAATACAAACCTCATCCTTGGTTCAAGCCAAGCGGCTATTTTTGTTGTATCTTATTTTCGTTGTTCTCACAATTCTCATCATCTCTGTCTTGTTGCTCATCATAATCGATGTGTGAAACTTAGGACGATGAAACTATTGCCCTTGAACATCTCTTGCCTGAATGGACTTAGGATTTGACGTCAATTGCGAGTGTGTTGTCATTTTAGGAGATTCTAAGAACTTTTATTGATTGTGGTAGTTCCAGAACGCATTGATTGTGGTAATTCATTGGAAATTTATTATAACTGAAATTTAATAATACGAGTAAATAAATTTCTCAAAAAATTCGGCCTTCTCTGCAAGAGCAGATGCAAAAACTGGGTCCATGGTTTCCAAACCCTAAGCATGGACGTTAAACTTATCCGTTGGATCATTACGACTCGAAGCAACTGTAACCGCAACGCCATGGCGCGTGCCGCCGCCGCCGCCGCCGCCGCCGCCGTGCCACTGCGTCGCCCGTTCTTCCTCTCCCTCACGCCGACCCGTCTCCTATCCTCCCTCGCGCCCCCCTCGCGCGCCCTCCGCCACCCGCGCGCCCTCCGCCCAGCCGGACCCTTGCCCCCTGACGCCGAAGAAGCCGAAGATACAGACGCTGGAGATGGTGCCGCCGTGCCCTTCAAGAAGAGCCGTAATGAGCTGAAGCGGGAGGCGCGCCGCGCCGTGCAGTGGGGCATGGATCTCGCCAAGTTCCCTCCACCCCAGATCAAGCGCATCCTGAGGTGCGTATCCAGCTCCGCGGTCCGCTTCGTGTCAGGATTTTCATGGCGAGACATTTAGTGGGCGTTCCTTGTTTTGCAGGGCCGCGTCTCTGGAGAGCGAGGTGTTCGACGCTCTCATCCTCGTGAAGGTAGGTGCATCTGTTGTTCTTGTTGGGAGCTGGTAGTCGATTACGAATTTGTGACCTTTCTTTGTGCTTCTTGGTTTGCAGAAATTTGGGCCGGACGTGCGGGAAGGAAAGAGGCGGCAGTACAATTACATCGGTCTGTTTATTTCTCTGATTATATGCTATCTTTACGACCATCCATTAGTCCATTTCTGCATCATTCAAATGAATGGTTTATTTTAAGAACTCCATCAAACTGCAATTTGTAGCGTCTTGTGGCATTGTGGACCTGTGGACGCAATAATAGAAGTTGCAACTTTTAGATGGCAATAATATGGGTGTAGTTCACCATGTTCAGATGCAAAAAGTCCTATGGTTTACTGATATCAGTTTATTGATTAAATTTGTCCCCTCAAAATTCTTCACAATTCAGCTCTTCTGTATACTGCTTCATTTTGTTTTGATTGCATTTCACGCTGATACCATGAAATCAGCGAATGATTTCTAAGACTATTTGAAGCTCATTTCTTTGATGTTTGGGAAAATAATTGTTGTTGTGTTAGTTGACTTCAAATAGGAAGCCAAAGCGTGCAACACTTTAGTTTGGCAGAGCCAGAGTGATGTTTCAGTGTCAAATTTCAAAATCTAGTCTGATGGGCTAATTTCTGGTGCTGTTCAGTCAAGGTGTGATGTATATTTTGGGAGTGGCAGTACATACACATCTTTTACATTAATATGATGGCTGATGCTCAATAGAACTTATGTCCCACATCACATTCATGTTCATTTTGCACTGCAACGGGGAAGCCAGAATCAACCAATTATTTCATTTGCGGTTCCATTCCTACCTATTATGTCACTGTTTTGGCAAATAAGATAATTGTGTCTTCTTTTTTATTTGAACTACTTCAGTTTGCATATATATTTTTAGCTTGATTTCATGCCACCGTAAAGCCTTTACTTGTGGAACTGTGTAACTGTTCAATATACATGAATATCAGTATGAAAAATTGAGACACACATGCCTTCAGCACTCCATTGGTTTCTCTGACATGGTGTTGCACTGATGTCCGTGAGCATTGTAACCATTGTTGACACACTCACTATTTCCAGACAGATGCAGCTACTCACAAGACAGATGCAGCTACTGTGCTGTGGGGTGCAGTTTATGTTTTTTTAAAGTTGTTTGAATAAGGGCTTTAGTGCATTATGGCAAGTAGCGTTCTCAAGTTTTTAGCAAGCAAACCATTTTGTGGAGAGACCTTGAATATTTTTTTTTCCCCAATTTTGTTGATGTTTATATAGCTATTGTATTTGTAATTTAAAAATCTGTGATAATATTGTTGATGTTTATATAGCTGTTGTATGTGTTAGTCCATGGACACTAATAGTAAATAAGTAAGCCACTAAAAAAAGGAAAATCTGTAAAGAATTGTCAAGCTTATATTTTGCCATAGATTAGCTATTTGCTTTATATTAATATATGTGATCAATTTCGGCCAGGAAGCCTATTGCGCAGTGCACAGCCTGAATTGATGGATACTCTAATACAGGCTTCCAAGGATGGTGATGATAGCACATTACAAGCTTTCTTGAGTGAACGCACAATGGTTGAAGAGGAGGATGTACCTGAGGAAGAAGAGGTAACCTATACAATTAATATTGGTAGATTTTATTTACTAAACTAATCATTCAAAATTTCAATAGAGCGATGAAGAGTATATGAAAATTGCTGACAGATGGTTTGAAGGCCTCCTTTGCAAAGACATTTCAGTTACTAATGAAGTTTATGCGCTACATAATGTGGAGTTTGATCGTCAGGTATTCTTTGTGCTTGCATTTTGATTTTTTTTTTCTTTCCCATCAATTTTCCAGAACATTCGTTCATGCACTGCTTAGACAGAAAGTAATAAGTTTCCCCAGGGCAGGGCAGCTATATAATTCACTAAATTTACAACAATTTTTCTAAACAAATTTTTTAGTTCCTAGCACTTTGCTTTGCTCTTATTGGTCCATCCTTTCCTCTCTAATGAGACAAGAAATGCTGCCTAGTTTCTTCAAGTCTCAAAGAACAATCTCTACTGAACTGGAGGGGTACTATTATTTGCTGATTATTGCTTTGTTTGCTGGTACACTGCTATGCATTGGTTGTTCTGGAACCTGGAGTCCTTTGGCATTGTTGTACTTAATAGGGGGAAGAGTAATAAGCCCTGTCGTGATCTAAAGATTCATTACATCTTAGATTTCTTACCAATCCCACCAAAAAAAAAATTCAAACCTTGACTAGCAATTATAAACTTTTACATCTTATTTCCATCAATAATATTCCCTTTTACCTGTTCATGCTTGAAATAATGTCATGGGAGCTTGGCTGCTTTGGAAGCATCGCAATGCGTGCATTTTTGAGGGGGCTAGCCCATGTATGAACGTGTTGCTCAGGTCCTTCAGAGACGAGCATCATTTATGGTGTCTCGCTGGTGCTCGGAGTTTAACCTCCTTGAGCGTTGGTCAAGTTGAGGGGCCAGGTTAGAATTGTTAGTCTCATTGGTCACGCTTTTGTTTAGTTTTATAAAACAGATAAAAACATGTTGTAATTTCAGCCCCTCACGGCTCGGATCGGAGTGAGGTGGTGCAATTTGTAAGGGACTGGTTTTCTCTCTCTTACTACATAGATACTCACCTCTCCTGCGTATTCGAGAAAAAAATGCTTGAAATAATGCATATTGAATATTGTTTTACTATAAGTGACAACATCGCATTGGTTGCATAGTTGTAAGTAAATTTTTATATAAAGCTGTTTAGTGTAAGCTTAATTAATCCTATCCGAGTCGATTTGTGGTTTCCTAATTTATTACAGTGCGTATCCGATTGGATTTGTTACAAGATTCTTCCTTGCCGTTAAGTATTAGTGTTTGCTACTCAGTATTTTCTTCTTGGGTTGGCCCACCCCCCGTTGGGTAGTTGGCCTTTCCTGCTGTGTCCTGTGTGGATACCCAGGGTCCATATACAGCACAAGCCTCCCTCTATGTTTCTGGGTTCCAATTCTCAACCTCGTCTGCTCCTAGTCTTTCCGCTATGCGCTCCCCCCGCAGACGCCACAACAATCTTTTGGTTTTCTTATGCTTCTTTTGAAGGTATAATAAGATTATCCAATTACCTGTGAATAACAATTCTATGAAAGGCCTTTTCGCAAAATCTGATCACATAGTTACCATGTGGGCAAACCATATCATATATTACCACATAATGTCAAATGGTTTTACTGTATCAAATTAGTGCATCAATCAGAAATGTTTTGATGTCCTAGCGATATTGTTCTCAGGTGACCAATCCAAATACGTTGTTATTTAAATTACATTCATAAGAGAGAGTGGGAGTACATCGAGGAAATTGTGCAATATATACACTTTCCTCTATGGGGAAATATGACATTTTTTTGTGTATTGTAGCTAGTTGTTTCCAAACTACAAAGAATGGCATAGCCCACATGTGTACCAGCGTACCTATGTGCTACTCACCTGTTCCCCCCTGTTTCACAATATAAGGGCCATTTTCAAAATCTATGAGAAAGGAAACAAGGCGGTGGGAAATTTGTTAGGTGGTTGTAGTATACCATTTTATAGAGGCATGTGTAGTCAACTTCTCCTCAGATTTAGAGCATCCTTGGTCTATGCATACGACATTATGGAACTATAATGTGAAATAGAGTGAGCATGACTACCAAAACCTTGGTCACTGAGCCAAACTGAGTTAACTACAGAAACAGTTAAAATAAGTATATTAACTACAGAAACAGTTAAAATAAGTATATTAACCACAGAAACAGTTAAAATAAGTATGTATCCTGATTGATGTTAGATTAGCTCCAAAAGAAGCTACATTTTACGTCTTTTTTATGTACCATTACACATTTGTACTATGGATGACTGCTATTTGCCCATGATGCATCATGTTAGTACCCAGGAAACAAGAAAACTTTTTTCTTGGGTTATGCACTAGCATTGCCATTTTAACACTTATGCAGTGATGGTAATGTTCACATTTCAGCCCAAAACATGTCGTGAATCTTAACCAAGCACGATAACATGCTATTGAGCCTTCTTATTTCTCATTTCCTGCTCTTTTAGCATGTAAAAGATGAACCTTTCTTGTGTCAAAGCTTAACACATCTGACACATAAGGTCTGCTTTTACTTCAAATTGTTAAAATTCCACAAGAAATACCAGTTCAAGCATCTATGATGTGCCCGTTCCACCTGAAATTTGCATGTAAGAGTAACTTGTCGAACCACATCTATTACGGCTCTCTGTATGGGGTCCTTCAGTTTCACTAATGTTTTGCCAACAGGAACTGCGGAAGCTTGTGAGGAGAGTCCATATGGTTCAAGAAAGCACACAAAATAAAGATGGTTTGAAGGAATCTAACACAAAGCTTTCGAGAGCAAAGAAACCGCTTTTGAGGTTCCTTCGCTGCCTTGCAAAGGAGTCATATGTTGAATGGTGAGCCACATATACAGATATATGCCTTTCTACTTCTTTCATGCTGATATATTAGTACATTGCAAAAAAAAAAAAAAAACTGTATATTGCTGCAAAGGACTACTTCTGAAAAACCACCTACATATCTGCCAATAGACTAACCACCTTTTTCAACATTTTGCTGTTAACCTGTGTACTTTTATCTCCATTCTCCAGACTCCAGTATTCTATTTAACTACTGAATTTGAGGAATGCTGTGGTGCTGCATAATGCAGCTAGAGTTATTAGACCTGGACGGACCTGGTGAAGGGCTTGTCCAACTCTGTTCCAAAATGCATTTGTGGGTAAACAGTGCCACTGGGCCCGCCGAGCAGCCCATCCGGAGGCGAGAGAGGCACCAGTGATGGCAACAGATGATCAAGAAATACGTCTTAGAAAAGAGATTAACACTATTTTCTTTAGATTTGTTCGTTTTCATGTTAGGACATTTTCTTGGTGCTCAAGACATCCACTGTATAAAGGTGTATAAATGCATCCATGATCTTTAAGCAACGTGCGGTTGATCTGGTTGCTTATTGGTTTCCTCTGTGGAACTGTTGAATCGTTGTGCGGCTGATCTGGTTGCTTATTGGTTTCCTGTGGAACTGTTGAATCCTTACTATTGCTCACTGCTCCGTGTTATGCAGTACGTAGCAGTGAATATGCAACCATATCATACTAGATGAAACACTAGAGCCAAGCACGAGGAGTCCAGGCGCCTGCTTGAACTTGGAAGCCAGAGTAAGGAGGCCCCGTATTTGCAGGAAGGATCACGCCAAAAGACAGCGGACGAGACTTTCAGCTCACGAGATGAGACGCTGCCTCACGCGCTCTCGCCTCTCCGTCGTCCCGTGTTGCCGCTCCGGGTTGAAGACACGAGTTTTGATCACGACTCCACAAACTCGTTTTGCTGGTGATGCCGCCGATCCGACGAGTTCGGTAACTTCGGTTGGCCGCGACGGGGTGGAATGGGTGGGTGCTCATATATACTCTCTCCGTCTAGAAATACAGTGTACATTTAGTTTTGTCCTAAGTCAAACTTTTAAACTTTGACTAATAATATCTAGAAAACCGTAAAGATTGACAACATGAAAATGATTTTACAAGATTCATCGTGAAGTGAACTTTCATAATATATAACTCTTTTACTTTGAAATATATATATTTAGATATTGTTAGTCAAAGTTTAAAAAATTTGACTTATGACAAAACTAGATGTACACTATATTTCTGGACAGAGGGAGTACTTTTCAACCGGCTCCCTCCTGTCCAGTCCCACGCGGGGGTCGGGACGCAGCAGGCGAAACCACGGGAGCGACGCGACACCCGGGTTTGGACTGCCCGCTTCCGCCGCGGACAGCACAGCAGCATGATCCCAGCGGCGCCCTCAGAACCGAGCGGGCATCACTGTGTGCTGCTTGCAATTACCTGAGATGAGATACAATCCCACGGCACGGGCACCTAGCTTCAACCTTCAATCACGCCAACCTTGCCTATAACACTACCAACCTTGGGGATTACTCCTATGCAGCACATCCTACCTGCCGGAAGTACTAGTCGCCACTCGCCACTGAATTCTCGGCACGCCACATGTTACGCCCCCCTGTTTCGTCCTCTCGCTCGACGATGAGGCCCGCGGTCGCGCTCGCGATCTGCGCGCTGTCCGCGCTGTTGTCCCCGGCGCGCGGCTCGGAGCCGTTGGCCGCGCCCGTGGCGGCCGTGGACGTGGCGGCGGCGAGGGACCTCGTCCGCTCGGGCGGTCACCGCTACCTGGACGTCAGGTTAACTTACTACTGCAGTTAATCACCCTTGTGTTCAGGATTAAATTGAGTAGTGTGATTTATCTCTATGTCCGTAGCTCCCGACCAGATTTAGCAGTTCCTCTGACCTTGGTTAGGAGATCCCCTGTCACTGCCTAGCCACTTGCAACCTTTTCCAACATTTTATTACTCACTAGAACCACCAATTTCTTAAATTGATTGTGCTGGAAATAATTTCTCACAAGGAATATATAGTAACTAGCCATTTCCGATCGGTACTAATTCTGTCATGTTAGTGGAGCACTCAGCATAGATATCCCTCGGAGAAGCTGATGCAGCCTATGGTTCTGATTAGTCTCAACATCAATCAACAGGACAGAGGAGGAATTCAGGAAGGGGCACGTGGAGGGTTCCCTTAACGTTCCCTACCTTTTCTTCACTTCATCAGGCAAGGCTCCCAATCAGTTAAACTAGAGATTTTATATAAAAAAAATCCGCATTCGGATTTCTCCCTAGAAGCTAGTATGAGACATTCAGCTTCAACTAACCTTTTATGGATTCAGCAGGAACAGAAAAGAACGCCAAGTTCATCGAGCAGGTCACGGCGCATTTTGACAAACAGGACAGCATAGTCGTTGTATTACTTTTAGTTTACTGCTCTTCAGATTATTTTATATTTGTACGCTACATCAGGTAGGTGTTTAAGCATACTGATATTTATTTTGCTTATTCTAATGTTGTTCCCCTTTTATTTGAAGGGATGCAGAAGTGGAGTAAGGTCTGAACTAGCATGCGTCGATCTCATGGCAGCTGTAAGATCCACCCTTCTCCTTTTCCTTTTAACTTTCTTTTCAGGCTTCTGGTGTTTTTTCTATAGGAGAAAATTTTAATCACACAACATATA
>JAAXCT010001516.1:0-45000 GCA_012490785.1 Eragrostis nindensis | reverse complement strand
TTAATACGCATTAATATTTTTTTATTTGCTATGCAGACGGCAAGCCCGAACGCTTCCACAATCTCCATTAGAAGCGCCTCCCTGCAGCCATTCTCACCTGAGCAATGGAATCAGCACCGGGAGGACCGCATCCAACTGGTACCCACTCGCACCAAATACTCCTAAATCAGATTAGATTATGCTAGTTAAACCAATTGAACAGCCATGGCGGAGCTGACACGGTACATATATCGATCATCAGATCCGGAAGCGGTTCGTGAACGTGCATGTGTCGGACAGCAACGGCAGCCGCGTAGTCGGCGCCAATGTGTCCGTGCACCAGATCAGCCGCGACTTCCCGTTCGGCTCCGCCATCAGCGGGAGCATCCTGGGCAAGAAGCCGTACCAGGACTGGTTCACCAAGCGCTTCAACGCGGCGGTGTTCGAGAACGAGCTCAAGTGGTACGCGACGGAGCCGGCCCCGGGGAAAGAGGACTACAGCGCGGCGGACCAGCTGCTGCGGTTCGTGCAGTCGAACGACGTGATGGCGCGCGGGCACAACATCTTCTGGGAGGACCCCAAGTACACGCCGGCGTGGGTGAAGAACCTGACGGGGTCGCAGCTGCGCGGCGCGGTGGCGCGGCGCATCGAGAGCCTGCTGTCCCGGTACAAGGGCGACTTCGTGCACTGGGACGTGAGCAACGAGATGCTGCACTTCGACTTCTACGAGAACCGGCTGGGCGGCAACGCCACGGCCGAGTTCTTCGACACGGCCAGGCGCGCCGACCCGCTCGCCACGCTCTTCCTCAACGACTTCAACGTGGTGGAGGCGTGCGACGACCTCAGCTCCAGCGCCGACTCGTACGTGTCGCTCCTCCGCCGCCTTGCCGACGCCGGGGTCACGTTCGAGGGCATCGGCCTCGAGGGCCACTTCGGGAAGCCAAACATTCCCTACGTGCGCGCCGTGCTCGACAAGCTCGGCACGCTGCGGCTGCCCATCTGGCTCACCGAGATCGACATCAGCAGCGGGTTCGACCAGAAGACGCAGGCGGCGTACCTGGAGGAGGTGCTCCGCGAGGGGTTCGCGCACCCGTCGGTGGACGGCATCATGCTGTGGACCGCCATGGGACGGAACGCCACCTGCTACCAGATGTGCCTCACGGACGCCAACTTCACCAACCTCCCCGCCGGAGACGTCGTCGACAGGCTGCTCGCGGAGTGGCAGACCGTCGAGGTGATGGGCAACACCAACGACCGCGGATCATTCAACTTCAGCGCGTTCCTCGGCGAGTACAAGCTCGCCGTCACCTACCAGAACGTCACCGCCGAGGGAACCTTCTCGCTCGCGCGATCAGATGACACCAAGCACATCAACGTCCGTCTGCCACCTAGTGCAGGATCCTCGCCGTGATGATGGTGATTCTCTAATCTATATATCTTATATAGATGCAACCCACTAACAATCATTTACTCCTATAAAGCTGAACTCTCATGAGGCCACGTCACCTGAAATGTTTCATCCGTTCGATCACCACTAACATCACATCTCATCCGTTGCTTTCTCCTCTGTCCTGCTCTCCCCTCCCTTCCGCAGCCTCCCTCCTCTATCCTCTCCCCCACGTTCTTTTTTGTCTTAATGCATTACCACTATCAATAACACCTTTTACAAGAGAGGCTACGCAATTAGTAGCTCTAATGGCATTAATCCTGCACCAATTGTGTAGGTTACCAATCCAAGCATCACAGCCTCTTGCGCATATAGGCGATCCCCTCCCCGCGGTCTCTGTGAGCATGTGACCTCGAGGTCTCGAGGTCGGAGGTGGCACACATGGATGATTGATTGTCTTTGCCTTCACCTGAACACAGCTGATTAACCAATCCCCATCCGTCCCATCTCTGCTAAGCCTCCCTCTGTTGGGCACCAATGTGTTTGAGGAAATGACTCAGTATCATATTGTTGCATGAATGCTAATTTTCCTCACATAAGTAGACATTATATTGTTTTCTGATGATTTGCGATGCCCTACTACTGTGATCTCTTGGCTAATTTCAACCCAATTTGGTCCATGATATGGTGTTCTCACCTTATTCCCTTATTGAATACGCATGATAAGTTAACTTTACCTTCAACTTTTATTGTTTGCAGGCACCAGTTCTAGCGAACTCTGATTTTGCTTACGCATGGGGAATCAATCCTTCTGCTTTCTTTGTTCAGTTCACATTGATTCCTTCCCTGGTATTCTATTCTATACTCTCGACTATGTATGCAGATGGCTTTGGTTGCCGGTGGCTGCCCCTTTTTTTTTTGTCTGAACTGAACAATTCTCCAGATGAAGGTGGACATGCAGAATTAAGAAGATTTTTCCATACATTGCAATTAGCTTTCTCTTTTCATGGTCCATAACTGAAGCTCGAAAGAGATGGATCACGGGTGAGGTTGTACGTTCGCGTAGAATGTCTGTAGTATCTATGTTTCAGTACAGCTTTCCTGTTGAATTGGATCGGACATGCAGAATCTAAAATTTGACCAGTCCTTTAAATTTACGTGGTACTTGAAATTTATGCACCCGTTACCTAAAGTTTGCACATTTCTCAGTTAAACTGTTCACGCTTTCGATCTCCCTTATTTCTGTCCGGTGCAAATGTCCATGAGTAACGAGACTTTTTGACCATCGCTTTTGCTTCAATTTTCATCTAACCATTTGTACTGTTTTCCAAGATAGCTCGTACGTTTCTGATTTCACCATAGTGTTGTTAGGAATTAAGGAAACTAATTAGCACTGGCGTTGGATTAAGCAGGAACATGCTATGGTCATTTTGTAATGTTGACGGGTGATTGGCCAAAATGCTTAAAGGTCTATCCCCAGCCATACACTTTAATGCAATAGGCTTAGCATTCCAGAAAATCCTTGCTTCTATAAAAAGGTATCTTTTCTGTAAATCTAGACCCTGACTTTTTATCCATTTGTTCGTTTTGATAATTTGTGAAATTTAACATACTTTCTTCCATTTGTCTGCAACATATTCTAAAACAAATTAAACATTACTACAAATGTTCGTATATATGCAAAATCAGTCTTACCCTAAAATGTTCATATACTGCATTGTGGTCTTACATATAATAGTTTCTTCATTCCCTCTGTTGGTTACCAATTTTTCTTTAAATTCCGCAGCAACGCGCGGGGACTTCAACTAGTTAAGAAGATAAAGCATTGATCAGACACACAGAGCGGGGTGGTGTGTTTATAGTACTGAAACGTATGTACCGTGAGTGGTTCTTTCTTTACTGTACTGTAGGCGTTTTACTGATGATGGATCGATCGAGGCATTTCTCGATGTGTGTCGTGTCGTGTCGGTAACTTAAATATTATATTAGTAATAATAACTCTATATAAACGTGCTTTCTTATTAATCTAATTATCACATCTGTTGAGGATTATTGCGAATCTTGAATCTGATGTCCGTGCGATTGAGAAATCCTTTACTACTCTGTTTCCCTTCTCATCGTGACGTTCACAGCGAAGCGCCCATTATAATGATCTGGTAATATCTCGGCTCGTTTGTAGTCAGAACATTGGAATGTTTAGAGAAGTAATTAACAACTCATAAATCTATTCCCGTGGTGGTGGGTCTTCACGTCTAATTTCATTCCTTGCACCTCCCTGGAATATTTGGAGATTCTACTGGGACAATAGATGAACGAAGGACCATATTGGTTGTTATTGCCAAAGTAAGCCACAGCTTGCAGTTTCCCTCCATTCCTCATGTCAATAGCAAGAATCCATGTCTTTGGGTGCATAAATTTCTGCTTGCCCACCAAGTACACTACATCTTCACCACTCAAGCAAGGGGTGGGCTGACACATTGTGAGGTTCTGCAAGTTTGCCTGCTCCTTTGCAATCTTATTGTCAAATGGCCCATGAAGCAATCCAGATTTCTCCAGAGCATTCGAAATTGATGCGCCGTCCACTTTGATATTCGAAGCTCGAACTTTGCATTTCTCATGCCAATCATCCAAGGAGTTGCTCATCTTGTTAAAGATCTCATGGTTGCTCCAAGTAGTGAGCGTCCAATCGTCTACACGGAAGGAAGTTTCCCCTGTTTCCTCATCTCTGTGAGCCAGACGAGTGTCAGCAATCTCCAAGGTGGTGTTTGGATATTAGGAAATGGAGACTGGGATTGGGAAAGGGAAATGTGATGAGAAATCTAAACCGTTCATTTACCTATTATATTAAATCTCAACCCTTCATTCCCTCAAGGCTCATTTCCCAATCCCAAACCCATTCCTCATTTCCCATTTGCCAAACACCACCCAAATGAACAAATGTGAGGCAACCCTTGCTTCTGACAAAGGAGATGCCACGGCGGTGCCCTGGGAAGCCTAAATGTATTCCGAACCCGTTGTTGTAGCTCATCTCCATCAACGGCAAGGGAAGTGGTACACCACGGAGGGAAGGCTTGGGGTCGAGCACATCGCAGAGCAGGATGCCACGCCAAAGATCGACCCAGCCCATTGTACCACCATCACCTCCGATGGTTATCACGGTTGTTGTATCATGACGGAGGAGCCGACCACAGTCCCTTGGAATTTGCACCGGATACTCATTCTGTGGCGCCTCCACCGACACCACGCTGTGACTCCATCTAGAGGTATGGGAGTGGAACAAGTGGAGTTCATACTGGTTAAGGGTGCTTGTAGCAACCAAGGTAGCGATGGTGTAGTTTCCACCCGAACGAGGAAGGAGACCGACATCGGAGTTGTGGAAGAAGGGATGTGGGCGCTGCAGAAGCTTGAGCGACGGGCGGCTGGAGTCAGCCCGATAGATGAAATAATCGTAGTCGTCGGACGAAACGGCGAAGGGTCCACAGCCCATGTTGACTCGGAGGAGGAGAAGGTCCTCCACCGAGCATACAATCTCCGGGGGCACGGATTCGTTCATATCGGAGCTGTGAACAAACAGGGTGGACGGCTGTGGTGGACGTTTGAACGAGAACGACACCTGGATCGCGTTCCCCTTCCTGGTGAGATCTGAGGCGGTGGTGCCGGTGCGGCTGCTATGGATGCCAACGACGGCGTTGGTGTTGAAGAGGACACGAGCGGGGCGCCGGGATCGTCTCCTCAAACCTCGAGCGCACGGCTCCATGACAGGGGTATTGCCAAGCTCTCGATTGGAAGGAGACGACCTGGGTGGGGTGGTAGATGGCGGCGCCGGAAGCTGGAGGGATGGGAAATCGGGGAAGGATGGGATCTAGGGTTAGGTGTTTGTAAGACTCGAGGGATGGTATGAGGTCTCGGGCCGAAATTAAAAGGCCCAAACATTGAACCGCTCACGATCTTTTTTCCTCCTCTCTCTCGCCGCGCCCCGCCACCGCGAGTCGCGTGCCCGCTGTCCTTGTTCCGCCACCGCTTGCCCAGCTCCGCCCCGCCGCCCCTACTCTCCTTCACCGGCTACCGCGTGTCGGCCGGCCGTCACGCCCCGTGCGGCCCGTGCCCCGCGTTGTCCCGGCGCCATGCAGGAGCCGCTGCACGCCATCGATGCCGCTGCCTTGGCCCTGGCCCCCACGCCCCGGCGCCCCACGCCCTGGCGCCGCCTTGCATCGCCATCGCCGCTGTCCCGAACAATTGATTTCAACGACGATTCTAATATGTGAAGATAAAACATCGATAAGAGACAGAGTGTGTGTACTGGAATGTACGTACCTGGTTCTTCACTGTGTGTTCTGTAGGCGTGTAACTGATGGATCGAGGCATTTCTCGAAGTGTGTCGTGTCGGTATCTAGAGTATTAGTAACTCTATAAGCGTGCTTTCTTATTAATATGATTATCACATCTGTCGAGGATTGCGAATCTTTCAACTGATGTCCATGTGATGTGATTCAGAAATCCTTCACTGTGAGCAGATTGTAATGTTTTGCTGGTCAAATATAATCTCATCTTGATGTTCGGTAATTGTTCACAGCGAAGAGCCTAATAATGATCTGGTGGGTGTGTCAGCGTGGATGAAAACCTATCCGTTTGTAGTCAGAGCCTATGTTGGTCCTTGTGTATTTGACATGTCTATATGTAAAATTAATTATTTTGAACAGAAAAAGTTACACACCCCATTAATTTGTTTTAAGATAAACTTATCAAAATTATTTCCATGTCGTTAAATGATATTTTGTTTATTTGAATAACAAATTACATATCATGGGAGTAGTTGGTTTCAAAGAAGATTTGACTTTGACCGAAATTGAAATGTTTAGAAGATTAATTAATTTAATTTCTTTTCGCTAACATCTGACGCATCCGGTCCAGTTCGATCCAATTTGAATCGCTTTCACTTTGAGGAAAAGAAAAGGAGACAGTGAAAATCCACGGAGCCGATGGATCTCCTCTCCGCCGCGTACACCTCCGACGAGGACGCCTACGAGCCAACAACCTCCGGCCAGGTCGCCGCCGAGATCACCCCCGTCGCACCACCTCCCTCGAAGCGCCCGCGGTGGGAGCCTTATCCGTACCCCCTTCCTCCACCTCTTCCGCAAGCCATCCCGCTATCACTCCCGTCCAACGAATCGCCGCAGCTGGCTTCTCTAGCTAGCGGCAGGTACGTCTCCAAGAGGGAGCGAGCCCTCCTGGCTGCGTCTCGGGCACCCGTGGACGCCGCGTCACAGCTTCCCCCGCCGGCGGCAGCAGAGTTCGATTCCCCAGGTGAGCATTCTTAACCACCCTGCAGCAGATTGGAAGCGAAAATTGCTTGCCATTCGTCTATGCTCACATTGAAATTAACTCGTCCTTGATTTCTGATTTATTGCTCAAGTAGAGACTGAAGTGTCGCTATATGTTTGACAGAGTATGTGATTTCTTTTTTGTAATTGGTTTTGAGTTCGAGATAAATTTATTTAGCAACAGTATTTCGGATGCAGAACAAACCTGATCTTGCGGGGTTACATGTCTATAATAGCTGAAACTGTTTGAAACATTTCTCTAATAGCTGAAACTGTTTGAAGAACATTGTTCTGGTCTTGGACTAAGATGAATAGAAAGCTTGATGCATTGTTGTGCGAGAAAGCCAAAGTTCTCATTTTTCTTTTTGAGAATGCAGCCAAAGTTCTTGTTAGAAAGATTTTAGTTTCGAAGCCAAAGTTCTTCTCACGAGACTAGTTTTCTCATATGATGATCATTTTGGGGATAGAGTTTAGACAGTGCTACATCTTTACCTTTTGTTTTTTTGGTTATGTTACTTGAACAACATTTTCTAAGCCTTTCCTCATTTGCTGTACACATTGTATTTCAGTTGGACCTATCTCTGATTCAAATCTGCGAGCTGACATTTTGCATTCCTTACGATTTCAACCGAAGCCTGGATTGAGCAAAATTTTGCCGTTGAAGTGCTCAGTTTCTTTGAAGGGTCACACTAAGGCAGTCAATCGCGTAGATTGGTCATCCAGTCATGGTCAGTAACTACATAATTATTCTTCCTTACAAGAATTCTTTTTGACTTGTACTAAATGAGTAAACACTTGGCCACTTGCTTGGGCCGTGCGTTTGGATATCTAGAAAATGCAGGATCTCTCTGTTCAAACAGGGACACAGCTAGGTTGTGCTAATTTGGATTGTAGTCAAGACCATGGGAGAATTTCTTATAATAACTTACCCAATGATATGAAACTGGTAAAGGATTATTATAAATTTCAACCATTAAAAAATGTTTCCATATGGTTCAAAACAAAATATGACATTAGAATTTACACATGGTTTTTCTTCCACCAAACAAACCTGAACTTCCCTAATATATTTAACACGTGCTCTGTGTCTGGCTGCTAGTTGTATTGAATTAGCATGAGCTAAAATGATTGTTTTTGTAACATTGTGCATCTGAGAAAATTTTTGCAATCCACCTTTTTGCTTCGGACAATGCATATATTAGAATCTTGTAAAGAAGCTACCAGGATTGAAATGAATGTATGTGAAATTCTTATTCTGTGTAAACCGAGATATGTCACCTTACTAAATCCTTGGTCTTCATCTTTGATTTTATGTCTCAGCACAAAACTCATCTTTGTAAACTAGTATTTTGTGCAAGGGAGGCTTAAGAAATAGTATATTGACAATACCCCCATGAATGATAAAAGTAGTCCAGCAAAGGACATCTAATGTGAAATGCCTTGATTAGAATTTCCCCTCACCACTTGTTCCGTACTTTTGTGGCATGCAACCATCCTAGAGAGTAGCTTCATTATTTTCTTTATGTTCTGCACAGTTATATATAATAGCTAACAGTCTTATCTTGAACAGCCAAAAGAAGAAATTGGTTGAAGAAGTTTGGCATGAGGGACATGTTCTCGACAGATAGAAGTTATTTGATAAAGAAATTGTTTTTATTGAAAATCTGCAGCTGATAGAAATATCAGAGTTATTATTAACATAAATCATGAACAAAATAGAATTGTTACGCTCTTAAATAAATGTCTTATTGCTCTAACCAAAAGATATAAGTTCTTTTCCTCGTTATGTCATATTGTGTATCCTGCTTACGAAAATGTGATGCATGCGATTTGATGGTAAATTCTGATTCATGAGATTAGTTGATATTAGATTCTCCTATTCCACAATTTTGTTGCTTGGTTAACAGAGATATCACTTTAACAGATGCAACTCGTATGATCATTTTGCGTGAACTTTAATTTATTAAATTAGCTTATTATTGAAGCAGCAGATACTCATGAACAGAATGTTTGCAGCACATCTTCTTGCTTCTGCTGGAATGGATCATACAATCCACATATGGAATGTATGGGACAAAGGAAATGCAACTGCTTGTGTTTTTAAATATCATACTGCTGCTGTAAAGGATGTGAGGTGGTCCCCTCATGGGCCATCTTTACTTTCAGGAGGTTATGATTGTTCCTTGCGACTAGTTGATGTTGCTGAGGGAAAAGTAGTGAATGTATTTAAGGAGGATCAAGCTGTGGAGGTTATCAAGTTCAATCCAAGTAACCCCAATCTCTTCCTATCTGGTGGGTCCAAGGGTTCTCTTAGACTATGGGATATTCGAAGTGGTCTGGTAACTAAAGAGTTTAATAGAAGTCTTGGAACCATTCTTGACGTTGAATTTAGTGCTGATGGAAAACAGTTTATCTCTTCAACTGACACGACAAGAAGCAATATCAGTGAGAACACTATAATAATTTGGGATGTCCTGCGGCAACTTCCTTTATCTAACCAGGTAACACTACTCATTTATATTAGTCCTTAGTTGGATGTGACTCACATGTCATCTTTGTCCGTACATGAGGAACTTTTCACACCTATCTGCATAGATTTGACATTTCTGTACAACAAAGTTAAAAACAGAAACAAAATAACTCGCTACTTGCTTGTCAATAACTCGCTACTTGGTTGTTATATTTGTCCTCACTAGAGACTTTAATTAATTTTCACTTGGTTATCTCTGTTATGATTTGTACAAGTGCAATACAAAGTTGTTATTGCCACCATGCTAGTACGCTATATATGTGTTTCACCATCATGCTGGTATGCTACTTGCTAGTATGACCTATGAAGTATGGTTAATGTCAATTTAGATTGTGAAAATCACTGTTAATTCAGGGACTAGGTTTTTGCCAATTGTGATAATATAATCTGGGTCAGCTTCATGTCAGCACTCAGCTCAATGAAAGTTGACAGCAATCACAATTTGTATCACAGGTTTATACAGAAGCATTCACATGTCCGTGTGTAAGATACCACCCATATGAGACTTCTTTTGTTGCACAATCCAATGGAAACTACATTGCGATATTTTCAGCAAGGCCACCCTTCAAGCTAAACAAGTACATGCGTTTTGAAGGGCATGGAGTGTGGGGCTTCCCAATAAAGTGCAACTTTTCCCTGAATGGGAGAGAACTTGCGTCTGGTTCGTCTGATGGATGTGTTTATTTTTATGATTACAAATCTGGAAGGGTTTTAAAGAAAATAGAGGCCTTCAAAGAAGCATGTACTGATGTCGCATACCACACTGTCATGCCTAACGTGATTGCTACATGTAGCTGGGCTGGTGAAATATCTGTTTTTGAGTGACATGAACTAATCTTTGTCAGGGAAGTTATGTTAAATGTTCTGTGACAAGTTCTTCGTGCTTTGCGATATCTGCCCTTGGCATGATTAGGGCTCCGTGCTTTGAGCAAGGCTGCCTTGTGCATATGGCTGCTGCAGCCTGTCTGGAGAGCACATTCAACGCACAGCTCGTTCTGAAGCTTGCTATGTTACATGTGAGAATATTCTCATTTGATATGGGAGCGGGATGGGTTGATTGTGCCTGATGCACTGGCTAGTTGGCTTCGCAACTCATCCTAGGGAAGTCCATGGTGTTCTGCTTCTGTTTGCTGTTCCATCCTGGGAGGAAATATGATATCAGATTGTGGTTTCTGATTTGTGCTTTCGGAAAACTGGTGCCAGTGGATATCCTCGCTTATTTGTGGATGTTGACTTTCTTCGTATGACATTGGTTAATTCATATATAGAGATTCGAAGGGAGTACATGACATGGCATGTGATGGAGAAAGATGGCTCATGCCCCGCGGTTGGCACTGAACCAGGCACCAACTACACTCGTACATGCAAATACCGTCCACGAGTATGAGTAAGCAGAACCAACAAATTCATCAAGTAAATTAAGAGAGGTTCACAAGATTCATTATCAGGGTCTTCATTTCATCGCTGTTAAATTCTACGTGATCAATTTTTCTTTGAACGCAGGAATCTGCATTTGCTTTCGTTACATAGAATGAAAGAAATTGACGAAATGTATGTCTATGGAATTTTAAAAAATAGCTGCCTATAGACATTAAGTAACTATAAATGATCTAATATAAGGAGTCAGGTAACATTAGCATGCCGCTATATCAACAACCTATTAGGTTCAAAAAAAAAAAAAACAACCTATTGAACGAAAATGGATATGCCTGAGGAAAGAAACTACTATGTTGAGAATATCAGAGCAGCAACATATATAGTTACAGCCCCTCGTAGAACCATCGGAGTGAGGTGGCAGTGATTGTAAGGGACCATTTAATCTTCTTCTTGACACAAAGATACACAGAAGGGAAAAAAAAAGATAACAACAGAGTAATCTGTCAGGCTAAAATTGAACCACCCTTTTTGTTGACAATGGAGAAACTGAGAACAAAATCATGTATCCAAGTGAGAAAATATATTATCCGTTTACAATCGTTTCCATTGCTTTACCTCAGGTTCTAAATAGAATGCTTATGATCGAGTGAGCAACCAATTTATTCCCGGCGTAGCAGAAGTCATTCCACATTTTCAGCTCTCAACTTTATCTCTCTGCAGGGTCATTTCTTAAAGTTGATTCCTTTCTAATCCTACTTCATGTTGATTCCTTTCTTAAAGTTGTCAAATAATCTAGCAGGTTGTGATAAAGGTATGTTTCTTTCACAATAGAAATACTAATTGCATTCACTTCAAAACTCAAAAGATCAGAAGTTGATCATCTATATCACACAGTTTTTACCACATATCATGAGTTTTCCATTATCTGATATTTACACTAAAAAGTTAAGATATAGAACTAGCAACTAATATTCAGAGTCTACTAGGCAGGAAAGTGCTACAGGTTCTTCACTATAAACATGTGACACTACCAATGCACAGAAGGAACATGATCCCACCAGAAGGCCTCCCTGTGACAGAACAAATATCAAGGATAAAAGACGCTACTATATTGAAGCTATACTTTACAATTTATTTTGAAGGGGCTCTCGTCGCTCAGCCACCTCTAGCGCCAGAATTTCGTCCTTCAGATCATCAATACTTTTCATCAACTCAGCGATTTCAGCTTGTCGAATTGCAGATGCCTTCTTTATCATTTCCATTGTCCCAATTGCTCGTCTTGGTAAGTAAACATCTCGATCTACACCCCACCTATTCGCATCTTTGCCCTGAGATTTTTTCACCAGATCATATGGACTAAGATAGTATATTGTTTTAGTACAGATGACACTACTGTCAAGTTCAGTGCTTCCATCTACGAGCCTGCTAGAGGAACTCGTAAGGTTTCCTGAAAAAGAGAGTGAGAGTATTGAATGGCGGTGTTTGATATCCACTTAAGCTGATATGAAGTATAGAACAGCCACTACAACAGTACTTCATACCTGATTCTTTTCTATTGGCTTCTACGGAGTCTTCCCTGTGCACTTTGTCTCTATTATCTACCTCTCCTGCAACAAAACATCGCTGAGTTGGTCCTTCCAGACGACCAGCATCAGTTTGAAGAGAAGCAACATGAGGCTCTTTTCTGAGAGTTCTGTCATTTAGAGCAGTTGCAAGCTCACAATCACGATTGATTTGCACCCTAAAGTCCTTAAACATGGGGTCGTCCTCACCACTATTTGTGCCGGCCAACTGCTTTTCTTCATTTTTCTCTTGTAAGATAGACCCAACTGTTTCTATCTTGGGTGATTTTAGATGCATTGAACCGACCACAATTTCATTCATCGTTTCTTCCTCAAACATGGTTGATCCCAGACGTCTTGTGCTCACTTCACCTTCCTCACTCACTTCATCAGACTCGTCATCACTGATCACCAGGAAGTCTTCAAGAGTTGGCAGCATATCAACATCGTCTGTAGCTCCAATGGCTTCATTGCTTCCAGTGCTCATTGCACCCTGGACAGCATTATGGAGCAGAACACTAACGTATTCTGGTCTTCTGTTCTTTTCCCCATTGGCAGTAATAAGGTCCTTCTCCTTACTTTGTTGAACACAATTGCCTTGTGCCTTTGTTACAACCAGCCCAGAAGATGATTCACCAATTATACTCACAGAGCTGGCCGCTACATCATATAAATCTTGCTCCACATTGCTGTTTATAAATGCCTTTGTTGCTCCAACATTCGCAATCCTTGGTGAAAAACTCTTTGGACTTTCTGCAATTTTCTCCTGCCCAACACTTTTCACTAAACCTTGTGTCGTACGCTTAGGCCTCATCTTAAGGATGCTATTGAGCCTCTCCACAAGAGGAATGTGATCCTGTGGATCCTCAGCTTCATCTGTTGCTGGCTGGGGCATGATGGTAGTGGCATTCACATGCAGCTTTTTGCCAGAATTAGCAGCAGGAAGCCCTTCCATTTTTCTTTTTGCTGGTGTAACAGAAATACGGCACCTTTTCATCTTCGCAGCATTATCAACCGCAGAGGCGCATGCCAAAGCGTAAGGCTTCCACCATTTCACATACTCAACCGTTACACTTGGCTTGTGATTTGGAACAAAGAATGCCGAATTCTCAACCTTGATGTTGTATGTATCCCATGCTCTCTTCCATTTTGGAATTACGCGGACAACCGTCCTGGGTATGTCCTGATCAAAGCCAAGCTGCCTCGCAACACGATGAGGACGGTACTTCTCAATGCAGTTCATGCCCACAAGCTCACAAGGGTGCAAACACCGTGCGAACGACAGCAGTTTTTTACTTCCTGCTATGTCCTGGCCATAGACCCAACAGCCACTGGTCTCAGGCGGCAGATCAAAAGTACTACTTCCGTACGGCCTCCATTCAAAATCCTTTGGGGACATGAACACTGCACGGACGTATTTGGGTTGAATCGGTTTGGAAACATCATGCCACCGGGCAGCCCTTGGCACGTCACGGTCACCAGGATCAGGGGAACTCACCATCTGAGGGCGCAGCTCGGGGAAACGCTCCCACATCCAAACCTGGAGGATGTGCATCGGTGCCGAGACCCCAAACGGCTCCTTTTCAATCCCCAAGGTGCAGTGGCGTTTGAGCCCGGAGAGATCATTGTAGATGCTGGCGAGGGCGGCGGGCGCGAGCGCCACGTTCTGGCCTCGCGCAAGGCGGACTGCAAGGGGGAGCACCTCCCGCCGCACGACGTTGAACGGAGGCGCCGCGAACACGAAGAGTGACAGCCACATTGACAGGAACGCGCCGTGCTCCACCAGCTCGCGCGCCTCGCCGCCGCCGCCGTCCGCGGATGCGCCCTTCCCCGGTGCGCGCTCGAGGAAGTGCTTCACCCAGGCGCCGTAAGTGGGCTTCCTCCCCGTGCTGCGGTTCAGCACGGACCGGACGGCCTGGAGCGCGCTCACCTCCCTCTGCAGCTCGTACGGCAGCGCCGCGCGCACGGGGCAGCCGACGAGGGGCAGGCCGGCGAGCGCGGCGACGTCCTCGAGCGTGACCGTGGCCTCGCCCCAGGGGAAGATGAAGGTGTTGGTGCCGGCCGACCAGAACGCCGCGAGCTGGAGCAGGGCCGCCTCGTCCCGGCGCACCCGCCGCGTGGTGGCGAGGATGGCGCCCAAGATCCCGACTTCCCGCCACAGGCGCTGGTGCCGCGGCCGGAGCTTGGCGACCCACCGCCGCCAGAGCTTCGGGGAGCCCGCCCAGCCCTTGAATTCCGCCCTGAGCTCGACATCAAGAGCTGGGCCGGGGTCGCGGGGCTGGGACGGCAGGGAAGGGGGACGGGCGGCGTCCGCGCGGGGAAGCAGGAAAAACGCCAATCGGATGGAGGAGCCGGCGCCGGAGATGATCTCGGCGGCGGATTCCTGGACCAGGGGCTCGTCGCCGTCGTCCATGGCGGGTGGTCGGTGAGGTTCGGTTGGGGGGTTGGGGTTTTCAGAGCTTAAGTGAGCTGTGAGAGGGGATTGTGCGGTGAGTGGAAATGGCTCGTCTCGTGTTAATTAAGCACACACCGGTAAGGGAGGGAGGGGAGTGGTGGCCTCGTGGGGAACTGGGAAGCTTCCTCGGTAAGCTCCGGGTAGTGGACTGTGGTCCTGTACACACGTGAGTCAAAGAGGTCAGACAAAACTGCAGATACCCCCTAAAGGTACCCTGGTTTTGAGATTGCCTTCTAGAACTTTTCTGTTGATCAAATTTTGGGGGTATCTGTAAATGTTTCAAGATAGAAATGTCAAAAAGTTGTAAAAGAAAAAGGCGCTACGTGCTCCGATTGCGAAGGATCATGATCCTATTTTGTAGATCCAAGCTAGAAAATGTAAAAAGTAGCTAGAAATGTATAATCGTGATCATTCATCGGTAAATCTAAAAATAAATACTATTTGTCTAAAATATTTAAATAAAACGAACGATCAAATGTGGTATCTAAAAGTCAAAAGCGACACTCTTTGAAGGGAAAGGAGTAATAGTTACCTTTAATACTTGCTCTAAATTTTTTTGTAACAACATATATTTCATACACTTTTTAGATGATACCATATACTGAACACATTGATTTTCCCGGATAAGTAAATAATGTTCACGAGAGGGATTGCCAAACGCAGCCGTCACCTCCAGCTCTCTTTGCCCTAGGGCTCGCCGCCGCCTCCTTCGCTTGCCCCTCCCTCCCGCCTCTCTCTCTCTCTCTCTCTCTCTCTCTCTCTCTCTCTCCCCCCGGCGGCAAGAGAGAGCAGAGTCCCGTCTCTCTAGCTAGTAGTAGTGCTGGTAGTTTGAGTCCTAAGTTAGGGTTTGAATATGGCCATGCATGCTGTATCATTCTGTGTTGGGATCTCAATGTTCCTTCCTCTTTGGAGATGTTTGGCAAAGTTGGTTTTCTCGTGATAGTTCCGGTGAAGGTGACGACGGTGGTGGCGACGGAAGCACCCTTCTCGGCAAGAGGACATGGAGAATTATGTGTCCCGACGACGACGGCGTGGCGGAGACAATGTTGCCGCCGTGGAATAAGGTTCTTTGGCCCTTTCTCCATCTTGTCGTGGCTCGATTCGGCTACGATGAATGACTAGTGAGATGAGATCTTTCTCTCTTCCCACTGGTGGATGTGGCTCATTCTCGTTCAGTAATTAGATCCGTCTTGACAATAAGTTATAGGGCGGTGGATCTTGCGGCTTGAACAAAGTTGGCATCTCTAATCTGCAATTGGAGAGGCAATAGCTTTGGTTTGGTTCCACAACTTCAGCGAGATTAATCAAAGTGGTGTTGAAGATGAGTGAAATACTTAAATGCTTTTTTTTATGTGTTTTAGTCATCTTTCGGAGTCTTCGGTCTGTATTTCTTCATATTGTAACATCCCACTTTCATTCATGAAGAGAGAGAGAGTAAATAATGTGATCACCTTGAAAAAAATAATGTAACTTCCTTATGACTACGATAAAGAATTATGAGTTGCAAATAAGGCACAAGCAAGCCACTCCTATATATAGGTAAAAAATAGTTCAGAACTATATCTTCAACCAATTATTTTCCACGCTTCATAAGAGTTTTTCAATAATGGGTACAAATTCTGTGCGACTACGTTTTTCTGACAAATACGGAAACCTCAAAAAAAATTTCTTTAGCACAACTAGGGTTTGATCGGATGAATTAACAGAGTTTGGCTCGTTTACCTAAAAGATTATTGGCCAACCAACTTCTTTTCTTACATTTGATAAAGGAAATTATATAGGAATCCAATTGTATGTGCACTCTCTAAACTAGAGTCGAGAAAAGGTGCACGCGGCACGTGCTTGCAAACAACAGTAGTGGAGCCGGAATGTTGCGACGGGTTGTGTAGAGAAGTAATTAATGGATGATACAAATTTTAGTCATGCTAGGAGGAAATAATATTAGGTTGGATAGGCCTGGGCATACCAGAACACCCAGTTGGCTCCGGCACTGATAATTAGGTCTCGAAGGCGGACACATGGCTGTGTAACGCCACAACAGTGGGTTGAGCAACCACTGCCACATCCGACCTTCTTCTTCCTCTCTGCGCTCCCACCGCCACGCGCCGCCGCCCTCACGCCGCGCCGCCGCAACCGCCCCGCGCCAACGCCCCCGCCTCGCACCGCGACGCCAGAGGGCGGCGAGGAGGTGGGGGCGTCCCCCACGACGATTTCCGGGGAGGAGGCGTCGGAGTCGACGGCGGGTAGGGAGAGCGCGAGGACAGGCGGTCGACGTCCCCGGCGTCGGAGTCGACGGCGGGCAGGGAGGAAGAGGAGGAGGGCGTCGCCGGGAGGAAGAGGAGGAGGGCGTTGCCGGTGCCATGGTACCCTGATTCTGCTCTTGCCGCCTCCCCGCGCCGCCGCGTCGCCGCCCCGGGCCGCCCCCGCCCCTCGCCGCCGCCGCCTCCCCCGCCTCCCGCGCCACCCCGCGCCCCCGCGCAGCCGCGTTGTAAGCTTCATGGCCATTGGAGTGTTTGGAAACCCCAAAGGTATGAATGTTTTGGTGATTGGATGACCCTTGTGTATGTGACTAACATTTCCATGTAGGATATTGATCAATGGTCACATATGAAGAAAGCTCCGTCCGTTGGTGGTGTACGCCGACACACCCTAATTCAAACGTCAAGGATGATTGGTTGCCTTCATCTACGCAAGAACGGACTTGATGGAGTCGCGGAGAAGATATGGATCAAGGCTAAGGACATGCTAGACCAAGCGAGTGTTGCTTGGTTAGATGATAGCTTGAGTCCATAGGAAAAACCGGACTATCAAGAGGGTTCAAGTTGGTTCTCTTAGGTACTCAATAGTGTAGAGATCTTTGGATGCAAATGTGAGTCTCACGGACACTTGGAGTAGAAGAGAAAAAGTGAAGGAACCAAGAAGGATGAAGTTGGAGTCGAGGATCGAAGAGGAGATCAAGATCAGCTTCAGCAGAAGCCACCGTATGATACGGTGCCAGTCACCGTATGATACGGTGACTGCAAGGAGAGAAGTCCAGATGAGGTGATGACCTGGCAGAGAAGATGGAGTCACCGTATGATACGGTGAGGTGGTCACCGTATGATACGGTGGTCACCGTATGATTTCCAGAGACTTGGCAGTTGGCTGGAAGCTGAAGAGAAGGAGTCACCGTATGATACGGTGGGTGTCACCGTATGATACGGTGAACCCAAGAAAATGAAGACCAGAGAATGGAGTTGCTCTGGCAGGTGAGAAAGGAGTCACCGTATGATACGGTGCTACAGTCACCGTATCATACGGTGATTACTACGGTGACTGTATCGACAGACTGCTTTTTGGTAACGGCTAGTTTGAGGTTGGAGGCCTATATATAGCTGGTTACCTACCCCTTTGAGGGTCTCTTGGCCACTGGAATAGTTGAGGAAGACAGGGAGAAGCCAAGAGCAAGAAGAGGAAGCACTTGAGAAGGATTTGGAGTGATCCTAGTGCTTGAGAGAGTAACAAGTTGCATCCATTGATCTCTAGGCTAGGGAGTGCTTGAGAGAGTCAAGTTGAGCTGTTACTCTTGGTCTATGGCAAGGCCTAGACCGGTTAGGCGTTGGTGTTGAGCTGTCCAAGGAGATTGTGGAAGCTAACACAAGTTTGTACACGGTCTTGGAGCTTCCCGTGCGAAAGAAGCATCACTAGTGGAGCGCCCTTTGGCACGCATCACGTGCGGAGCCTTACCTCCGGAAGAGTACCCGGGATCGAGCCCGGCGGGACGTGCCCGCGACTTCACTCGGAGGGTGAAGTGTGCTCTAGGAGGGATCGCCATCGAGCGGAGGGACGGGGTCGAGACTCCGGCGGGAGTGACCCAACGTGGAGTAGGGGAAGGCGCCATCCTTCCGAGACCACGGGAAAAATTATGAGCATTCCTATCCCTATCTCCTTTACATACTAGCATTTAGGTTTCCGCATTTACTTCTTGTGCTAGTAGAATTGCTTGGTAGGTTGTCTCTTTACTACTTGGTAGAATTGCTTGCTAGGGTGTTGCTTGTTGCATAGACTAGATTGTGTGCGCGCATCGCTTGCTTTTGTTATCACCATATCTAGTCTTGCTAGCTTCACGCCTAAAGTACGTTTGGGAGAAATTGTTGACACACCGATTCACCCCCCCCTCTCGGTGCCCTTGATCCTTTCAAGTGGTATCAGAGCCTCGTTGCTCAAATAGGGCTTAACCGCCTTGAGTAAGGATGCCGAGAGGAAGTGAAAGGGGACCGCCCCCGTTCGATGGGACCGACTATGCCTATTGGAAAGCTCGCATGCAAGCTTACCTCGAGGCTCTCGATCCTCTCGCATGGGACGTGATAAGTTCTGGTGTCTCTCTAAGAACTCCCATTGGTACTCTTGATGTGAATCTTGCAAAGGCAAATGCTAAAGCTAAAAATGCCTTGTTTGAAGCTATCACTAAGGAGGTCTTTGCTCGAGTCAAGTCCGCGGGTACCGCTCATGAAGTGTGGAACCAAATTCAACAAATTCATGAGGGTTCCATGGACGTGAAAGAGGAAAGATACTATGTGCTAAAGAACAAATATGATGACTTTGCCATGTCTTCAAATGAGCTAATCAATGATACTTACTCTCGCTTGAATGTGCTTGTAGAGGATATCAACTCTCTCGGTGTGAAGGACAAGATTGATGATGGTGACCTTGTGCGGAAGATCTTGAGGATTCTTCCAAGGGAGAAATATGGAGCACTCATCACATGCCTCTTCAACACCGACATTCAACACCTCACCACCCACAAGCTACTTGGGAAGATCACCGCCTTCGAGAGCTACAACCTCGACAAGAAGCTTGATGAGAAGCCCTCCAAGAATCTTGCTTTTGCCTCCGAGGGGTCAAGCAAGAAGATGAAGAAGGTGGTGACTCAAGATTCAAGTGATGAAGAGCTTGAAGAAGACGTTGAAGACTTGTTGCAACTTCATCCCAATGATCTAGCACTCCTCATGAAGAGAAGCAACTTTTCAAGAGAAGATTCATCAACAAGAAAGATGCCGAGTGCTACAATTGTGGGGAGAAGGGTCACTTTGCCAAGGAATGCCCGAAGCCAATCAAGAAGAGCAAGAAGAAGACTCAAGAGTCAAGCGATGATGAAGAAGAAGACCCTAGAAGCAAGTACAAGACAAGGAAGAGGTTTGTCAAGAAGGAAAGCTCTAGAGGCAAAGACAAGAGAAGATCATCTCGCAAGGGACTCTATGTTGGAGAGTGGGTTTCGGATGATGATAGTGATGAAGAAGAAAGTGATGACTCATCCTCCAAGGGAAAGAAGATGGCCGGCATAGCTCTCACCAACATCTCCGAGACTCTACCTCCACCACCTACTTGCTTGATGGCCAAAGATGATGATAGTAGTGAAGATGAGAAGAGCGAGTCCGATGAAGAGTTTGGTGAGGAGGATAAGCCCACATATGAGGAACTCTTGGATAGCATTCTCCTAACCGGCAAGATGATCATGAAGAAGGACAAGACCATTGCTCGGTTGGAGAAGGAACATGAAGTGGCCGCTTTCCGGGTCCGTCAACTTGAGGGTGAACTTAGGGACTTATCCATCTCTCACAAGGCTCTTGATGAGGACTATGACAAGCTTGAGGAAGACCACATGAAGCTCAAGGAGAAGTCCAAGTTACTAGAGGATGAGCTCAAGCACCTTTCCACCTCTCTCATAACCTTGGATGAGAGCTATGACAAGCTCAAGGTTGATCACAAGAGGCTCAACGACAAGTTCAAGGTTCTTGAGAAGGAACATCAATCCATCCTCGAAAAGAGTAACACTTCTTCTTCTAGTTCATCTATTTCCGATTCTTCATATATTACTTGTGATGGACTAACTCCCTCTCTTGAGAGCATCTCTCTTGATGAGAAAATCTTGAAGGAATATCATCAACTCAAGGAGGAGAGAGCTTCGGTGATGGACGGCTTTGAGAGGCTCACAAGGGGAAGGACCATCCATAAGGAGATACTTGGTCGGAACCTTGTGAACAACCCCGGGCACAAGGGACTCGGCTCCTACCCCGCCGCCATCAACCTCATCGGCAAGGACGAGGACATTCCACCTTGGGTAGTCCCTCTCATGGCGGACGACTACTATTGTGAGAAGTGTTGCCGTGACGGGCACACTAGCAAGAATTGTCCCAAGGTGAGAAGTTCCAAAGTTTTGCCTAACGCTAACTTGTTCCATGGAAATATACACTACAAGCTCTTTAGGGACAAGCGGGGCAAGGTGAAGGCAAAGGCTCTTGGATCGCCCGACAAGAGGAGGATGATGAGGAAGATTTGGGTGCCCAAATGCATAGTTGACCTTGAGAGGCCGACCAAGTGCGAGTGGGCTCCCAAGAACAAGACCTAGAAGGGTGATGGTGGTGGACCGTGCGCCGCAACGTCAAATTCATGAACGTCCACCACAAGCTTCGAGTGCTTCATCGACAAATCTACTCTTCAAGGAGGTAACTTGTATCATAGTAGTTTCTTTTCTTGCATTGCTTGCATGGTAGCTAGGTGCTCCTTTGTGAACTAGTATGTTTGCATTCATGCATATGTTAATAACTAAAAGAAAAGAACAAAAAAAAATTAGTTCAAGGTCTAACTTTCTCAAGATAGCTATGAGCATGGGGGATGCTTGAGTTGGTGGACCGATGGACTCAAGGCAAGGTTTGGCTCATAGTGAGTAAGCTTGAGAGAGGTTCAAACTTGACCTTGAGTAGGTTTCCTTTATGCGTTGTCTTAACTTTGCTTGCATATCACATGGCATATTTACTTTCTCTTGCATTTGTACGATATGCTTGTCTCATGCATTGCATATAGGAAATCACAAAGGAGTTGTCACACTATGAGGAAGTGCTTCATTCGTAATATGATCTCACATCTCATAAAAGTGTGACTAAAGAAAAGAATTGCGCTTCATGCCCATTGAGTCTTGCTAAATGATCCTCAAGGTTAAATCTACTTGCACGGATCATAGGCAAAGGACTCATACATACCCCTCCTTTGGTTTTATCTCTTTTGGATCTCATTGGTTGCATCTTATTTGCCGATTGAAAAATTACTATAAGCCTATGCGCAACCTATATTGGTCTATTTTCAAAGGAGTGTTTGAGTGTTCCCTTTCTAGTCCATGCATGGTGTTTATTTGGTTTTTGTGTGAGATGTATGGACTTAGAAAGAAATTCCTAGAAATCAGCTTTTCTGGTGTTCACCGTATCATACGGTGGTAGTCACCGTAATATGCGGTGAGGCTTCTGCCTCTGACCTTTTGAGAGCTGGCATTTACTGTCACCGTATCATGCGGTGCCAGTCACCGTATGATACGGTGACCGTGGTTTCTGCGCCCAGCTCCTGGAGATCACCGCATCCTACGGTGCCTATCGTCGCATCATACGGTGACCTACGCATTGACCGTTATTCTTTTCGATCTGAGCCGTTGATTCAAACTCAAATCAATCTCGGCCGTCCGTTCTGTTTTACCCTAACCCACCGTAATCTTTTCCCTGTTACTGTGCATCATCGTCGCCGCCGCCGTTCCTCACGCGCGCCTCCGCCCGTACGCCGCCGCGCCCTCTCGCCGCCGACGAGCTCGCCCTCCACCACCAGCAGCTCCTCGCTCCACCTCGCCCTAGCTCGCACTCCTCTACTCCACGCGCCCGCGCAGCCGCTCCTCCACCTCGCCGCGCGCCGCCGCACTACCTCGCCGAGCCGCCGAGTCGCCGCACCACCTCGCCGAGCCGCCGCAACCTTCTGCGCCGTCGTCGCCGACGACCTCCTCTGTGTGCCGCCAGAGCTGTTGCTCGCGCGCAGGGAAGGAGCCTAGAGCCGAGCTCTACTTCGTCGACGTCGTCTCACTCTCCGCTCCGGTGAGGTCACCGACCAAAATCAAAGCCTTTTTCGGCGAAATTGACTCAATTGTTCGCAATGCACAGTAGCAGGAGTCCATACCTAGGGCATGTTGAGCCATTCTACCTATTCATCGGTGATTTGCCCATAATTGCTTAAAAATTCATCTAATTCTAGCATGTTTAGCACTCTTGCTTATACTTGCAGCTAGTTTAGTTGAATTTCCAGTCTATATGTCGTAATTGTCGTAAAGTTCAATCTTTTATTACGGCATGTAGGCTCTAGTGTCATGATCGAGCTTTTTGTCATCTACTTAATCATGTCACTAGCTATTGATCCTCAATTAGTGTCACATTGATTCATTTGCTTAGCTATATGTGCACTAGTTGATCGCCACCCATAATCGACAATGCCGTAGTTCCCCATTGCATTTAATTGCCGGCATTGTGTCCTTCACCTCAGCGCTAGGGTTTCACATAGACTTTTACGCGCTTGCCTATGATTCTTGCTTGTAGATCATATTAGGTTATTCTATACTCATATACCCTGTCTATCTCCTATCGTGCAGTGGCAGTTGTCAGTTGAGCAGCCCAGAGGACAGTGACAGTTGGCAGTGCAGAGTTCTCAGTGGACGGATTTAGGGCCAAGCCCTTGATCCTATCTTTGTGGCAGTCAGCTTGTCAGTGGACGGGTTGGTGGGCCAAGCTCACTCGCCCTATCTTGTCAGCGGCAGCTTGATAGTTGGCAGCTATGGCTAGAGACAGAGGCAGAGGCAGAGGCAGAGGTGATCAGGACAGAGGAAAGGGCAAGGCTCCAGATCCACCGCCCAAGAAGAAGCAGAAGACAGGTGATCGTGAGTGGGACCAGGCTCTCAGGACAGCATCAGTGGACATACCCACTGGCAGGAGCACAGGTTTCCAGATCAGAGAGGGAGCTGGTACAGTCCAGGGGGAGCACACACCCCTGAGGAGGTCCACCAGACGGAGAGGTGCACCGCAGCAGACTCCGGCCATCCCTGAGGTTGGTCCGTCGAGGACTGCGCAGCAGCAGGCTGTACCCGCAGAGGACAGCTCCAGCTCCAGCTCCACCTCCAGCTCAGACAGTCAGGGCTCTGGAGGATTCTACAGAGACACTCCTCCTGACCAGGATCCAGAGGTTCTGAAGAAGAGGGCAGAGAGAGCAGAGATGGCAGCTCTGAGAGCTTCAGGCTACCCGGCTCTTCTTCAGTCAGACATGCTCAAGATCAAGGGGGAGACCATCAAGGCAGCCAGACAGGTTGACAGGATGACTTGGGCACCAGTTGCTAGAGATCCAGAGGCTGGCCCCAGGTACTGGACAGTGCTGCAGAGGAGGATAGGCGAGGCCTATCACAGGAGGGAGACCACCAAGGGGGACAAGCTGTATGCCAAGCACTCTCACGTTACAGCAGCTCGTCTCTCCTTGGCTGCAGGGAAGGACATGTCACAGTCTTTGAGCTTCATGAGAGGACTTCAGACCTTGCTGACTACTCCGATGAGGTACAGGAGCAACATTGTCAGAGAGTTTTACTCCACTCTTTGGATTGCTGAGGACAGGTCAGAGGTGTGGTTCATGTATAATGGACAGCCTTGCAGGTGGACCAGAGAGGAGATCAGGGCAGCCCTGAATGCAGACACGTTTGAGCGGACCCTCCACGGGCTCGCTAATGAGGGAGTCAGGCCACCTCGCAGACCGGTAGGAGGAATTGAGCCTCCAGATGCTGACATGTCAGTTGCTTTTCCTCCTCCGTATCCGGAGAACTACAGCAGGATGCCCAACAGATTGACACATGAGGCTAGAGCTATCAGGGCACTTCTCAGCAGGACCATCATTCCCAGAGGTGGATACCAGGACAGGATCTCTTGTTTATTCCAGTGGGGTATTCTTTCACTGATCAGTCACATTCCCTTTGATCTTGTTGACCTGATTCTGAGCCAGATGGAGGATATCCTTGCAGAGAGAGTGGGCTCCAGAGTTCTTCCTTTTGGTCCGTATATTTGCTATCTTCTCTGGATGACTGGCTACATGTCCCATGAGACGTACTCTACACTTCCTGAGGTTACTTCTGAGTACGTGCTCCTACCCCCCACAGACAGACGAGTCCTCAGGAGGGCTACTGCTTCACAGGGTAGTGCTTCTCAGTCCACAGCAGGGGATGGAGCTGGTGGCAGCGGAGCTACAGAGGAGACAGGCCAGGACTTCTCACACGCCTCACCTGCGCCTTATCATGATATACCAGAGGCAATACCAGAGGTTCCAGTGACAGCACCACACTCAGCTCCAGCAGCAGCAGCCACTGACCCCTCCATACTTGCACAGCTTGAGCATCTCAGACGGAGGGTTGAGGAGCAGGACAGGTGGAGAGCTCAGCAGGAGCAGAGAGATGCCGCACACTTAGAGTTGACCAGGCAGGTTGCTGACACTCTCAGGGCCACTCAGCTGACCAACCAGACCATCTTCGGTTCTTTTGCTGCAGCTTTCGGGTATGTGGGCCAGTTCATTCCAGGGATGCCTTCTTTCCCACCAGTGCCACTATCGTCGATGATACCTCCTCCAGCTTTTCAGTTGCAGCAGCCTCCAGCAGCACCAGGTCTCTTTGCTTCGATGCTCTCAGCCCCAGCTACACCTTCTGGCCAGACTTCTCAGGGTTTGATGAGCTCGACCTTCGCTGGAGTGACAGGGATGGCAGGACCTTCTCAGGCTGGTCCCTCTCAGGCAGGACCGTCTTCGTTTCCTTTCCTGTCACCAGGGCAGTACATGACACCATCTGCTTTCTTGATGAGTACCACTCCAGTTCGTGGGCAGGGACTTGTTACTTCAGCTGCTCAGCTCTCTTCTCCGCTAGCTGCACGTTCACTAGACTTCAGTGAGATAGAGACAGTTCCAGTCTCAGCCCAGACAGCCTCAGTTTCAGCTCCTCTTTCTACTACTACAGAGGCAGTGGTCACTACTACGGTTGCAGTGTCTGAGGAGATGACCGGGACTTTCGACATCACAGACTTTGGCTATACTCGTGAGGAGATAGATGCAGCTCTCGCTACCAGACAGGATCCTCCACGCAGGACACTCTCACCTTCTGGCAGCTTCACTTGGACTCCCAGTCGCTCTCCTTCTCCGTCAGTTCACTCAGCTTCTGATGATGAGGTAGTCCAGTATGCAGTACAGCTTGAGCAGACCCTTCTTCAGACAGACTCTCCTGGGATAGCTTATAGACAGCTTGTGCCGTACACGCCACTCTTTCAGCCTCAGGAGTCTTTAGGGATGCCGCGGACTTGGACTTGGACACCTCCAGTGCCACCTTCTCAGCAGCAGCAGGACAGTGCTCAGACTACTGCCAGTTCTTCAGCACCTGCTGCCACTGCACCACCTCCAGACACCGGCGCGTAGGATAGCGTATATCTTCTTCTCTATGATCTTTTTGGTCCTTGGTGCCAAAGGGGGAGAGAATGTGTCTAGGGGGAGTTGGGAGTGAGACTTGATCGAGATTGTTTTTGTATTCAGGGGGAGTCTGGTGTTTCTATTGTATATTCTTTTGGAGTTCGTGGTTCTTAATGTGCTTGGATTTCTTTGTCTCGGTGTTTAGCACATTAAGAATGCACTTGGTTTCATTTACTACTCAGTTCCTGTTATATCTATATTTATATATGCCTGAGATGTTCTTGTGTATTCTTGAGTTCCTGTGATGATATGTGCACTAACTTGCTTCTGCAGGACTTATCTTTTATCATATCATTGCAGGGGTGTTAGTCATAGCTCACTTGGCTTATTCCTTAGTTATCACCTACTGTGCACTAACTCTATTTTTGCAGGCGATACTTTTCTTGAGCTATGACCCACGCTTTCTCTATTCATCATGATCTTTGCTTTATCTATCTTATATCATGATGCATAGTAGATGCCGCTTTGCTCTTGCGTTCTCCATGTTCTATTTATGAGCGGTCTACCTTGTGCTTAATCTCATATCCTTTCATCTCGATCAATCCTTGCGCTTTATTTCCTTATCCTTTACATCTTTTGATGTCTTACATTCATGTTGTCACCAATCACCAAAAAGGGGGAGATTGTAAGCTTCATGGCCATTGGAGTGTTTGGAAACCCCAAAGGTATGAATGTTTTGGTGATTGGATGACCCTTGTGTATGTGACTAACATTTCCATGTAGGATATTGATCAATGGTCACATATGAAGAAAGCTCCGTCCGTTGGTGGTGTACGCCGACACACCCTAATTCAAACGTCAAGGATGATTGGTTGCCTTCATCTACGCAAGAACGGACTTGATGGAGTCGCGGAGAAGATATGGATCAAGGCTAAGGACATGCTAGACCAAGCGAGTGTTGCTTGGTTAGATGATAGCTTGAGTCCATAGGAAAAACCGGACTATCAAGAGGGTTCAAGTTGGTTCTCTTAGGTACTCAATAGTGTAGAGATCTTTGGATGCAAATGTGAGTCTCTCGGACACTTGGAGTAGAAGAGAAAAAGTGAAGGAACCAAGAAGGATGAAGTTGGAGTCGAGGATCGAAGAGGAGATCAAGATCAGCTTCAGCAGAAGCCACCGTATGATACGGTGCCAGTCACCGTATGATACGGTGACTGCAAGGAGAGAAGTCCAGATGAGGTGATGACCTGGCAGAGAAGATGGAGTCACCGTATGATACGGTGAGGTGGTCACCGTATGATACGGTGGTCACCGTATGATTTCCAGAGACTTGGCAGTTGGCTGGAAGCTGAAGAGAAGGAGTCACCGTATGATACGGTGGGTGTCACCGTATGATACGGTGAACCCAAGAAAATGAAGACCAGAGAATGGAGTTGCTCTGGCAGGTGAGAAAGGAGTCACCGTATGATACGGTGCTACAGTCACCGTATCATACGGTGATTACTACGGTGACTGTATCGACAGACTGCTTTTTGGTAACGGCTAGTTTGAGGTTGGAGGCCTATATATAGCTGGTTACCTACCCCTTTGAGGGTCTCTTGGCCACTGGAATAGTTGAGGAAGACAGGGAGAAGCCAAGAGCAAGAAGAGGAAGCACTTGAGAAGGATTTGGAGTGATCCTAGTGCTTGAGAGAGTAACAAGTTGCATCCATTGATCTCTAGGCTAGGGAGTGCTTGAGAGAGTCAAGTTGAGCTGTTACTCTTGGTCTATGGCAAGGCCTAGACCGGTTAGGCGTTGGTGTTGAGCTGTCCAAGGAGATTGTGGAAGCTAACACAAGTTTGTACACGGTCTTGGAGCTTCCCGTGCGAAAGAAGCATCACTAGTGGAGCGCCCTTTGGCACGCATCACGTGCGGAGCCTTACCTCCGGAAGAGTACCCGGGATCGAGCCCGGCGGGACGTGCCCGCGACTTCACTCGGAGGGTGAAGTGTGCTCTAGGAGGGATCGCCATCGAGCGGAGGGACGGGGTCGAGACTCCGGCGGGAGTGACCCAACGTGGAGTAGGGGAAGGCGCCATCCTTCCGAGACCACGGGAAAAATCATGAGCATTCCTATCCCTATCTCCTTTACATACTAGCATTTACGTTTCCGCATTTACTTCTTGTGCTAGTAGAATTGCTTGGTAGGTTGTCTCTTTACTACTTGGTAGAATTGCTTGCTAGGGTGTTGCTTGTTGCATAGACTAGATTGTGTGCGCGCATCGCTTGCTTTTGTTATCACCATATCTAGTCTTGCTAGCTTCACGCCTAAAGTACGTTTGGGAGAAATTGTTGACACACCGATTCAGCCCCCCCCCCCCCCCCTCTCGGTGCCCTTGATCCTTTCACGCGCGCTCGTCCTGGAGAGAGGCGATTTTGGGTCATAGGTTGGAGATGTGTTTTTACCGTTTTACAGTTTATTTTAGGTATAAGTGGCTATATGGGTCATGAGTTGGAGTCAGTCTAATGGCATTGCAAGAGTGAGCCGCCAGCTCCCTTGGTCCTGACGAATGGTGGGGAAAAGTTACACGAGTGAGGAAGCAAAGAAAAGAGAGGGATTTCCACGAAATAGTTTAGCTCGTTGCATTGCATGGCTGTTCGAGCACTAATGATGTAGATCTGGTTTGGCAGGCTGTCGGGTACCCATTTTCTAGGTACCCTATACAATATACATACGGAATAACGAAGCATGGAAGTTGGCCGAGGACAAGAGGCCTTGCATATAGCTAAATGACGGAAAGCTGCGCCTGTGTGGTGGCCCAGCCGGGCGGAGGGCGCAACAATGGCCTTTGGCCCACAAAACCTCCAACCCTCACGGCCTGCTATAGGCCTAGGGCACACATGGCCGCATGGGCACAGCCCTCCACCCAGGACTACGATTGGTCCAGCGTTAGAAGAGCCCGGCTCGGGAGTGGCAATGAGCCCGACTCCCCGCGGCGGGAGTCGGGCGCCACGGAGTCGAGCGACTCCTCCGACCAAACCCCGGCCAGCCGCCGTCCGCCGCCAACATGCCTCGGCAGTGGTCGGGATCGACGGAGGGCCTCGACCCGAAGCAAACCCGACCACCGCGGCCGGGAAGTGAGCTCGGGAGCGGCATGGGGGCATTGGTCAAACTCAGGTGTACGGCCGGTCAGATTCGGATAAGAAGACGCTCCATATCCACTCCTGGACGGTGCGAAAGTGCACTATGCCTGGCGTACGGCGGAGTGGGGGCGTCGCATCCGGATCAGGCGTGGAACGGAGAATGCATGCACCAAGTACGCAACACAGTGGTAACTGTGCGCGGAATGACCGTCGCCCAACTCCACAGGTACCTACAGCGCCCCCACAGTGAATAACAGTGCGGATCAGGGAATGGGCGCTCCACAGTGCCCAGACAGGATACGGATGACCTCATCACATTACCCGGCGGCGGAGGGCACCGGAACCAGCGAAGACGGACCGACTCCATCTCCACCGCCTTTCCGCTTATCCTTACTTTCTTTTCTTATTCTTCTTTCCTCCATCTGTACCGTTCTCCCTTGTCGTATAAAAGGAAGGATTGGGCCCAGGAGAGGAGGAGAGTTTTTTTTGGCTTGCAGAAAGCTCTTTTCACACACACACGCACACACAACGCAAAGACAGAGACTTGGGAGCGAATCCCTCTCTCGCCACAGCTTGTAACCCCTACTACGAGCAACACGAGCAAAAACCACAAACTGGACGTAGGGCTTTCCTTGCCTGAACAGTATAACCCACTGTGTCAAACACAAACATTCTGATCGCCGTCGAGCTGCGCACAAATCTACTCGTCGGCCGGTTACTGAACGCCGACACAGGCTTTGAATTATAAAAACAAACAGTTTTGATACTGTATTTTGAAGCAAAAAACTTCTCTAGCTTATTCTGAATTATCTGTCCAAACAACTTGTCTTGTCAAGCCGTTTGGCAAAATAACTTAATTCACTTTTTTTTTCTAAAATGAACATGGCAAATGACTGCAGTACCCTTTGCATCATTGCCTTACTTTTTCAACACTTTGCACATTGCCTCTATTTTGAGATGAAATTTAGTTTTTACAAACGATATAAAACCAAAATAATCCTGTTCTATATCTCTAGTTCTCCTTCGCGCGGCCACCGCGAAGCCCCTCCATTCCTCATAGCAAATCCACACGTTCCAAAAAGCCATGGATACACCAAATTGACCATGAAAATCACTAGATCGTATCCATTCAGCGCACAAGCAAGCCGGATTTTAGTTGAAGGCATCGAAATTTGCAGAAGATGCAAAGGATAGTTGAGGGCAAGCTTCTGTCGTGGAGGACGATAAGAGCATCTCCAGCAAAGCCCCTACTTAAGCCCCTATTCTATTATTTAGGAGCTTGAGTTAAAAAATCAACTCCAGCAAGGCCCCTACTTGGGCTCTCATTTTGCATGCCCTCTCAAATTCCATCTCCAGCCCCCCATTCCTGGGGTCCTCCCATCCCCCCTCTCATTCATGGGCCCCACTATTTTTTTTTCCATTTCCTTTTTTTCTCTCTTCTTTTTCCTTTTTTCTCACTTCTCCCTCCTCCTCCCGCACGCCACCGCCGCCATCTCGCCGGGCGCCGTCGACGCGGCGGGCTGCCCGCGCCCGGCCACGCCTCGCAGCCCTCGCCTCTCCCCCAGCCGCCGTCTCCCCTCTCCCTCGCCCGCCCTCGCCCCTCTCCCCGCCGCCCGCCCGCCATCGCCCCTCTCCCCCCGCGGCCATCTCTGCGCCTCTCCCATTCTTGTTTTCACGAGCATCTCCGCCGCCGCGGGTCGCCGGAGGCCACCACCGGCCTCGTCGTGCGCCCACCGGAGGCCGCGCCACCACCGGGTCACCGCGCGGCGCCTCTCCCTCCGCCGCCCGCCGCGTCCTCCTCGACGGCCGGGACGCCCGCAAGTACACCCTCCGCGCGCTGCGCCGCGCCATCGCCGTCGTGCCGCAGGAGCCCTTCCTCTTTGCCGCCACCATCCACGACAACAACGCCCACAAGTTCATCTCCGCGCTGCCGGACGGCTACAGGACGCGGGTCGGGGAGCGCGGGGTGCAGCTCTCCGGCGGCCAGCGGCAGCGCATCGCCGTGGCGCGCGTGCTGGTCAAGCAGGCGGCCGTCCTCCTGCTGGACGAGGCCACCAGCGCGCTGGACGCCGAGTCGGAGCGCTGCGTGCAGCAGGCGCTGGACCGCCATTCCAAGAACACAAGCAACAACTGAAAGTGCACTGTATTCCTGTGTATCAATCTGAGAAGTGTCATGCCAATCCTGTGTTGTAGCATGCTCACCTTGGTCATGCTCGAGTGTTTTTTGATTAAGCAAGAATTTTGTTGGCCTGTTGCCACGGTCTGTTATTTTTGCAGTGCATCTTGTTACCTGTGGGCCTGTTGCCACTGCTATATAATTTTTGCAATGCATCTCTCGTCTCTCTGGAGGTTCCTTCCAGTGCACAACAAAAATTAGAAGCACAGGCTGTCATTTGTCAAGTGTTTACAGAATGCAACAGTCATTTGTAAATGTTTACAGAATGCAACATCATTTCAGTCATGTTTTTTTATGCAATGTTCAGTCTGTTTTTAAAATATACATGTGATTCATCAAGATGCATAGTCATGTAAATCAGATATAATTTGAAGCAAAGGGTTACTTGCAGTAAAACTCCCTACACAACAGATTTGTTAACTTATGCTGATTATTTGACGTTCATCCAACAGTTACTTTGGTGCCAACATCCTAGTTTTCTGTACATTGATTGATCAAGAAACATTCCTAATGATTAGACAAAGAGGAACTGCAGTAAAACAACTGCATTCTCAAATTAACAGAAATCAGAGTGTGGTTACTGAAGCATTACAGAAGGAGATTAAAACACACTGCAGTGTATTTTATCATCCATCTGTTATGAAGCATTTCTAAAGGATAAATTTGTCTATAAGAGGATCTTTACACTGCTTTGGAAAAGATCTTACACTGAAGCATTACAAAGTGAGAAAGGAGATTAAAATACCACTGGAGTGTATTTTAGTATCCAGCTCTGTTACAAAACATCTCTGAAGAACATGGGGATCTTACACTGCTGAGGAAAATGATTCCTACCATCTACTGAGTTCGGTTATACAAAACTAGCATTTCCCTTGAGCAAGGCACATATTACATATCATTAGGGACCAGAACAAGATCATGAGCTTTAATCAAACTCTCCCTACTTACCTCATGTAGCACATCCATGAATGATCTAGCCGCCCTCTTTCCAAAGCTTACCTGGCCTTGTCTTTTCGTTTCATATTCTTGACTGCTTCTTTGCATAAGAACTGCAGATAGACGAGTAAAACACAGATGACTACTGGTTTACTGTATCTTGGATTTCAAAAATGCAGAGAAATCCACAATCTAAACACTGGGGCATACACATATTAGATAAAGCAGCCTGCATTGCATTACAGAAATGGGGGCATACACATTATCAGGATAGCAAAGATAAAGGAAAACCAATGAAGACGAAAAAAGAATCTGGGCATGAATTAAGCAGTAGTAGCATGAAACAAATGTAATCGAATCAAAGGGAGAGGGGAGCAAGAGGAAGAATAGTCAGTGCTGTAGGTTAGGAGGACAGTTGTTCAAAGATCAATATTCCTACTAATTCAATCTACTTTGCTGAAACAGAATACAGATTGCTCCTGCTACAAGAAGCAATACACAGATAGGATTGGATGAGCATTTCATCCATTTCCGAGCATAAACAATAGCATAAATCGAGCATTCCATCTCATTTCCATCAAGAGCATTCAGTACTTCTGAAGCTACTGTCGCAGAGAGGAGATGGTGAGGAAAAAATTAAACCTTGGGGATCAACCAGCTTCTGCTTTGCCCGCTTCTGCTCGGCCGTGAGGATCACCGGCTTGATGGCGACGGCGCGGGCGGTGGTCGCGGGCAGGCTAGCGGCGCGGTGGTCCGGGGGCGACGGCAGGCGGCGTCGCGGCGGGCTGGTGGCGTCGCGGCGAAGCTGCGTCGCACGGGCAGCGGAAGCGGCGGCGTCGCGGCGGCCAGCGGACGCGGGCGCCGTCGCGTCGCGGCGGTGGGCGGGCGTCGTCCGTCGGGAGAGGAAGGAGATTGAGAATTTCTAACTGACCGGGGGTCCCACACGGTAGGGTCTCGGGCCGTTTGATTGCTGGAGTTGAAGCAAGTTTTTGAGCCCCTATTTTTCCAAGCCGGCCTGTAAAATGGAAATAGGGGCCTTGATTTAAGGGCCCTTGCTGGAGATGCTCTAAGATGACTCGATTGAATATGCGCTGGTAACCTGTACGGGCACCACTCAAGCAAGTGTCCAAGATGAGCTCATGTCGCCCGCGATTGATGTCTTCGTTAGCTCCCCCAGCGTCGTGGCTTTGTCGAGGGAGTTGCGCCGCAAAGCTTCTTCTTGCTGGAATCTTCGATGCCGCAGGCCTGCTCCTGTGGGTGCGAGGCGGGCGCCGCAGAGGCGCATCAGCACGGCTAGGCTGCTCGAGCGTAGGCGAGGCGACGACGCCCAGGCACGGAAGCTCTGGCACGAGAAAGACGAGGGGGCACTGGGTAATCTGTGAGCAACTTTTTGGGGGGCAGAGTGTAAATAGATGCCCTAAAGGTAACTTTCGACCTTCTTTAGTTCAAACAAATAAAGTAGATTTCTAAAATGAGCTAAAGAGGGAAAGCGACCATAAGGGTCGCTAATTTTCACCACTAGTGGGGCCTGCGGGAGGAGAGCGTGAGCCGTGAAAAGCTACAATTTTTAGCTTTAGCTTCTCAGTTTAATTGCAAAACGGATTCTGACTGCATGTACTCAAAAGCTGCTTTCACTTTTGCCTGTTTGGCAGTTTTATGCAATAAGCAGAAGCTGCTTGAGAAGCTCTGCCAAACGACCCCGGATTTCTAATCCCTGGAAACTCGTTCACCTCCTTTCTAAAAAGTAGAGCCCAATCAAAAAAAAAAAAAGTAGAGCCAGGAAGAATTTTTTGTTGTCATGCTGATTTTGTTAGTTCTAGCCGGTTAAGCTATTTTACAAAAAATGAGTTGCCCTACAGCTGATGAACTCAATGTAATCTGATACTAAGAGCTGAACTTGAGCCCAATAACTTGAGGCTAACGTGCTAAGTCCTTTCACATACTTGATCTCAATAACAGGCCAGCGAAAAACGGTGGTCTCCATCAGCTGAGAAGTATCCAACTGTTCAGATAATGATAGTTCCTTTTGCACCGTTATAAAAGTACTAATCCAGCGCCATCTTTGTAATAAAGCTGGCTATGTTGGCCACAACACTGCATCTAGGAACTGCGAAAAAACAACCTGCTGCTCTACCGGCGCCAGGTCAACTGAACCACGATAAGTTACAAGAAACTAGTGCCCAGGGAAAAGTCACTAAAATTGGAAAGAATCTGCGAGCGGGTGGTTCCAATCTGCTGCGCAATCTCAAGCTGCTCCTCCAAAGATAACATCTCATAGCTGCAATAGAGGTAAACCAGAAAAGAGCATTTTTGAATTAGAAAAAAAAAAGATTTTTAAGGCCAGACTCCTGGACAGATTTAAGGCTTCTCCAGCAATCTAATCAAATTATTCCTAGTTGACTGGTATAAGCCATTCTACAGAATTGCTTTGAAGAACCGTTGTAAAATCTATTTTGAACTGGATGTAAGTAAGATGACAAGCAGATATGTCGATGATTAACTACTCGGAAAGAAGCTCGAAGTCAATGATGTTGTCCGGTCCAGGTCGATGCGCCTTTCCGTTGGATTTAAACTGCCTAAATGATCTCGGGTTCAAACCACACACGTGGGGGACAACATCTACGAGCTTTCTCTGTAAGCTCTGAAGCCGACGAAATGTCAATTCATCAACAGGTGCAATGCATCCGATGCCACCATCCAATGTCGCAAATACAAGAGCAAAGCGATTTGTCTTTTCAGAAGCCAATCCCTGCGTGGGCAGCATCTGCAGTCTCAAAAACTTCGACACATGGGCCCCAACATGAAATTCTGCTCTAGAAAGGAGTTTTTGCCCTTTCCAACTCTCCACCATTTTGGGAGCATAGTAGAAAATCTGCACGTGCCATTTATTAGTGTAGTGAAACGTAAAAATAATTACATGTAAAGTTCCCTCAATCAGTTGTGGCCAGTAAGAACAGCTATATAAGGAAATCAAAGCAGACATTGTAAAAGTCAACAAATCTTAATCGACAGACCAAAATGCACATGGGATCCCAAGCCAGCCATCTAAGTGGTGCCTGACCTAACGTAGTACTTTCATTCTTGAATATGATTACATCTTTTTGTTTGTCAATTGTCATTTCAGCTAAAAATAATGTGCCCGTTCTTCTTTAGACTTGAATCACCTAATTCCTCCTATCTCAATCGGCTAAGGGTGTGGATGCATACCTAGAGCCCAAGTTTGGGCCCTCTTTGATGCCAAATTGGGTGCTTATTTGTTCTTACTTACAATTTCATCCTAGGTTTTTGTTATTTGCTATGGAACGCATTTAGTACAAAGTGCAAATAGGAAGCTTCAAGCTGTAAATGCATTTTCAAATTAGTATCATCGACATGTATATTTTGCTATGAAATTAACTGGTAGATGGATAAAGAGCAAGTGACCATTGAATAAAAAAGAATAATAACGGAATCTACTGCTGAATATCATTATATATTATAGATTGTGTTCGATAAAAAGTATCATTATGGATTACGAGATAGAAATTACCTGCACATTCTTATCAGAATCAGAAACTACAAGGCTCAAGGTGCTCCCATCAATCAAGAACTCAGTTGCAAAACAATCAAGTGATCCAAAATCTTTTGCTAGCAGACTTAATTGAGAACCTTGTTCCTTCCAACTCAGAAAAATATTGCTTTTGTGAATATCACCAAACAAAACAAAGTTTTTGACCTGTCAGGAAATGAAAGAATGTATATAAAAGGTTGCTATGAATTAATTTAATTTTCTTCAGAACAGCAATAAGCCAACAGCAGCATGACATCATCATTGTAAGGACATGAAACCAAACTATGAAACATGATAAAGTAATCAAATCTAAGAATCAGGATATGATCATTATGAAAGATGTAAAGCTTTCAAAAATAACTGATCGTAAAGAAATACAGGAAGGACAGCAATGGAAGTAGGCCAAGATATCTTAAGTTGGTCAGTACAATTCTCATATCGCACAGGTCAGTCAGAATTTGCAATTTATTGTCCATCATGCCATATATGACGGCCGAACTCACAGCTCTCGGAAAACATTTCTAAAACTTTCAAAAGAGGCCATCGAACAGTCAATATATCTGAAACTGTTGAAACATAAGTGCTTTTAAGATCAGCGAGATAACACGGAAAGTACAAGGAATTTTTTGTTATCTTAAGTTCAATACAACTAGCAGATGGGCTGGATTCTTTTATAAGTTGAAAACATTACTGTTTCCATAGTATTTACTCAAACTTTGAATCTAAGCGAAATCACAAGGTTGGTATATGAGGATTATCGAAGATGAAGAAAAGTCAGGGCAATGAGACGAATATGGAAATATTTGAAAATTGGTTAAAAAAAACTATGGTTAATGCCAGATTTCAACATGCCAAATAAATTTACTTTTGCAGGTGAAAAACAAATGTGCTAACAGTACCACTTATGTTCTCTGAATATCGATTTGAAACTGAATTTTGGAGGTTTTACCTAACTTCATGTGTACTAAATCCAAGATATTTTACAGATTTTTAAACATTGCAAATGCTGGATCATGGTATTCTCTACTGGGGATACTGGGACCTCTAACACAAGCCAATTCAGATTCAGCACATATAAATGCATCAGAAAAAAAAAGAGTATTATTTGGTAGCAATTATTCTTATGACTACAAAAGTTAGGTTCTTCACCGCCTCTTGTGACTATATACTCACAATATTCAGGCTCACGACATGCAATGGGGCATCATAGAACGCAACGGCAGTCAATTCAGAACCGGTCCATTTGTTCAGTGTGATCTTAGGACCAGAAGCTATCAGCAGATGGCCTTGAAGAGAAGCAAACAGCAGATACAGCACCCTTAATTTCTTTTGAGTAGACTTCTGTGACCTGAAATTAATCCCGACATATTACACATTGTAGTTATTTAGTGTCAGTGATAATTTCTTTCTACATAAGAACAATGCTCCACACAATTACCAGATTTGAGAATTTTCACTTTTAATAAAAGAGAACAGAAGCACCCGTCCTCGGGCAGCAACATCTTCCCCTTGGACATAAGCAGTTCCAATGGCCATCAGGGTTCATTTTCCTTTGTGGTTGTGTTCTGAGGTATAAATAAACAACCATCGTAAATAGTATTTTTGTTTATAACAAAATCAATATGAGGGAGATGAGATACATACCTGTAAGGTAACAATACGTACTGTTAGAGGTTTTCAAATGGTGCATCGGAATGGCATCGGAATGGTGAATCTTGTCCCAACATCCACTGAGTTTCTCCAACTCCATAATACGAACCTCAAATTCATCAACAGTATAAACCTTTTGCAGGTCATCACCACTTGTAACTTCGCTCTCAATGTGCATACCCTGTTCTTGATCCGCCATAGAAGAGAGGACTTGATTTAGGGGGCGAATAACCTGCAGCAAAGGAACTTGAGAATCTGACACTAAGACAATTTTATCAATATATTTGACAGACGGACAACCACAATCCATTTATAATTGAAATAGTTGCAGTTATAGTACTTACAGGAACAGACACAATTAGTGGATACAGGGACTGCTCTGCGTAATATGTGACCTGATGTGGGGTGCCATGCAGAGGAACCTACAAAATGCAAAATATAAAAGATCTGATATAAGAATGAAAAACAAGCTTGCAAATCAAGTTATGGTATAGCTTATGTGTACATAGAAACTAATTTTACCTTTTGAACTGGCCAGTGGTTGTCATAATTATACGCTGATGGTAAACTGACATATCTTCAGAAAGCCCTGCACCAAAAATCCATGAATATCAATTTTCAAACCAAAAGAGTACAAGGGTCTAAACAACACTACAATAGAAAAGAAATGTGCATCTGAGCAATTTTACCTGTGACGTAACATATATAAGCCCACGGCAACAATTAATATTGTGGAGTACTGTAAAGGCTACAATGGGACCATCACATAACTGCAAAATTTAAATATTAAGGATAAAATACAGGAATAATTGAAGTTGCATGTAAGAGCCATTGCTATATAACCTATGGATTTCAAAAAATAGGAGCATCAACTTGAAAAATTGTAAGGAAGTTTTTCAATGACCTTTAGAATGAAAATACGAAATTGCACATGAAACACTCAATAAGAGCATGGCATTGCTCCCTAAACGTAACACTTGCATACCTGTGGATGCACTCGAAATCGCTGACGACAAACCATAACCCAGGTTGGCCTTGGGCCACTAAGAAATAATCCCTCATAACCACCAATGTTGCTGAAAATGTTATTCTTGGTCGTACAAGACTTGATATGTCGTCACGTGATGTCAATATCAATCGAAATTCTCCGAAATCTCAAATTTCTAAGTCGCAAATCACTGTCATTGCTGAGATCAGTAGAACCATGAGTTGACATGGGAAAGCATTGTGTGTTGCTTTCCAAGGCATCATAACAATATGCATGGTAACACAACAATGTACCATCATTCAATAGTCAAAGAGAGAAAAGGCCGACTGAACTGACCAGACCATCTATGCATGGCAAGTTCAACATTTTTAATGTTATTTGCTTCTTCTTTCTTCACAAATACTTTAGTAGCATCTTGACTTCCTGTTGCAGTGCAGTACCCTTAGTGGAAGTATGGGCGAACGTATCAAACAAAAGAGCAGGTCGAAACAAAATTTTCCACACAGAAAACAGATTTGAAACTGGGCACTTCAAAAATTTCCAGTTTACCGCTTTCATAGCAGATGATGCAATATATATCAGACTGGTCATGAGATGAACTATCATTGCCATCAACAGCATCTGCAATACCACTAGATAGCCATGCATCAGTGCGTGCGTTTCTTAGCCATGGCTCGGGACCTCTGTCACTGTAAAGTGTACAAGAAGCTATTCGCTCACTTGAGCTTGCAAAGATGCCAGGAGTTCTGACAGAAATTGTACAATTAGAATTATCTGCACCAGAACAAGAAATGCATTATCATCTCCCAACAACCAATTATCTTGGTACAGTTAAACTGTTTTAGACATGTCCACAACAAACAGGGCACAAAAGCAAAATACGGAGACTAGTGGATGTAGTATACCTCCTACAAGAAGTCGAATAGTTCCATCAACCATCTTCAAAAGAACATATGGATCTGCAATCGAAGCATATGCTGCAAGAGGCTCAGAACTCAATGATGATTCTGATGTATGTGTGCTAAAGTTCAGCTCTTGTGTCATGAAGGAACCATCAAGCACACGAGCACCCTTGGCATAGACCTGTATGACGCGCCGCCTAAAAAAAATTAAAATAGTAAGGGGATGACAAAAGACAGAATTTGATATTTTCATGATCAGACTTAACACAAATCAGTCTATGCGCGAAGGTTCCAGCATACTGTACTTAGAAGCAAAACAGGAAAAGAAATGAAAAGCTACATTCCACGACTACTAAACATAACTATATCCCACATGATCTGAAAAGTGAGAACTGCTTTCATACTCCACATCAGTCACCGGATTCGGGTTCGAGGGGGCGAACTGGGTTCGTCGTCCCTATTCGGAGTCGGGGACGAGTCCGCTGTCCGATTAGGGATGATTGTGTCCCCGTTCCTGCAGGTGATTAGGGGGGATGCGATGCAGGCCAGGATGGATCACGACCCGACGGCGCACATGATTTAGAAATTGCACAGAAAGTCTTATCTCAGCCAATTAGTAGCTCGTCAACTGAGAGAAAACTAGAGTACATCCATAGTGTCAAGAGGAACAAGGTCCGATTTCGGGTTCAGTGAACTGGAATCCTTGGGTTCACGTACCATGTCCTATATTATCGCCCCGAGGAGGTATACCCCCTTCGTACCTAATTTTTCTAAGGCTTCGTCCCGCGTCCCGCGAACCCATCTCCCGACCCTGTCGAACCGGGTACACGGTGACTATGCTCCACATCTATTATGGGCAGTCAGCTGGGCCTTGTGGGCTGGCGAGGTACTGCAGCAGCCTGCTACTGTAGCATTGGTTAGGGTTAGGGTCCCTAGGCTAGTCTCCTCTATTTAAAGAGGGCAAGGGTATACTCAAGGGTTAACAGCAACAACAAAGCCTTTTTATCCCAAGCAAGTTAGGGTAGGCTAGAGATGAAACCTGCAGGAACCACAAGAGAGGCAAAACCAACAAGAGATGCAAACCAACAGGAGATGCAAACCAACCAAAAAGAAAGGGCAAAACAGGGGAAAAGAGAAAGGAGAGAGAGCGAAGAGGGGGTGAAAAAGGTTTAAAAAAAAAACAAAGGGTTAAAAAAAGGGGAACTCAAGATTCCAGCACGTGGATTGCTTGCACTCAAGGGTTAAGCAGATCAGAATAAAATCATTGGACATGTCAGATCCAACAGAAGGAGGGCGACTTGCAGGTTTATCTTTAGGCAGAGACAGGTAGGAATTTTGGGGCTGCCTAAGAAGTTGATTCCCAGACCCAATAAGTGATGGATGCACCAAGTGAAGACGAAAGACTAGAAGAGGGTAAATTATGTTTTACTTTGGAAGCATGTTATGTTTGTTGTTATCTAGAGAACTGTTGTTTTGTAGCCGCTTCAGATTACCAGAAGTCACAGAAATTGATGATACAACAGAATACTCCCTCTATCCCTTTATATAATGGAATGAGGCATTCAAATTTCAAAATAGTCAAGGAAGGAAGTTACCATCTTGCCCACCATTTTAGCCTTGCTCACGAACCATCCAACACCAAATTGATTGCTCAAAATTTGTCCTATCTCTAGATCCCTTATATTTGCGGATAAATTTCGAAGGCTACAATCCTTTATATCAAGGGACGGAGGGAGCAGTTTGATAATCTCAAAATTGATGTCCAGGATGCCAAAGAATATACTAATTATTATCATAAGTTGACCTAATGCATCCAGACTAAATACAATAATACAAAACTTGTACAAGACAACGCGATACTGTTGTGTGTGGACAACACTACTCCAGGTGATCCAAACAGAAGTGCGAGGAGTAAGCCATCGACTGCCATTGCTTGCGTAGTCAAGTTCAGGCTTTTCAGTTAGAGGTTGTTTACAATTGGTTGTTATTGAGTTCAGAATTGTTAGCAGATTTGTCAGGCTGCTTCTCTATATAAGAGAAAACACTCGACCTGCAGGGGGTATGACGGCCCTGGGCTTAATTTACGAGAGAAGACCTTCTCAAGCAGGCTGAGAAAACCACCAAACCCCTGCCCTACCCTTACACAGCGGCACCGTAGCCCGCGAGTTATCAGGAATCAATCTCAATATATCTCTCTCAACTCTGAAGCTTCTAGGGGATCATAAACCCTACTACTCACCAACCACAACATATACAAATTGCTAAAACAAAATAATAAGGGTTAGCAGGGGCGTACCTCCCAAACAAGTTACCAGCAGCGATTGTGCTTGCTTGAACATTATAGTCAACTGTTTCAGTAACTTCTCCTAGATCATCACCTGTCTGAAGTACCTAATGTAATCGACAAACGTTGTATACTTAGTTATCAAATTGTCAAACAAAACAAGAGTATCAAGCCAAATTGAAGCAAGATAACACAGTAACCATCATCATCAAAAGAATAGAGGACCAAGCCCAAAATAACTCAAATAAACATAGATAAAAAATAAATAAAAGTAGCAAAATTTCATTAAATAGAAATTAGAGGATCAAGCCCAAAGGTAGCAATATATTCATTCAACAGAAAATCAATTATCCTCCAACAAAGCTGACTTCAGGTCACTCACATCATACATCCATACAACATTATCAAATGTGAACTAATTGTTTAGACATGATACAAGACAGGGAGGCAGCTAAGCATACGAAATCAGTCGGGGGGCTTTCCCTCCTGTTGCTTCAAAAAAAAAAAGCATGCGAAACACATGTTATGCTAGATATATCTAGCTAGGGACAGAAAATAATCATGTTTAGTTTTGGAACGATTTACTATATCCCACTTGATAACTCGTACGTTGATCACATGCTATTGATTGTTCTAGTGCCCATAAGTCAACCTCATAATGAGTGGCCTGTTGTTAATTATGCAGTTATTAAGTGGCACATTATGCTTTTTTTTATTTTAATTTAATTTACTGCTGATACTTTGCATTGCCTGTTTCCATTTGGTCTATAATCACCACAGAGATGTGAAAGCAAGAAAACATTCAAAAGTTTGTTCTTCAGAAAGGTCTACTAAGGTCTGAAACCTTCCATATTTTACGAACACTTAAAATATCCTTATCTTAGTACCACTTGAGTAATTGACAACAAAAATTATATAGATTATAAAGAATATCAATATAGTATGTCACCAGCGAAAAAAGAACAAATCAAATTAATGTTACCATTGTCCGGCTCTCTAGGCTTATTATCAAATAAGCATGATATTCATTATCTTCTGTTGTATTTCCACGAGAACTCTTATAGTAGACTGTCCAAATACCTGTGCAACTTGGTAGTTCCACCTAGACAAGTTATGAACAAACATAAGTAGATATCAAACTGTAATTTTTACCCCCCAAAAAAAGGAAACAATATTGAAGTCACCAAGTAATTCGTCACCATTGCTGATTTCACACATATAATTCGTTTTGGTACACTGCTTACACCCTAATTCTTCATCACATTCTGCACCTTTTTTTATTTCAACTTTCAACTAGACATTGACTGTTGCAGCCTGGTTGCAATACCATCATCTACATCACCAATTGTGAAGGAAAGCCCTCACCTTTTCGACATGACAGACATCAGTGAGCACTCAATTGTACAATAGCTGAGATGCTGACAACCTTTACAAAGCCCTCTGTTATGGGGACTAGGGCTCTTGCTCACCCTACAACTTAAGCATAGAGAGGAGAGGATTCAGAATGATTCCTGCTTGCTTTATTGATGATTATCGCCTCTCTTATATAGGTCTAAAACAGAGTATATGAAGTGTAATTTCAGTTTACGGGGCATGAGGTCGGCGATGTCAGCCTTGATGTCAAGTAGTACCCAAGAAAGACACTTTTCGTTACTTGGGATCGATGCTACATAAGGATGGAGATGTCGATGAAGATGTCAATCACAAAATTAAAGTTGGATGGATGTAGTGGTGTCAAACTTCAGGTGTCCTTTGCGACACTAGGGTGCCAGAAAAGCTAAAAGGCAAATTCTACAGGACACTGATCCGACCTGCTATGCTATATGGAGCAGAATGTTGGCCCACTAAAGACGACATATCCAACAACTAAGTGTAGCAGAGAGGCATACGTTGTGATGGACATGTGGCCACACAAGAAGAGATGAGTCTGGAACGACAACATACGAGACAGAGAGATTAGGGGGCACTAATTGAGGAAAAGATTGTACAACATCGTTTGAGATGGTTTGGACATGTTCAACGAAGACATGAGGAGGCGCCTTTACGTAGTAGGATAATACAAAGTTCCGAAAATGAGGAGAGGCAAAGGTTGACCAACGTTCCAAAATGTGAAGGATCGAAATATTGCTGAGGAGCTAGCCATGGATAGGAGAGTGGAATCAAGCAATCCACGTGCCGGAACCTTGATTTCCCCCCCTTTTACCTTAATCCTTTGGTCTTTTTTAAACTTTTCACCCTCTTCTTTCTCTTACGCAGCCCTTCCCTTCTAGGTGATAGACCACCTCATGATTCTATCGAAGATTCAAGATTCAGTACGACCCGAAGAAGCAAGGCTACTACTTGTCACGGTGTTCTCCACATCGCGGTGTGCTGCCGGTGCAACTTGTCATAGGTGGAAGCGAACGTCTTCTAGGAAGCGTCTGCCACCACACGAGACGGATCACCAGATCTGACAGACACCATAAGAAATGGAGTAGCCTATAGAGCGGGTGTGAGTGTCGGTTTGTATGTGTACTACGCATGGAAGCGAGCGCACTCAACTGATTGGGTGATCTCGGTGATCTCGTCATACCAATCATCTTGTTAGCCACCTGACAGGATGGAAGGCGGAACTTATGTGGAGCTTGGAGCCTACAGCGCAAAGAGGGCTTGCCAGAACGCTAATGTGAACGTCGAATGCCACGCATGCGAACGATCTCGGCTAACAGTGCATGGGTGCGCCAAGGGGATGAAGTGGGCGTGCTTCGACAGCCATGATGTGGAAACAAAGTCGAGCAGGAAAGATGTGGACTCAACATTGGAATGGCACAAGCCTATCAATGAGTGTCCACAACTCACCGCCGGAGCCCTTTGTGATCTGGTTCAGCATGCCCCCGATGCGGGGTCGTAGACCGCAACCACCTCGGATGTCGAAACCTGGGACGAAATGGCGAACAAGGTACCCTAGTTGGCGTTGCAGCGTGCGGCGATGGTGTTGGCACGTCCTGGCTTGTACACAACAGTAAATTAAAAACCTAATAACTTGCTTACCTGACGATGATGGGGATTGTGGCAGCTTCGACCGTAATTAACTATCTTCCACCATGAACCGGCTGCCCCATGACCACCAAAGTCGCAAGGCGTGGACTGGCTGATTATTTTGTGTTCCTAGGTGGTGAGGGCTTGGCGGCGCGTCACGATCGGCTTATTGAAGAAGGCAATTGGGCTGACACCTGATGTGGTACTGCACCGAAGCCAGATCATAAATTCATGATGCATCAAACTCAGGTGAACACCATGGTGAAGTCCGGCAAGTTGAGCCCCATTCGTCGTGAGCACGACATCCAGCTCCTCCCACCTCAGGTGTCAACTGGAACCTTTCCCTCCTTCAACATCATAGGCCAGTACCTTGCACTTTCACACCATCCATGGCATGCCCAAGGTTGACGCGGAGTCTGTCGAAGACGCATCCCGGGTTATATATCAAGGACTGGTGGAGCAAGGACGCAACACATCATCCATCCTGGTCAAAGATGC
>JAAXCT010001515.1:0-161952 GCA_012490785.1 Eragrostis nindensis | reverse complement strand
CTCAAAGCTACTAAATCGGCTAAACATATAAAAAGGCAAGAAACACATTAAAAAGGCAAGGAAAGTCTAAAAACCAGAAAACATTAGTCAAAGATCCAAACAAGTATCTCCTAAAATTAGTTGGCTAAAAATTTAGCTGGCTAATATTTTAGTTGGTTAATTTTAGCCGGCTAGAGGATCCAAACAAGGCCTTAAAGTCATATCCGTCGACCCACCATTCTGATCGGTTCAGACTTGCAGAACATGTCTCAGACTGTTTCCAGAGCCATGCAATATTATGGAAATAGAGCCATCTCATTAAAATGCTAGCAACAGTTTACATCAGAAAAACAGTAAAATCAAGTATACAAGGAAAAAAAGGAACAGAAAGATTAGTTATGAATTGCAACAAGAAAAAAAGGAAAGAGAGAAAAAAAGACTAAAAAGAGCTGACCCTTTTTTTTCTTTAAAAAGTAACGGTGAAGCTAGTTTTTAGCTGCCTGTAGCCCTGGAATTCTTCAAATTCCATGCCTTCTCCGCCCCAGTGTTTGTCCGTGCTTACCACAAGCCATTGTGCAACTTAACCAGATAGCCATGATCTTGCCCCTCTACATAGCCCACCGTGGTCCTCCACATCATCTGCCTTTAGCGGAGTCCTCGCCGATGATCCGTCACCTCCACTTTACCTCTGCGCCTCCCTCTCAGCAAGGCATGATCCTTATGGCCAAAAGGGCTGTGCCCCCCCACCCCCCCCCCCCCCCCCCCCCCCCCCCCCCCCCGGGGGTTTTGAAGAAAATTTCAAAAATCACCATGTATCCATGACTAATCTCTCCATGCTCAAGCTCTGCCACTGCCTCCACTGAGCTCTTTTGAGCCCAAATGCTGGAACCCACGCAGACAACCCTAGCCCTAATGAGAGAGAGAGAGAGAGCTGACCTCATTGCCAACATTTTCGCGCCTACATTGATGAACTACACCTATAACAAGAAATTAAAATAGACGAAGAGTATCTGCTGCCCCTCAAGTAATGTATACTTCCTTTTATAATAGAAGAAAGGGGAGAAAAACACCAAGCCATTAGCATGTGAATTTGTTCAGCTGGTTAGGAAAACCTTGGGAACGTCAGGAGTCAAGTCCTTCATAGAACACATATATATACTTCCACACCTGCAACCTTCAATTTTTTAATCATTTTAAAGAATGGCTTCTTTAAATAAACCCATGCAAATTTATAAGTTGTGGCATGCAAGTACGCATTTATTTTTATTTAAAACAGAAGAAAATGAAATGTTATTGTGAACGCAAAGTATCAGTCCTACGTCAGTACAAAAACACCCTATCGTTGACAACAAAGTAAACTATTTCACACTAGTAAAAAAAGAGCCTTTAGTGGCGGGCAAAATGAGCCTATAATGGCGGGCAAACAGTGCGCCACTGCGCTTCCGCCACTAGAAATGCACAAAGAGCAGTGGCGGACGGATGGGTGCGCCACCAGAAAAAGGTCCAGTGGCGGGCATGCTGAAGTCAGCAACCCGCCACTGGTGACGGATTCAACAGTGACGGGCATGCTCACATCAACCTGCCCGCCACTACAATGGTTTTTCAAATTTTTTTAAAAAAAAGCCCTATTACCTCTAATCTGCTTTGCTGTCCCTTTGATGTGCTATATAGCAACACTTAAGCAAACAGTCTTGCAAATTAGAAGCAACAGAGACTTAGCATCAAATGAGTAATGACAGGAAGAAGTGAAACAATAGAGGCACAATCAACTACAAAGGTGTTTTCAGAATAAAAAAAAAGCCCCCCACCCCCTGCTGCCTCTGCTCTTCACCGTCCCCTGCCTTTTGTGTTGCTACACAGCAACAAGCAGCAGAGAGTAGAGGAGACAACAAAGAGTAGATGAGACAACGGAGGCTCAAACAAATTATAAACACAGGATTTCAATGTTACAAGCACTATATAAATCATCGAATTGTATAAGAACACTTATATTAGTCTTGCACCAGCCATTCAGATTACATTCAATCGAGCATTCCAGGATGCAAGGCAACAATTGCATATCCTTTTCACAATCTGAGCTTACCTCCCATGTCCAGTTCCTAACTTCTAAACATCAAAACTTGTTGCTGCATACCAGATCCTGTGCACAAAGAACGGTGAGTTAAGTGTGGAAAAGATGCTAACTGACTGAAGTAGATCAAGCAGTTGGAATGATTCCACAGGTGAAGGAGCACTTGGAAGTTGGAACGCATATACATGGATTAGTTTAATGAGCAGCTTATATCTATTCGGATGTTTTTTTATTCTGATCCTACTGCAACTGCAATAGGAAAAATTAACAAGGTCGTAGAGGTTTACAGTTTACACAAGAGCAGAGACAGCAGAAATTCAACGATGAATTCTATACAGGAATGAACACAGGAATGAATTTGGACCAAAACATACGGGATGAAGATGAACATGACCATAGCAGAGCACGAGAAGGTTCCCATGTCACTGACGCCGGCCGCGCGCCGCGGGACCCTCTGCGCCGTGTATCTGCGCTACACTCCCTCAACCTGCGGACAGGCAAGGAGCACCAAGCACCAAGAAATTCGCGCACCAAACTCTTAGAAGCGCTCCCGCAGATCGAAAATTTTGGGGAGAGAAGAAGAACAAGCGGGAGCAGGTTGGGGTCACGCACCAGCATCAAAAGCTCGGGCGGCTCGGCCTGCCGTCGGACGATGCGCACGGACAGCACCAGGAAGCTGCACGTGCAGAGGAGCCCCGCGACCAGAAGCGCGCCCAGGAAGAGCACCCTCGCGGCGTACACGTCACGCAGCCACGCCACGCGCCGAGCTGCTGCTCCGTCGTGCCGGCCGCGCCGTCGAGCCGCGTCGGCCCGGATCTGGAGGGGAAGGGCGCGGGGAAGGGGAAGGGGAAGGGCGCCGAGCCACGCAGGCTCGGATCTGGTAGGAGTGGCGCGGGGAAGGGGAAGGGCGCCGAGCCAATCCGCGCCGAGACGTCCCGCCACAGATCCGTGCAGCCCAGGCTGCCTCGCAGCGGATCTGCGTCGCGAACCCTAGCTTGCGCCGCCGGGATCCCGCGCCCCGTGTAGACGGAGTGGAGGAAGAAGAAGTGGGTGGCCGCTGCACGTGGGGAGAGAGAAGGGAGGAGAGGGTGGCGGCGTCTGTGGGAGGAGAGAGGATGGAGTTTAGTGAAAAACCTGAGTGTTGTTTATATACTCGCGAGTGGCACCGAGAAAGAAAAATGGCCGGTGGCCGCGGAGTGGCGGGCGGCTGACATCAGCAGTCCGCCACCGGTGGCAAAAACATAGAAGATGGATGGCTGATGTCAGCATGTGCGTCACTGTTGTTGCGTCTTCCGTGACGGACGACGCTGATGTCATTTCGTTCGCCATTGATATGCGCTACGGACCTGTAGCTGCGATGATGTCATCCTGTCCGCCACTGCTAAGCGCTACATTAACCGCCGTCGAGCTAGCAGTGACGGGTCGTTGTGTGTCCGCCACTGCTGTAAAATTTAAAGTGTCATATTAGGCCCTTTTTGTACTAGTGTCAGTTGCTCAAGTCATCATTAATTGGTTCCATATAAAAATCTCATACACTAGTTATTACCAGGAACATGAACATGACAACAATATATCAACCCCAAAATTATCTCATACACTAGTTACCAGAGACAAATAAGCTGAAACATATTTTACCTCTAGCTAGCGTGGAGGAAACTTCATTCCAGTACTTATTCCTTAGGGAAGAGCCACGTCGGGGCCACACTGTCATGCTGCTTCCATAATGCCACAGGTACAGGGGTGGAGACCTTGCAGTCCTTCATGTCGTAGACACTCCAATAACTTGAGCTCTCCTTATCGCACATGCCGTGCCCTCATCAACATTCTCCAGAAACACGATGCGATCCCCTGGCATATCATCATACTGCGAAACAGACACAGATCTGGAGCACAGTGGCCGTAGAAATAGCACCTGGTCGTCTCCGATGGTCGTCATCTTGATCCACTGGGACCGTTCAAAGTCGGCCTGGAACACCTCAAACTCATTCTTTACAGGTGCAACGTTCTCCATTTTGTTAGAGGGCTGCTGTGCCGTGTACCTGCCATAGATCCTTCTGCGCACCATCACCAGGGCGTCACAGAGTTCAACGAGGTAGAACATCTGCTTTATTCGTACTATCCATTTGTGTGACAATATACGGCTGAGGAATACGGGCGGTGATGACAGGTTGAACTTGAGACACCCATGGGTCACCTGTTCCGCCGTCGACGCTGATGTGGATCGCGGAAAGGGTTAAGTATTTAAGGGCGTAGAGCTTTCGTTGTGAAACGCCATGTCGGAGTAGTCAGAAAACGAATGCTCCAAGCATTATTGACCACAAGAATCGGTCCCCGGCCGGCAAACTGCGATCCTTTGTCTGTTCCGGTACTTGACCATTGCTGCGACGAGGCGCGGCGAGCAATACAACAGTTTGTGCATGGTAACCTTGGGAAATGAGTTGCTGGCATCATTGACGTACACGAAACCGGAATACCGGCATAGTGTGAGGGACAGAGAGGGAAGCAGAACGGTGGCGTTGGAGAAAGCATCCCTCATGATGAAGCTGCGGCCGTCGTCGCGCTCGAGCGACGACCAGTTGCCGGAGCAAGCCTCGGCGTAGCCGGCGAAGGCGGGGAGGCGGAACGGCTTGCTCCGGGGGAAGCTGTACGCGGTGCCGTCGTCGTCCGGGAGCACGAGGAGCGGCAGCGGCGGCGGCAGAGGGACCTCCTTTGCCGCTACCCGCCACTGGCGGCACACGGCGGCAAAGCGGACGCGGTCGACGACCGCTGCCAGGCGGCGGAGCACCAGGCCGGCGAGCTCCACCGGTACGTCCGACCATGGCGGCCGGGGCCGTGGCATCTCTGTTGAGGCAGCGGGATTGGGATCGCCGCCGATTGGGATCGCCGCCGAGATCTTGTTCTTCTGTCCCCCTGGCCCCCAGCTTTTGTGCGCAGTAAACACCTTTGTTGCTGGACTCCGACACGGTAAAGATCAACCAAAATGGTCCGAAACCAACTCATTATCGGAAAAGGGGAATAAACCAACTGACGACTGCGGCTAGAACGAGCAGGGAGCGCGCCACAATGGGAAAAGTTTTTAAACCATTTTCAGCAGATTCCTTTTTGAAAAACAAATTGTTACGTCCCAGCCTTACTTCAATGAAGCTAGAGCCAAAGTATTATATTGTCCACAACACTTTCAGTTGCGGTCACGTTGACGACACAATTAAGATAAAGCAAAATTGTCTCAGACACACTGAGAAATGGTGGTTTCGTCCACAACACACCGACAAAGTCGAATTTGTCTGCAACACACTATGATTTTGGAAACTCTCGTCTGTGACACACTATGACCATTTAACAATTATTTGCAGCATTTTTTTATCTCAATTTATAAAAGACATTAGAATTTGAAACTTAGCACCAATGTACATTGTTGTGTTGTCTATCGTCAAATAATGAAGCAAAGTAGTTAGATGGAACCAGAGTAAAAGCAAACCGATATTTTTTTTGGCAAATATAAAGCAAACTGAGAACTTGACGCCAAGATGAACTTCCAACCTGCAAGGTCACGCTTTATCCAGAGGATTTCTGGTGACAATATGCTCGTAATAGCTTGTTGTGTCATGTAGTGTTTCAGTAGTAACTTGATCAAAATCATTCACTTTTCCAACAAGAGTACCGGATTTTTATTTGGTTTTGTACCTTTTTATTTCTTAATCCCTTTCTGTTATGTAAAAAGAAATAGGAACTTTAAATTTGTTATGTAAATAAGTTAAAGTCAATGTTCAGTCGTATGACCCGAATACTTTGGAGTAATAGCTAGCAGAGCATGTGTACAAATGTTTTTTTTTTTTTGCGAGTGATGTGTACAAAGGATCTTACCTTGGAAGCAACTATTATATGGTTTAACGGTTATACCACTCTCCAAATTCATTCACTTTTCCAAAAATTAGATTGCAAAATTGGACACTCCAGATTTACATCTCGAACTGTTTCAACAGGTTTGCTTCAGTTCGTTGGGGAAGAGCCACGTGGCACGCGTCGTGCCACGCTTCCACGAGACCCGAGGAAGAGGGTAGGAGACCCTGCCATTCCTCATGTTGTAGATACTGCAAGAACACAAGCCCCCTCGTCATACCAGTGGATACACTCCTCATCATCGTTCTCCAAGAAGACGATGCGATCCCCGGGCATCTCAAACTGTGAAACGTCGAAGGACCTGCACTGCCGTCCTGACAGGAACAGCACCCCGTCATCCCCGACGGTGGTCACTCTCGTCCACCGCGCCTGCGCGAAGTCGGCCTTGAACACCTCGAACGCGTTCTGCCCAGTTGGAGAAAGCAGAAGCCGAACGGGTAGGTCGTCCTGTTCCCCCATCTGCCGTGCATCGCTCTACGCATCAGCAAATCACCACAAGATTCGACCAGGTAGAGCATCACCATGCCCATACTTTCCTGAATGCTTTGTCCACTTATCATATAGTATGGTGGCAAGCGGAAATCATGCCGCCGATGACCCGTTGTTTTTTTTTTTTTTGATAAGGTCCGATGACCCGTTGTTGTATTCCAGAAACCCATGCACCAGTACCCGCCACATAGACGTCAATGGCATAAAGATCATTGCTACCATAATCGATCGCAAAGATGTTACCCTTGTGGAACACAATGTCGGAGAACATCGGTAACCGCTCGTCCATGCATATCGACCACCAGGAGGCAGCATCAGGCTGGCAAACTGCAATCCGTGTCCTGAGTCCAAATCTAACCAATGCGGCGACGAGGTGCGACGAAGCCGACGAGCACAGGATGAGTCTTGTCACGGTAGGAGTATTGTACGTCATGGGGGAGGGGATGTCGCCGGTGTTGTACTGGAGCCAGAAGCTGGACAGGGGAGGGAGCGTCACCGTGGCGTTGGCGAAGGGGTCCCACAGGAAGCAGGTGTGCTCGCCGGAGTAGAGGAGCCAGCTGCCGGTTGCGCCGACGAAGCCGGCGGCGGCCGGGAAGCGGAGCGGCGCGCGCCGGGGGAAGCTGTACGCGGCGCCGTCCGGGAGCAGGAGCAGCGGCAGCGGCGGCAGAGGGGCCTCGCGCGCGGCGGCGCGCCACTGGCGGCACACGGCGGCGAAGCGGGCGCGGTCGACGAGGGATGGCAGGCAGCCGAGCACCAGGCCGGCGAGGTCCACCGGGATGTCGGACCACGGCGATGGCTGCGGCGGCGGCGGCCGCGGCCTTGTTGTAAAGGAAAGGGAGGCGACGGTACTGGTAGTGGTAAGGCCTCGACGACGCCATTGTCACCGTGGCGAGAGAGTTAGCCAACGACGATAAAGATAGATTTTACACCCTGCAGGATCATCGACTCATGGAACAGGCCGTCGATCTTGCTCTTTTGCCCCGGCTTAATTATATTCTGTGGAACCAAGTTCGACTCCAGCTCCTAGTCTGACTCGACAAGGAATATTGTATTCCGGGCTAAACGAAGTAAGGTCCAGATGGAACCATAAAAATCACGCACATCCGAAATTGGCTCCTTTTTTTTTCTTCAAAGTGTGCACAAAAAAAAAAAGAGAACTTTCAGGGAAAATAAATTTCAAAATGAATATTCGCAGGAAAATCGCAATTTGAGGTATTGTTCAGGTGACGAAACTCTTAGGGAAAATATTGTTGATTAATATACTCCACAATCACTACAGGAAACCCAACGTTTGCCGAGTGTGGACCTCTTTGCCGAGTGTATTTCTTCAGGCACTTGGCAAACAAGGTCTTTGCCAAGTGCAAAAAAAAAAAAAAACACTCGGCAAAGATTTTTTCGCCGAGTGTATTTTTTGGGCACTCGGCAAATAAGGCCCTTTTGCCGAGTGTTTTTCACACTACACTCGGCAAAATTTCAATTGATTTTTTGAAGTACTAAATTAATTTAAATTAAAAGGTTTTGAACTACAAAGTTGTATAACTTCTCAACATCTGCACTTCTTATTTTGGTATTTCTTCATTCGACAAAGCGCTAGTAAATTTGTTCACAAAATCTACGGCTCCAGCAAGAAGAGAGATGTTTTGAATTTGTGAACTATATTACTACTATTATTTGGATAAAAAATTCAAAATAAAAGTTGTAGATCTTCATAAGTTACACAACTTTGCTGTTGAACACTTTTTATTTGAATTAATTTTGTCAACGAAAAAACGTTTGAATTTCTAAAATTTGAAAATTTGAATTTTTGAAAGAAACAACCAAAATGAAAGTTGTAGATCTCAAAAAGTTATCAAAGTTTACAGTTGACAACTTTTTAATTTGAAATCGTCTTGTCAACGAAAACTTAGTTTGAAATATAGTTCAAATCTGAAATTCAAATTTTGTAAACGACCTCGGATGGAGAAACGACCAAAATGAAAGTTGTGGATCTCGAAAAGTTACAAAACTTTGTAGTTGATAACTTTTTAATTTGAATTCGTTAGGGCCTCAAACAATCACTTGACACTTGGTTTAGTATAATATGTTTAAAATCAAAACTGGATATGGACACAAGTGATGTTGTGGTGTAGTAGTAGAGGGGCTCCATGCGCAAGGGAGAGGTTGTGGGTTCAAATCCCACCAGCTGCGCGCGATAATTGCGCGAAAATGCCATGACTTGCGACTTTCTTCGGTGACGGGCGGGCTGGCTTGTGGGGGTCTCCCCTCATTAAAAAAAATTTGCTAAATTTTTTTAGTGTTTTTTCGATTAACACTTTGCCGAGTGTTTGTGTTTGCCGAGTGCCACGTGGTCTCTTTGCCGAGTGCCCAAAAAATGACACTCGGCAAAGAGCTCTTTGCCGATCGACTTTCGCTGTGAGCTCTTTGCCAAGTGTTTACACTAGGCAAAGAGTTTGCCGAGTGTATATAGCCCTTTGCCCAGTGCCTCTGGCACTCAGCAAAGGAGGGCTCTCCCCTAGTGAATAACCTATTTTTGCCTGTTAAAGATATGATCTACCACCATTGCTAGATACTCCCGTTGATCCAAAATACAAGTGGTTAAGGACAGAAACATAGTCTTTCCTAAATGATACTCGAACAAGTAAGTTTATATATTGTCGTAACCCATATTTTCAGATATTCCCGAAGACTTAGTTTGGTATTTTCCGAAGACTTGTATCGCATGAAAGGAAACTTGTAGATAGACTCCGAATCTGTTACAACAGATCGGAAGTCTTGTAGAACAAGGCAAGGACTCCTAGAGGCGGTAACAGGACTATAAATATACATGTAACCCTCCGATGAGAGGACACGAGATCATACATCATACACACCACCATATTCAACACGACATACACTGGACGTAGGGTTATTATCCTTCGGGAGGCCCGAACCAGTATAAAAACTCCTCGCGTGCCCTAGATTGATTCCTCGATTGATCGTTGTTCCCCGAACCAAATATTTGCCGTTCTCTCGATTATTCGAGCAACGACAGAGGCGCGCCAGGTAGGGGGGCAGCGCTGAGGATCCGTCTAGAGCATCAGATGGCATTGGCGAACAAGATGAAGTTCCCGGCGGGCGCCGAATTCAAGTTCGGATCTTTTACGTTCGTCGCGGACAAGGAAGGAAATCTCCAAGAAAAGACGTTGTCGGTGGCGCAGGAGGCGTCCCCGGCGGCCACGAAGGCTCCGTCCCCGGACGGATCTGCTGAAAAGAGTTCGTCGGCGGCGCCACGCGTGTCGCCGGCGGCTACATGTACAATGTTCGGACTGCGGAATTCCGCGGCCGAGTTCCAGATCGCCTCGCGGGTATCGGGCTCTCCGTTTGGAACCCGCCTAGAAGACGGATCCACCTCGGATCCGCCACCTAGCTCTGCCCTAGAAGCGAGGATGCAAAAGATCGCTCTCGACATCACCGAGGGGCGGTATTTTCCTGGGTTCGGGCTCGGCTATCCTGATTACGAGTCCGACTTCAGCGACGATGACTGCCCCGAGATCGGAGAAGATCCAAACCAAGGTCATAACCCGGCCAGGGAAATTTTTATGGCGGGGCGTGACGATGAGGCATCCAGCGATCTGCGCACCATCGATTCGATCAGATCTCGTTCGGTTGCGCCATCCAATGTGACGCCGAGAAACCTCAACACCGACTTCGATGCCGTCCGGTTCCAGACCGCGCTGGATTCCCTTGCGCGTATGGCTCCCGACGGAACACCACTAGCTCCGATGGTGCAACAGGTCGTGGAACTCGCTGGCCGTGTAATCCCACAGCAAGAACAAGAGGTGGCGGCACCGGCCAGGACTCCGGTACACAGACGCCTGGGAGCCACCAATGATCAGAGGGCCGACTCATCTTCGCATGGATCGTCTTCCGATCACCCCAGGCGACGTCGGCGTGACCTCGAGCCTTCAAACGCAAGACATCAGCTGAATCAGCGGAGGAATCAAACTGGCAATCCCCCAAGGGAGGAACCAGACCGACATAGAGGGGCACGCTCAGAGACGGCTCTTAAGCCGCCCCCGTATAGGGCTCTGGGTCGTTATCTCCGAACTGTTGAGTGGCCAGCCAAGTTCAAAGTGGGATCCATCGACAAGTACGACGGCACCATCAATCCAGAGGAGTTCCTGTCGATCTACTCCACAAGGATCAAGTGCGCCTACCTGCCAACCGCCCTGACCGGAGCAGCGCGGTCGTGGTTGCTAAACCTCCCAGCATATCACTTCGACTCCTGGGCAGAATTATGCGAGATCTTCAAGGGAAATTTCCTTGGATCGTACAATCGCAACGCAACGCCAGAGCAGCTCCGAGGTGTTAAACAGAAAGCTGATGAAAGCCTCCGAGATTACATCAAGCGCTTCTGCCTAATGAAGAACACGATTCCAGACATCTCTGATCTGGAGGTGATCCTTGCCTTCCAAGAAGGGTGTTTGGATGTGAAGATGGTGGAGACCATAGCAGAGAATGAGCCCAAGACTACCGCAGAGCTGTTCCGATTGGCAGAAATCTGCGCCAAAGCTGCCGACGCCCGTGCTCGCCTCTCCGATGGCCGGGGCAAGGCTCCGAAGAAGAAGTCTGAAGACAGGGAGGTGAACACGGTGGATCGACAAGGGCCAGATCGTAACCACTTCCGCAAGAAGCGAGGTCGTCCCGAAGGCGTGGCTAAATGGTGTCCGATACACCGTTCCCCCAACCACGAACTAGAAGAGTGCTTTGATTACCTCAAGCTCGAAAAGAAGCGTCTGGAAGAAGGCAAGATCTCGCGGACAGCTAGAGAAGAGGATCGGGGCCGATAGAATCAAGATCGGGAGCACCGGGATCGGGAACGCCGAGATCGGGAACACCAAGATCGTAGGCTTCGAGATCGGGAGTACCGAGATCGGGAGTCCAGGGAACGCGATGACCGAGATGAACGCCCACGCTACAGAAGTTGCAGAGATCATGACGATGACGAGGAGGAGAGGTACCCAGAGATCAACATGATCTTCGGAGGGAGCTCCGCTCTGTCGTCGAAGAGCCAGTACAAGAAGCTGCAGAGAGAGGTGGCTATGGCGGAACCCTGTTCTAGAAGACTAGAGTGGTCGGACACTCCGATCGCGTTCAATGCCAATGATCATCCGATGACTCTACTGAGCAACCCAGAGTTGCCCTTCGTCGCCAAGATCATCATCCACAAGAACAAGATCGCGAAGACGTTGATCGACAACGGAAGCGGTCTCAACTTGCTGATGAAGAAGACATACGACCAGATGGGTCTGCCGATCACCGCTCTCCGACCAGTGGAGGAGTCATTCCACGGCATCTTGCCTGGGGTGTCTTCACGTCCTCTTGGGAAGATAGAGCTAGCAGTGACGGTGGGCCCGAAAGGGAATAGAAGAACTGAAGTCCTGATGTTCGAGGTGGCTGACTTCGAATCTGCCTACAACTGCATTCTGGGAAGACCGTTCCTATTCAGGTTCATGGCTGCTGCACACTTCGCCTACGCCATGCTCAAGATCCCAGGACCTGCGGGTGTTATTACGCTGTATACTGATCAGGATCAGGCCGTGAGATGCGACGTCAACGCGCTAATCATAGCTGGGCACTTCGACTCGAAGGACCTTGACTCGCAGCGCCAGACGAAAACCCCCCGGGAGGATAAGAGGCAGGCAGCAGCAGTCGCCGTCACGAAGGCTTCAGATGCAGCATCCCTGTCGACAGCGGCCGCCCAAGCGCCAGCAAATACTGTCAATGAGCCAAGCATGAAGGAAGATGAATCTGCTAAAATGGGCAGCAAGCAGTTCAGTCTCAGCTTCGTCGACCCCGGCAAGAAGACCAACGTCGGGGACGATCTCGACCCTAAATAGGAAGACGCGCTCGTAGCCTTCCTCCGGGAAAATATCGATGTGTTCGCATGGCAACCGTCTGATGCCCGGGATCCCCAGGGAGGTGATCGAGCACAAATTGGGGATCGACCCGGCTTCAAACCGATCAAGCAAAAGCAGCGAAGATACACGCCGGACAAACGCGACGCCATACATGAGGAGGTCACTAGGCTTCTCAAAGCCGGGTTCATCAGAACGGTAGACTATCCTGAATGGCTAGCAAATCCTGTACTAGTTCCTAAGCCAGATAAATCCTGGCGCATGTGCGTCGATTACACTAGTTTGAATAAAGCTTGTCCTAAAGACGAGTACCCTCTTCCGAGGATAGATCAGATTGTAGACTCTACATCTACTAGTGAGTTATTAAGTTTTCTTGATGCTTACTCTGGATATCACCAAATTAGCCTCAATGTCGATGATCAAGAAAGGATGGCCTTCATCACGCCGTTCGGAATATTCTGCTACGTCACAATGCCCTTCGGGTTGAAGAATGCTGGGTGTACTTATCAGAAGTGCGTGAACATAGTCTTCGAGGATCAGATCGGGAAGAACGTCGAAGCCTACATTGACGACATCGTTGTCAAGACCAAGAAGTCCGACGATCTCCTGGCAGATCTGAAACAAACCTTCGACAATCTGAGAAAGTACAAGATGAAGCTTAACCCTGCCAAGTGTGTTTTCGGGGTGAAGTCCGGAAAGCTACTGGGATATATGATCTCTGAGAGAGGTATTGATGCAAACCCAGTAAAAGTCGCGGCTCTTGAAAAGCTGAAGCCTCCGAGAACCAGGCGAGAAGTACAGAAGCTAGCAGGCATGATGGCGGCCCTGAACCGGTTCATCTCGAGATCGGGAGAACGAGGTATGCCATTCTATAAGTTACTACGAAATCAAGATGGCTCTCAGTGGGATGACCAGGCAGAAGAGGCATTCAAAAAGCTCAAAGCTTATCTCAAAAATATGCCCACCCTGAAACCCCCACAGCCAAATGAAGAACTGCTACTATATGTTGCTGCAACAGATTCAGTTGTCAGCGCCGCGCTGACAGTTGAACGAGAAACAGAAGCTGGGCCCAAACAGTTCGCCGTTTACTTCGTCAGCGAGATATTGAAAGATGCCCAGACGCGTTACCCGATGGTACAGAAGCTCTTGTACGCAGTGTTAATGACATCCAGAAAGCTGAAGCATTACTTCTTAGCTCATTCAATCAAGGTGGTCTCGGATCGACCGCTCCAGACTGTTTTACAATGCAAGGATGCCATTGGCAGAATTGCTCAATGGTCTGTAGAGCTTGGTCAATACCAGGTTGAATATATGCCTCGAACAGCCATCAAAGGACAAGCTCTGGTGGATTTCATAGCAGAGTGGATCGATGATGGTGATGACGACAAGAAAAATCCAGATCACTGGGTCATGTATTTCGATGGCTCCTTCACATTGAAAGGTGCCGGTTCTGGAGTTGTTTTCATATCTCCAGCAGGAAAAGTATTGAAGTACGCCATCCAGTTGCTCTTTCAGGCTACAAACAATGTTGCAGAATATGAGGGCCTCGTGACAGGTCTCCGCGTTGCCAAATCTCTCGGTATCAGCCGACTGCTCGTGAAAGGGGATTCACAGTTAGTCGCCCGACAGGTACAGAAAGAGTATCAATGCTCTGATCCGAAGATGGCGGATTATCTTGAAGAAGTTCAGAAGCTGGAAAAAGGGTTCGATGGTCTCGACGTGCGGTACGTGCCACGGCTGGACAATCGTGATGCTGACCATTTAGCTTGCGTTGCGTCATCGCGGTCTCCAGTCCCCGACGATGTGTTCTTAGAAAAGCTCCACAAGCCATTGGCGGCAAGTACGCATTATGAAGCAGAGATGATGGTTATCGATGCGGGAGAAGGCTTTGTCGAAGACTGGCGCACACCAATCCGCCTGTTTCTCGAAAACAATCCTATCCCAGATGACGATGCGGCCACGGAACGGCTGGCACGCAAGTCCAAGCAGTACGTGTTGATCGACGAGGGGCTCTACCGAAGAGGTCTCAATGGCATTCTGCTGAAATGTGTCTCGACAGAGGATGGTATTCGACTACTGCATGATATACACGGTGGGATCTGCGGTGCACATGCAGCTTATCGCACTCTTATCGGCAAGGCATTCAGGCACGGATTCTACTGGCCCACAGCGAAGCAGGACGCCATTCACCTCGTGCAGACATGTAAGTCCTGTCAATTCTTCAGTAGGCAAAGTACAAGGCATGCTCAAGAGTTGCATACAATTCCAATCACTTGGCCTTTTGCTGTCTGGGGGATCGATATACTGGGACCGTTTCCCAAAGCCAAAGGAGGTTACAAGTTTCTATACGTCGCCATCGACACTTTCACCAAGTGGATCGAGGCAGAGGCAGTTGTGAATATCACTCAGATCGCTTCTGTCAAGTTCATGAGGAGTATAGTCACAAGGTTTGGCGTCCCTAAGAAGCTGATATCAGACAATGGTTGACAGTTCGTTGGTAGCCAGTTCGAGAGATTCTGTGCCGATCATGGTATCATTCATTCAACATCTTCGATGGCCCATGCTCAGACCAATGGGCTGTTGAGCGAGCCAATGGGATCCTTATGAAGGGGATGCGTGCGCGAGTATACGAGAAGTTAGCAGCTAAAGGCAAGAATTGGATCGAAGAGTTACCGACCGTTCTGTGGTCAGCACGGACGTCCACCACTCGAGCTACAAAGGAAACTCCATTCTTCCTGGTGTACGGCGCTGATGCAGTACTACCACCCGAGGTTCACTTGGGGGCTCATCGGATCACCAATTTCTATGAAGATGACCAACCGATCTCTAGAGAGGTTGATCTACCGCTCCTCGAAGAAGAACGCAACACAGCACTGCATAATGTAGAACATTATCAGGAGGTTCTAAAGAAGCAGTACAGTCGCGAAGTGGTCGGCCGACATTTAGACGTGGGAGATCTGGTGATCAAGAAAGATATCACTACCAAGGATAAGCACAAGTTGTCTTCTCCCTGGGAAGGACCCTACATAGTAGTTGAAGATGCTGGCATGGGGGCTTATATCTTAGCCCATATTGATGGCGATATATTGCCTGGAACATGGAACACTGATCAGCTTAGAAAGTTTTATGTGTAATCCATTGTCGATGAATAAAGATGGGTTCAGTTTCTTCATCTACTGTGCAAGATCCAAAGGCTGACCCAGGTCGGTCTACTAGTTTGGCTGGTGTCTTAGCCACATGAGGGTTATAAGGCATCGGTACGAACAGCCTTTTCAGGTAAAATTTTGTCATAAGGGTTAGCCACACTGTGGTTCATAAGTCAATTGACCCTATGATGTTCTAGCGAGGGACCCTTAGCCCATGAGGTTAATAAGTGGCTCTCCCTAGGCCGGTTGCACGATCAACCAACCAACAGACTGCAAGTCTTATGTCATACAGTGCTACACGATAGCTGCCGATGGTTCATAAGTTTCGTAAGTCTCCCCGAGTGTCTGAAGTAAGAGCCTTAGCCATCGATTATAAGTGCCGACTTCAGACCACGTTGCAAGATCAACACCCAACAATATTGAGCTTGAAACATAACTTGCCATGGCAAAGTCAAATGTTATACAGCTATCATCAGTTCCAAATATGGAGACAAGATATCCGCAACAGCAAAATTAGTTCAAATTTAGCTTGTCACAGACAAAGCAAAGCGTCAATGAATTAATGCATTTAGATATTGCACAATAGAAATAATGCTTTCCTGCATACAGTTAAAACTGTATCCAAAAAAGCAGGAGGCTGGGCTACTATGCATATCTAAATCAAATTAACAGTAGCTTGAGCTCCAGTATTACATCAAAATATTGTTTGATTGCAGGGCTTTGCAAGCAGTTCAAGACATCTCCTCATCAGAAGGAGATGCTTCTAAGTTCAAATCCATGATGAACTTGTCGGCTGACCCATCAGTCCATCAACAAGTGCATCACGCTCAACTACATTACAAGTAAAGCCTTGCTCTACAATCCTCACATCTAATTCAGGATGATGGTTCTTCAAAGCAGCCAAAGCAAAGGCACAGCCATTGACTAAACTATCGGCTACATTGTCAGCAAGTTTAGCCTTCTCTGCAGTCAGGATCTTGTTTGCATCCTTCAGTTTCTTCACCTCCTCTTGCAGAGTTTGGATCACTTGAGTCTTGGCTGTGTTCTCTGTGCTCAAGGCTTCATTTCAGAGCTCAAGTCTACAACAGAAAATGTCAGATTATTTCAGGGATATGCAAAAGGCAAAAAAGTAAACAGTATACGACAGGAAGAATTACCCTGCACTGTTTTCGATAAAGCCTCTCTCTCCGCACGCTGATCCTTGAGTTATTTCTTATGTTCAGCTTTCATATCTGTGATCTCCCTGGCATGAGATGCCTTTGCTTCATCGTGGGTCTTGTTCAAAGCAATAAGAGCAGCTTCGAGCTCTCGAATTTTGTCATCTTTCCCAGATGAGGCATAGGCAGCTTCAGTGTCAGAAAGTTTTTTCTGAAGAGCAGCAAGTTCTCCGTCCTTCTGCTTTATCCTGTCAGTGAGGCGCTTGCAAATCTGCAGATGCCACTTCTTGGCAGCTACTACCTCCTGGCTCAGCTTGTCGAACACCAAGTTCTCCCCAACTGTTCCGGATGCCGAGGCAGAAACAGCTAGAGCTTGTTCAGCCACTGGTTGTACATTTGAGGCCGGAGGGTTGGTGGCAGGAGCAGGTTCAGCAGAAGAGGATGGAACACTATAGCATGTTCACACATCAGAAGATCGTATGAAAATATTTCAAACAGCAATGGAACTTAGCAAGAATACTTACGAAGTATCTCTCTTGGTGCGGAAGCGTCTTCTCTTGGAGGCAGGGCTAGAAGCAGATGTCGCCTGGGAAGACAAGACTTGAGAGATTTTGGAAAACCCTTTAAAGAGACTGCCGAAAACTATTTCGATGGGTACCTGATCACCGGTACGAGGATTAGCGACGCGAGTCGGAGGCAGTTCAGGGACATCGGAGGCAACAATTGCTGGAGTTGCTGAAGCTGCTGGAGCTGCTGGAGTTGCAGGAGTAGCTGTTCGGAAGCGCTTGCGGGTCGTTGTCTTTGTTTTTGTCCCAGCTGGGGGCTTCGAAGACTCGACAGCAGGTGGAGGAAGATTAGAGGTTTCGATACCCATCGGGATATCACCGAGCGTGGGATCAGCCGCCGGTTCAACCCTTTCAGTTTCTCCGGGCGCCTCAGATTGTTCGCCAGCAGCAACAGCAGCCACCTTTCGCTCAAGAGAGCTGGTAGCGTCGTCAGCGACGGTCTGTCCTTCTCCTAATTGCCGTTGTCTTCTTCGTCACTGTCCCCGATGACTATTCAACATCAGGTTGGACATCGTCGGGGCCAGGTTCATAAAGGTTCTGCAGAATACAAGATTAGTACGGTGGAAAATATATCTTCAAGCAAAGCGAGGAGACTTCCGAGCAACATACCTCGGGAGGTGGATTTTCCTGCACTATAAGGAAGAGGTACTGTCGAAGGCCTTTCTTTTGGTCCAGTACCCATGATATCATATACTCTCTTGAAGACATCGTCTTCGGAGAGTTCAACAGCTGCAAAGGAGAGAAAAAGATGACAGGCTTATCAAACAGAAATCAGATATCAAGAATATACTGATATATTGATGAGTAATGGACATCTACCTCCTACTGGTAACCAATTAGGTTCACCAGGACCTGTGTAATGCATAGCCAGTGGATCACGCTTCTGAAGAGGGAAGATGCGTCTTCGGACAAACTCTTCCACAACATGTTCTCCTCTCAAGCCCAACTTGATCATCTCATTGACCCTGGCTATCATTTTATTTAATCGAGGAACATAGGTCGGAAGACCCTTGTCCCACTTTTCATGATTCGGCATCAAGCCGTCAAGCTTGATTACAGTATTCTTCTTCCCCATGTCCAAGATCAGATATTTGGTGTCGTATGACTCCAAGAAGACTTGTACTTGTACGGGATGAATTCATTTTTGTTCCTGACTACAAAGCCCACTGAAAAGACCATCATCTGACCCTTGTAGTATCGGGGCTGGTGATAATGGCGCCACAGATTCAAGTAGGGGGCTACGCCCAACCAACATTCGCACAAGATAGCAAACATGCTAAGCATCATCACAGCATTGGGTTTGAGTTGAACAAGCTCTATATGGTAGAATCTACAGATCTGCTCAAGGAATTTGGAAGGTGGAAGATTGAAACCACACATGAGATGAGCTTCAAATACCGGAAGCTCCGTGGTGTTGCAATGATAATAGTCGTAGTCCCCGTTGTTCCGCCGGGTCAGGAAAGCAGAGATCATTCCCCTTCTCTCCAGTTCATCCAAGTATTCCAAGGTGAGAGTGGATTTCTTCCAGTACTCCTGCAGATTTGGGATTTTCCCTTCTTCATCTTCTGCTGCGCTTGGTTAGGGAAATGTTGGAGTCTTGGGAGTCGGAGGATTGATTTTCGTTGGGATTGCCGGAGATTGTGGCGGACGAGGATGCGTGGCCATGAGAAATGTTTAGGGTTTGAGGAAATTAAAAAGAGTGCGGACTAGAGGATGGAGGAAAAAGAATACGGCGTGAAGGGCTTAAGTAAAACCCGGCGTGACGGTTCGCCTCCCCGTAAATGCGGGATTTCTCTTCCTTGGGTTACGCGCGGAATATACCGAGGTGATGCTGTTTTTGTTATTAAAATAATGAGTTTGGATCTGTGCTCGGTTTTTTGGAAGGATAACTACTTGGATATGAGGTAAGAAGTTGGACTATTTGCTGGGATCAGTTGCCCAAATAATTAAAAATGTTTGACTAATGATCCGGATCGGAAAGAGTCTTCGGTGCGTTAAAAACGTGTTGAGTAATACTCCCGAAGAGTTCTCGGCCAGTGATCTGTTAGTTGCTACGAAGACTCGTTTCATCAAGGCACATCGGAGAAGTTAAATTCAATTATCTCAAAGACTCATGCAAGGCATATTGTCAAGACAAAAGAGAGCCAACATCAAAGATGCGATATCATTCAGAATTGTAATCTTGGTTGAAGGCAGCCCTTGATGTGCCCAAGGATACGTCCCAGGACGACCTCAAGAAGGCCTACCGAGAGGTAGCCAAAACATATTACAAGCAAGACATGCAGAAAACTATCTAAGCTCTACACCCGTCCTGCTTGACAGAAGAATAAAACAGGAGAAGAAGAAAAAATAAGAAAACCTAGGCTACTGCAAAGAGAATGGCATGATAGCCATCCCCTTATCCCTAGTTTCCTGATCAACAGCGTCCTCAGGGGCTGCAACAGCGGCATCAGCATCAACCCTCGTCCTCCTGGCTTCGGCAGCAGCAGCATAGAGACTGCACCTACGCCGCCCTCACTTAGAGTGATGAGCGGGAGGGGCGCCTCGGTGGTGGAGAGGGTAGAACCTCGTTCAATGCAAGACCGGTTGATGACCCCGGTAGGAAGGAGAGATCTTCTCTGCGGCTGTAAGGATCGTGTGACCGAGAGGGGGGGGGGGTGAATCGGTGCACTCTAGAATCTATTTCCAAACACTTACACCCAAACAACTCCTAGCGAGTAGTTCTAGTAACAAGGTAAAGCACACTAAGGAGTATCCTTAACCTATATAGCTAGTGCATATAGATAACACAATCACACCACACTAGCAACCTAGCACAAGATAGATAGATAGCGGAAGACTTAAGCTAGGCAAGGCAAGGAACAAGATAACTAGAGACAAGGCAACCAAGATACTAGGCACACTAAGTAGAGTCCTTAGAGCTATTAGATAGGCTATAACAAGTAAGCACACGAGCAAGGCAATCAAGCAAACCTAGTGAAGCTAGTAGGTACCAAGGTAAACACACAAGCAAGATAAGAGCACAACTCAAGTACTACAAGCAATCATATGAAGTGCGATAAGTAAATGCGAGTAGTAAAGGAGAAGGGATAGAGAATGCTCATGATGTTTTCCCGTGGTCTCGGAAGGATGGCGCCTTCCCCTACTCCACGTTGGGTCACTCCCGCCGGAGTCTCGACCCCGTCCCTCCGCTCGATGGCGATCCCTCCTAGAGCACACTTCACCCTCCGAGTGAAGTCGCGGGCACGTCCCGCCGGGCTCGATCCCGGGTACTCTTCCGGAGGTAAGGCTCCGCACTTGATGCGTGCCAAAGGGCGCTCCACTAGTGATGCTTCTTTCGCACGGGAAGCTCCAAGACCGTGTACAAACTTGTGTTGACTTCCACAATCTCCTTGGACAGCTCAACACCGACGCCTAACCGGTCTAGGCCTCGCCATAGACCAAGAGTAACAGCCCTAGATGACTCTCTCAAGCCCACACTAGCCTAGAGATCAAAGGATGCAACTTGCTACTCTCTCAAGCACTAGGATCACTCCAAATCCTTCTCAAGTGCTTCACACTTCTTCCTCTTGGCTTCTTGGCAGCACCTCCCCTCTTTCCTGGGTCCAAGAGCACCTCAAAGAGGTAAACAACCGACTATATATAGGCCTCCAACCTCAAACTAGCCGTTGTCCAAAAGTACCCAGTCTGCGTAAGGACCGTACAATAGACCGTATTGTCCGGTCTCCATTCTGACCGTATTGTCCGGTCTCTACCAGACTGGCGTCCGGGGAGTGCTGTTCATCATCTCAAACCAGACCGTATTGTACGGTCCCTAGGACCGTATTGTCCGGTCTCCACTTCTTCTTCAGCCAACAGAAACTTCTCCTTCTCTGTTGCTCTTCTCCTGTAAGACCGTATTGTACGGTCTCCATGACCGTACCATCCTGTCAATTGTCCGGTCTTCATTCTTCAACTTCCAGAAACTTCAGCTTCTCTGTCTGGAACACTCCAATAGAGACCGTACTGTCCGGTCCCTAGGACCGTACTGTCCGGTCAACTGTCCGGTCTCTATTTCTCCAACTTCCAGAAACTTAAGCTCTTCTGTCTGGAACTCCTCTGTAGACCGTATTGTACGGTCTCCATGACCGTACTGTCCGGTCTCTTCTGCCTTCGCAGCTTCGATCTTCTTCTTGATCTTCTTCTTCAACACTTGATCTTCTTGGTTCCTTCAACTCTCTTCTGCCACCCTAGCCCCTGAGAGACTCACCATGCATCCAATGATCTCTATAACTAGTGTGTACTAAGAGAACCACCTCGAACCCTCTTGATAGTCCGGTTTTTCCTATGGACTCAAGCTAACATCTAACCAAGCAACACCCGCTTGGATCTAGCATGTCCTTAGCCTTGATCCATGTCTTCTCCGCGACTCCATCAAGTCCGTTCTTGTGTAGATGAAGGCAACCAATCATCCTTGTCAATAAGTTCATGGTGTGTTGGCGTTCACCACCAACGGACGGAGCTTTCTTTGTATGTGACCTATAAGATCTCACAAAGAGTGTTAGTCACATTCATGGTTCTCATCCTATCACCAAAACATTCATACCTTGGGGTTTCCCTAGCTCCAATGGTCATGAAGCTTACAATCTCCCCCTTTTTGGTGATGGATGACAACCATGATAAAAATGATCGAGAAGATAAAGAATGTAATGACAAAAGCCAAGATAAAAGCGCAACTCGATCAAGACACTAAACAACAAGTATATGATAGAGAGATAGTTACCTTGTTGATTAGGTCGAGGCAAGTCATAGCTCAAAAGAAGTCACAAGTTAGAGCAAAAACTCATATCACAAGTGAAAGAAAGCACATGGAGCTATGACAAGCAAAGGTTGCAAGGGGTTTACCTTCATACTTACTTTGTAGAATTCCGCTCCCCCTTGACAAGTGCACCAATCTCAAGATTGTGTGAAGATCGATCATCTTGATCACTTGATCTTCATTCGCGCACACTCCCCCTTGAGACGGCATTGCTTCTTCTTCATCACCTCAAGATTGTGTGAAGATCGATCATCTTGATCACTTGATCTTCATTCGTACAAACTCCCCCTTGAGGTGATATCTCCTTCTCTTCCAAGATATCTTGCAACTCTTCCACTTCTCATACTCGATCATTGAGCTTCAAAGCTTTCTCCCCCTTTGGCATCTATCACCCAAAAAGAAATTCTTCCACGGGAGAAAAGGTTAGTGTAAGTGTATGAGACGAGTGGGAAAATGAGTTACTTGATTTGGCGTGAAGCTCCCCCTTGATCCGTGATTCTCCATCTCCTCACCAAGTATCCCTACACACATTCTCAAAAGAATATTGTCTTGAAGAACATAGGGGTTAGTTGATGATGATGGAAATGTATGAACCCTTAGACTTTGAGCCGCGCAAGTGGATTTAACCTTGGAGCTCAAAAATCATGGTTCAATGGGCATGAAGCTCATATAGCATTGCTATAAATTCATCATAGGAGGTCATATACTCATATTGTGAATAAGCAACTCCCCCTAGATGGGTGCTCGGCGCCGAGACACTTATGCAAGATGCATGATGCAAATGCAATGATAAGTGTACAATGCATGATGCTATAAGGGTAAAACAAGAGAAAGCTAAGAGCGAAGTTACCAACAACAAGTTTGAGCCCTCCATGAGCTTGATCACAACGAGCCATTCTTCAAAGCCTCGGGAGCCAAGTGCCACCAATCCCAAGCTTAACCCATGCTCATTGCTATCTCAAGAAGGTTAGTCGTCGGTCCTACAAAACAAGAAGAACACACAAAAACAACAACACAAACAAAAACAAGCAAAGGTATATATACATATATACAAATGTAAGCTCAAGGATATCAAGTGAAGTCGGAGAGGTCGAGAACATTAAGTTCTCCCCGGAGCTTACAAAAGGTCTTCTTGTCAAGTGGCTTGGTGAAGATGTCCGCCAATTGTTCATGAGTCCGAACACCAATCAATTCAATATCCTTCTTGGCCACATGATCTCGAATGAAGTGATGCTTGACTTCAATGTGCTTGGCATGGCCGTGATCACCCTTGTTGAGAGCCATATTGATAGCACTTTCGCTATCACAATAGAGAGGTACTTGCCCATAAGATAATCCATAGTCCAATAGGGTTTGCTTCATGTATAGGAGTTGAGCACAACAAGCACCGGCCGCCAAATATTCCGCCTCCGCCGTAGAGATAGCCACACAATTTTGTTTCTTGGAACTCCATGAGATGAGTGATTGTCCAAGAAATTGGCATCCACCGGAGGTACTCTTTCTACTCACTTTGCATCCGGCGAAGTCCGAGTCCGCATAGCCAACAAGTCCAAAGTCCGAGCCTTTTGGATACCATAGGCCCATTGTAGGAGTGCTCTTGACATACCTAAGAATTCTTTTCACGGCACTCATATGGGACTCCTTGGGGTTAGCTTGATAACGAGCACAAAGGCACACACTAAACATGATATCCGGTCTAGATGCGGTAAGGTAAAGAAGTGAACCAATCATAGAACGATAGAGTTTAGGATCCACCGGTATACCTTTTACATCCACATCAAGAGGGACACTTGTAGCCATAGGTGTGTCGTAGGACTTGGAGTCTTCCATGCCGAACCTCTTAAGAAGATCCCGAGTGTACTTCTCTTGGTAGATGAACGTGCCCTCCTTCATTTGCTTGACTTGAAAACCGAGGAAGACATGAAGTTCACCTATCATAGACATCTCAAACTCTTTCTTCATAAGAGCACGGAACTCATCATTATAGATTTCGTTAGTGGAGCCATAGATGATATCATCAACATAGATTTGACAAACAAAGAGATCATCACCAATATGCTTAGTAAAGAGAGTGTTGTCGATACTACCGATCTTGTAGCCCTTGGTGATGAGATGATCTCGAAGTCGTTCATACCATGCTCTTGGTGCTTGTTTGAGTCCGTAGAGAGCCTTCTTGAGCTTGTACACATGGTCCGGATGCTCGGGGTCCTCGAAGCCGGGAGGTTGCTCTACATAAACTTCTTCATTGATTAGTCCATTGAGAAATGCACTTTTCACATCCATTTGGTGAAGTTTAAAATCAAAATGAGAAGCATAAGCAAGAAGTGTTCTTATAGCCTCAAGACGAGCGACGGGGGCAAAGGTCTCGTCAAAATCGACGCCTTCAACTTGAGAGTAGCCCTTCGCCACAAGTCTTGCCTTGTTCCTCACGATTGCTCCCTTCTCATCTTGCTTGTTCTTGAAGACCCACTTAGCGCCAATGACATTGGATCGCTTGGGCCGCTTCACCAACTTCCAAACATCATTCCTCTTGAAGTTGTTGAGCTCCTCTTGCATGGATAGCACCCACTTGTGGTCTTTCAAGGCTTCCTCGATCGTCTTCGGCTCTAGGGTAGAGACAAAAGAGAAGTTCTCAACAATGTTAGCTTCATCAACATAATTTGGCTTATATTGACTTCTCCTAGTCTTTAACCCTTGAGAAGGACTCCCAATGATGAGATCACGTGAATGATCCCGAGCAATGGGTTTGTGCTTCCTTGAAGGTTCTTGTCGAGGAGGAGGAGGAGCCGGCGAAGTGTCTTGCGCATCTCTTGCGGCTTGCTCCCTTGAGATGTGAGTGTCTTGTTGTCGAAGAGGTGAACCCGAGCCATCATCTTGAGTTGAAGTAGATTGTGCTTGTTCTTGATTGCTCGGTGAAGCTTGGCTCGTAGATGCATGAGGTAGACTTGATGGCGCTTGTTGCGGTTCACTTGAAGTAGCTTGACTCGTTGCTTGTTGCGGTTCGCTTGATGGAGCTTGACTCGAAGATGCTTGTTGCGGATCACTTGAAGGTGCTTGATGTTGTTCACTTGAGGGAGAGCTTGGATTCTCTTGAGATGTACTCGTAGAAGGTCCACTTGATGAAGTTGTTGGAGGAGGTGTCGGAGGTTCATCTTCACGAGGAATAACTTCACCAATGGGCATGTTCTCCAAAGCTTCCTCCACGGGTTCATCACCTACAATATGAGAAGAAGGAGGGTCTTCTTGAGACCCGTGAGATTCATCAAATTGCACATCATAGGTTTCTTCAACAAAGCCGGTAGAGGTGTTGTAAACCCGATAAGCCTTTGCCGAGCCCGAGTAACCGACAAGAATGCCCACGTCGGTCCTCTTCTCGAACTTGCCAAGTCTTTCCCTCTTCTTGTAGATGTAGCACTTGCAACCAAACACCCGGAAGTAGGCAACATTCGGTCTTCTCCCAACAATCACTTCATATGGGGTCTTGTTTAGCAACTTGTGAGGATAGATCCGGTTGGAGGTGTAGCATGCGGTGTTGATAGCTTCCGCCCAAAACTTCTCCGGAGTGTTGTACTCATCAAGCATAGCACGAGCAAGAGTGATAAGGGTCTTGTTCTTCCTCTCAACAACACCATTTTGTTGAGGAGTGTATGTAGCCGAGAACTCATGCTTGATGCCAATCTCATCACAATAGTCTTCAATGATAGAGTTTTTGAACTCCGTCCCATTATCACTCCGAATCTTCTTGATGCGATGCCCATACTCATTTTGCACTCTTCTAGCAAACTTCTTGAATATCCCAATTGCTTGTGCCTTGTTCTCAAGAAAGAATACCCAAGTATATCTTGAGTAGTCGTCCACTACCACCAAGCAATAGAGATTCCCACCAATGCTCACATAAGTTGTAGGCCCGAAGAGATCAATGTGTAAGAGCTCGAGAGGTCTTGAAGTTGACAAGAAATTCTTGGATGGGTGAGGTGAAGCCACTTGCTTTCCGGCTTGGCATGCACTACATAGCTTGTCCTTCTCAAAGGTGACATCCTTGACTCCTCTCACTAGCTTGTTCTTCATTACACGCTTGAGTTGACCCATACCAATGTGAGCAAGCCTCCGATGCCATAGCCAACCTAGAGCGGACTTAGTGAAGAGACAAGTGCTAGGGGCAACAATGTTAGTCTCAAAATCAACAACATATAGATTATTATGACGAAAGCCCTTGATAGTGAGACCCATAGCATCATTATGAAGAACCACCCCATTAGCATCAAAGTTACAAGAAAAGCCAAGATCACATATTTGAGCAACGGATAGAAGATTGAAGTTTAGGGACTCAACAAGCAATACATTAGAGATAGAGAGGTCATTTGAGATAGCCACCTTACCAAGACCTCTCACCTTGTGCTTGGAGTTGTCGCCAAATGTGACCTTGTCATGATCTTCATTTTCTTCCAAGTTGGTGAAGATGGATGAAGTACCGGTCATGTGTTGAGTGCACCCACTATCCAACACCCAATGTTTGCCACCAATCTTGTAGTTCACCTTGGAAGTAGCCATCAAGCAAAGAGGAGGATTAGTATCATGAGAATCAATTGACATATCATTTACCTCTTGCTTGCTCTTGATGTAGGCCATAGGAACTCCATTTAGAAAATCCAAGTCCAATGCATCCAAGGCGTCAATCATTGCCTTGGTGACTCCATTGTGTCTCCACATGGTCCGATCAACACCCATGTGTACGACATGAGTTCCAAGATGAAGACCTTGAAACCTTCCCACATCTCCACTAGCATTGAAGTACTCAAGAATGTTGTAGATTTGATTCTCATAGGATAGTGCCATCAAGATCATGTCCTTGAGAGTCATACCACTAATATCATCATTGAGATCATTTAGAATGTGGACCTTCCTATTGTATGGTAGCATAGAGATCACCGTGTGAATAGCATGCTCATCACTAATCTTGTCTTCACCTTCAAAAGAGTTCACTCTAGCCACCAACACAAGAAGTCTCTTCCAACAATCAAGCCAAGACTCCCCATCTCTCCTATAGAACACATCATACATGTCAAAGAGGTGATAGTGAGGCCGATCGGCAAGATCCGGCTCATACAAGATGTAGTATTCTTCAAAGAGGGATGGCAAGACTTCTCTCTTCATGTGATATTCCTTGATAGGCTCCGGCTCATCATCACTAGCACTTGAATAGTCATCATCACAATAGAAGACGGGAACTCTATCATCTTCTTTTTCTTCCTCATCATCACTTGGGGTCTTGAATGTGTTAGAGAGCAAAGAGCGAGCTCTTCTTCTTGTGACAATCTCAATGACTTGCTCAATAGAATATGACTCAAGCTCAAAGCTCTCAAACTCAATGTGATCACCATACTTGTCCTTTGGAAGAGCATCAAGAAACCTCCTAAGACCTTGACCCTTGGTGACTATCCAAAGCTTGTTCTCATTTATCCTCTTGATGAGAGAATCCATCCGAAGAGCAAACTCAACAAGATCTTCATTCGGCTTCATAGAGATGTGGTCCAACTCATCACATAGCTTGAGATATCCATCCTCTTGATCCCGAGAAGAAGAACCTTCACCAACACGAGATGATGATTGAGCTTGAGGTAGAGGTTGAGCTTCAATGTGTTGATCTTCACTTGCATGAGAGATATCCTTGCCCTTCTTGATATCCTCCTCAAGAGAGGAGAGAATAGCAACCACCTCATCATAGGGCATGTTCACAAACTCATCCACTCGAGCAAAAGCAAGAATACCAAACCGCGAGAGTGGTAGAGATCGGATAAGCTTCTTCACAACATGCTTGTGCATAATAGATGGGTAGCCTCTTGTCATGAGTTTCCTAGCAAGAACATACAAGCGAGAAGCAAAGTTAGTGATATCCTCATTATCATTCAAAACAAGCTCATCATACTCATCACGCACATCATAGTAGGAAATGCCATTAAGCACACAATCATAAGGCTCAATCAAGGTAGAGGCGATGGAAGTGTTAGAAACGTCATCATGAGTGGACTCCATTTTCCCACACGCAATCCCGGTCACGACTCAAAGCGGTAAAGCCCTAATAATGAGCACTTGGCTCTGATACCACTTGTAAGGATCGTGTGACCGAGAGGGGGGGTGAATCGGTGCACTCTAGAATCTATTTCCAAACACTTACACCCAAACAACTCCTAGCGAGTAGTTCTAGTAACAAGGTAAAGCACACTAAGGAGTATCCTTAACCTATATAGCTAGTGCATATAGATAACACAATCACACCACACTAGCAACCTAGCACAAGATAGATAAATAGCGGAAGACTTAAGCTAGGCAAGGCAAGGAACAAGATAACTAGAGACAAGGCAACCAAGATACTAGGCACACTAAGTAGAGTCCTTAGAGCTATTAGATAGGCTATAACAAGTAAGCACACGAGCAAGGCAATCAAGCAATCTAGTGAAGCTAGTAGGTACCAAGGTAAACACACAAGCAAGATAAGAGCACAACTCAAGTACTACAAGCAATCATATGAAGTGCGATAAGTAAATGCGAGTAGTAAAGGAGAAGGGATAGAGAATGCTCATGATGTTTTCCCGTGGTCTCGGAAGGATGGCGCCTTCCCCTACTCCACGTTGGGTCACTCCCGCCGGAGTCTCGACCCCGTCCCTCCGCTCGATGGCGATCCCTCGTAGAGCACACTTCACCCTCCGAGTGAAGTCGCGGGCACGTCCCGCCGGGCTCGATCCCGGGTACTCTTCCGGAGGTAAGGCTCCGCACTTGATGCGTGCCAAAGGGCGCTCCACTAGTGATGCTTCTTTCGCACGGGAAGCTCCAAGACCGTGTACAAACTTGTGTTGACTTCCACAATCTCCTTGGACAGCTCAACACCGACGCCTAACCGGTCTAGGCCTCGCCATAGACCAAGAGTAACAGCCCTAGATGACTCTCTCAAGCCCACACTAGCCTAGAGATCAAAGGATGCAACTTGCTACTCTCTCAAGCACTAGGATCACTCCAAATCCTTCTCAAGTGCTTCACACTTCTCCCTCTTGGCTTCTTGGCAGCACCTCCCCTCTTTCCTGGGTCCAAGAGCACCTCAAAGAGGTAAACAACCGACTATATATAGGCCTCCAACCTCAAACTAGCCGTTGTCCAAAAGTACCCAGTCTGCGTAAGGACCGTACAATGGACCGTATTGTCCGGTCTCCATTCTGACCGTATTGTCCGGTCTCTACCAGACTGGCATCCAGGGAGTGCTGTTCATCATCTCAAACCAGACCGTATTGTACGGTCCCTAGGACCGTATTGTCCGGTCTCCACTTCTTCTTCAGCCAACAGAAACTTCTCCTTCTCTGTTGCTCTTCTCCTGTAAGACCGTATTGTACGGTCTCCATGACCGTACCATCCTGTCAATTGTCCGGTCTTCATTCTTCAACTTCCAGAAACTTCAGCTTCTCTGTCTGGAACACTCCAATAGAGACCGTACTGTCCGGTCCTCAGGACCGTACTGTCCGGTCTACTGTCCGGTCTCTATTTCTCCACTTCCAGAAACTTAAGCTCTTCTGTCTGGATTTCCTCTGTAGACCGTATTGTACGGTCTCCATGACCGTACTGTCCGGTCTCCTCTGCCTTCGCAGCTTCGATCTTCTTCTTGATCTTTTTCTTCAACACTTGAACTTCTTGGTTCCTTCAACTCTCTTCTGCCACCCTAGCCCCTGAGAGACTCACCATGCATCCAATGATCTCTATAACTAGTGTATACTAAGAGAACCACCTCGAACCCTCTTGATAGTCCGGTTTTTCCTATGGACTCAAGCTAACATCTAACCAAGCAACACCCGCTTGGATCTAGCATGTCCTTAGCCTTGATCCATGTCTTCTTCGCGACTCCATCAAGTCCGTTCTTGTGTAGATGAAGGCAACCAATCATCCTTGTCAATAAGTTCATGGTGTGTTGGCGTTCACCACCAACGAACGGAGCTTTCTTTGTATGTGACCTATAAGATCTCACAAAGAGTGTTAGTCACATTCATGGTTCTCATCCTATCACCAAAACATTCATACCTTGGGGTTTCCCTAGCTCCAATGGTCATGAAGCTTACAGCGGCGACGGGAATGGAGCCACCCGCCTGACTGGACCCGGCTTGAGCGCTCGTCCAGGGAGCCCAGCCAGGGTTGTACAGGACCATGGCCTTCTTCTTGGCCGGCTCGTCGTCGTCGCTGCTGTTGTCGTCGTCGTCGTTGTCGTCGTCGTCGTCGTCGGAGTCGTCGAGGAGGATGGGTTTGGCGTCCGCCGGAATCCCGCGTGGCCCCTTGTTCAGGGCGACGTGAAGGCGGCGCGCGAACTCTTCATCTCCCGCCGTGTCCGCCTCTAGGTCAACGACCTGAGATGGATCTGGAGGGGGACTCGGAGGAGGAAGCCCGTAATCCTCCGTGGAGAGCGGAGGAGGAGCTGCAGCAACCGACGGTGGTGCGCTAGCGGGATGCGCGGAGGAGGATCCCGACCCGCCGGCGAGCTCGTCGTCGAACCACTTCATGAACTGTGGAGTGGTGGGTCTTTTCTTGCCCATGGTGGATGGTGGATGCGAAAGTGATACTTGGGGGCTCCGCCGTCTCCATCATTTATAGCCAAAAGGTGGCCTTTTGGAAACCGAAAGGTCAAGTGCAAAGTGGATTTTTTATGTTTCTTTCTGGGGAACCGTGCGGCGACGCGGTGAATCCAGAGGAAGCCTTGGTGGGCCTGGTTTGGAGAATAAAGACAAAGAGCCGAAGGGTCGCGTCGAAGTCTTTTCAACTCTGAAGCGGATTCAATGCCATGGCTGGACCAAGAAAAAGGGATAAGGATGAGAATTATTTATTGTTTTCTCCAAACTCCCTGGATTGACGGTTCTCTTAAAGACCTGGTGTTCCGATCACTCAGCACAGTTGTCCCGATGACCCGGTTCGTTTAGTTGTTCCAAAGACCTGGTTCAGGCAGTTGTGCCGAAGACTCGGTTCAATCAGTTGTTCCGATGATTCGGAAGTTTAAGATGAGAATATCTGAAGTATGTGTGCTCAGTACAGAACATATCCCTTGTCAGAAGTTCGCATGAAGATGAAGACCTCTTCGTATCAAAGACGAATCAGCCAAGTGACATGTTCGGGGGCTTATGTCGTAACCCATATTTTCAGATATTCCCGAAGACTTAGTTTGGTATTTTCCGAAGACTTGTATCGCACGAAAGGAAACTTGTAGATAGACTCCGAATCTGTTACAACAGATCGGAAGTCTTGTAGAACAAGGCAAGGACTCCTAGAGGCGGTAACAGGACTATAAATATACATGTAACCCTCCGATGAGAGGACACGAGATCATACATCATACACACCACCATATTCAACACGACATACACTGGACGTAGGGTTATTATCCTTCGGGAGGCCCGAACCAGTATAAAAACTCTCTGCGTGCCCTAGATTGATTCCTCTATTGATCGTTGTTCCCCGAACCAAATATTTGCCGTTCTCTCGATTATTCGAGCGACGACATATATTAACTACCAAATTGCCCATTGTTGTAATGGGGTAAAAAAGTGCTATAACTTGTGTTGCCATACTTAATTAATCTAGCAACACACAGTATATAGCATGTTAGCAAATTCTATTGAGCGTATTCTCCCTAAACAACAGCTTTTCAATGGGAGATTGTTGGTTCTTAGATTGGTGTCAATAACTTCGAGCTCTTCTTTGGCGCCTTTTCAATGTGATATTGCTTCGAAAAAGTACAAAAGCCATCTCATTCAACTATTCAAATAATATACAAAAAGTATCCCGGCCCATTGAATCAATCTAGTAACAAATAAAAAATTCCTCACAATAACCAGTAAAAGCTCAACTTAGTTCCCACGATGAATCGAAGAAATACTCATGCAACCACGTACAATATAGAAGTCAGAAACGAACAACTTAGAGAACGGTGCTATCGATCGACTCCAAAGTTAGCACGGAGACCGCCATGTCTAAGTATAGATCGAGGCACTTAATTAGCATCTAGCTAGATCACTTCAGTTCTTTGGGAAGAGCCACGTTGCGAACACGGTGCCGCGCTTCCAGATCGCCGGCAAAAGGGTGGAGACACTACCATATTTCATGCTGTAGACACTGCAAGAGCTCTTGCTCTCCTCGTCATAACAATCTCGTATCTCATCATCATTCTCCATGAAGACGATAGAGTCCCCCGGCATCTGCTCCGGCGAAAGGCGAACCGATCGGCAGCACCGCCGGCGTAGGAACAACACCCTGTCGTCCCCAATCGTCTGCACCTTGATCCACCGTGACAGCTCAAAGTCAGCCCGGAACACCTGAAACTCGTTCCGTCCATCAACATCAACCGCGTCTGGTTCGCCTGGTTCTTCCCCGCTTATTTTCACGCCAAACATTCCTCTCAGCACCATGAGCAGGTCGCCGCGCGATTCGACGAGGTACATTGTCTCCATGACTATATTGCTGCGTAGAGGAAAATATCCATCGACCGGTGTGCGAACACGTTGATCGATGACCCGTCGGACTCGACAAATCCATGGATAACCTGTGTTTGGGTCCGTGTGGAAGTCGACGGCGTAAAGGAGGCCTTCATTGTGATCAAGGGCGTAGATCTTGTCGCCATGGAATGCAATGTCAACAATCTGCACCGTCCGGTAAGAATATGCATCCACCGGTTGAGATACCGACCACCACGAGTGCGCCCCCGGCCGGCAGACCGCGATCCGGGTGCTTTCCTCGAACCCGACGATGGCCGCGGCGAGGCGCGGCGAACAAAGCATCACTTTGTCTATGGATAGATGCTTTACATCCTGGCGCCGGACGCGCCGGATGCCGACGCGGACGCGGGACGGCGGAGGAAGCGCCAGGGTGGCGGAGGAGAAGGGGTCCTTGAGGAAGACGTTGCCGTCGGCGCCGGAGAAGACCAGCCAGTTTGCGCAGGCGTCGGTGTAGCCGGCGCAGCGAGGGAAGCGGAACGGCTCGGCCAGTGGGAGGCTGTACACGGTGCCGTCTGGGAGCGCGAGCAGCGGCGGGGGCGGCGGCAAGGGGCCATGCCTGGCGGCGGCGCGCCAGTGCGAGCACACGGCGGTGAAGCGGATGCGGTCAGCGTGGGCGGGCAGGAGCCGGAGAACCATGTAGGCGAGCTCCAGAGGGATGTCCGACCACGCCCGGCCCGATGGCGGCGGCACCTTCGGCGCCATTGCTTGAGCTGCAGGTGACCTTGCAGTGCGAGAGGACCGCACTGATGATGGAGCCATCGACGCGATCTTCACCGTGATGATTGGACAAGTATCGCCAATGACGACAAGATCCTGTTCTTATCTGTCCCGGTTTACATTGGACTCAAAGGAGCACTCTACGATTGCATAGTTAGAACACAACCAAAAAAAAGGGGGGAAATTTTTTATACAAAAACAAAACAAAAACGGGAAACTGAACCAACTAGTTGCACGCAGCGGCAGCCATCCCTGATACCAGTGACCCGGGCTAACCGACGCAATCATATTGAACTAAAAATATAGCGAATGGAAGTACTAGACAAGATGATCTCAGAAACTATATATTCTTATTTAGATTCCATTGACTTACTGGTTAGTCATCTTGTAAGACAACCAACAGAGGTGAAAACAAAGCCCAAACACATGTGATTCCAGGTTCAAATGGAATATTAATTTGACAGATAATTCACAAACAAAGAACCTACGACATACAAGCCATATATAGCTTCTTCACTTTCTTCAGAGGGACATGATCCAACAACAATCATGTTGATAGAAGTACCAAAGCCCTCTAAAAGTGGCAGCCTAAGTTCAAATCAAATCGACTCATTCAAGCACTACAACGAAGTCACAGGTTAACACTTGAGCACCAAAATACAACTCCACAGCAGGTTATTATAGAGAACACTACACTAAGGTGATATAGATACCGATGCATTCGGCAGCAAGCATACTGACGCCTTTACTTCAGTTCTGCAGGAAGAGTACATCAGTTCTGCAGGAACAGCCATGTCGCAAACACCGTGCCACGCTTCCATGATACAGTTGGCAGAGGGTTGGAGACCATGCCGTCTCTCATGTGTAGACTCTGCAACAACTTGCACTCTCCTCGTCATACCACCATCGATCCTCATCATCATTGTCGAAGAAGAAGATGCGATCCCCTGGCAATTCGTAATGAGAAACACAAACAGAGCTGAAGCACCGCCGGCGAGAAGTCAGTCTCATACACATCAAAGTTGTTTTGTCCAGTTGTAACGACTGTGCCTGGGCTTGTTGTATGCCACCTGCCGAAAATTCCTCTATGAACCATCAGCAACCTGCCATGCAGTTCAGCCAGGTAGAGATTTTTCAAGATAATATAACCACTTGCACCTAGGCAGCCTGGATGGGAAACACCACTGATAGCCTGTCGAACTCGAGAAACCCATGGATCGCCTGTGCTCTGATCAATGCTTATGTCGACAGAGAAAAGGTCACCTTTCTCATTTTCCAGGGCGTACAGCTTTCCCTGGTGTAATGTCATGTCAACAAACCACGGCAACCGGTCATCCACATGCACAGACCACCAGGAGTCAGCCCCTGGCTGGCACACTGCAATCCCATAGCTTTCTTCAATCCTGACGAATGCTGCAACGAGGTGTGGTGAGCAATACATTACTTTGCTCACAGTCAGATCCGTTGCTTCCTGGCTTTCCCTCCATGCTTGGCCTAACTCATCGCCCACATACCGGACTTGGATGCGGGACAGAGCAGGAAGTGTCACGATTGCATTGGAGAAGGGATCCTTCAGGAAGCAGCCCTCCTCGCTTGAGAAAAGTTGCCGCAAGCACCGATGTAGCCAGCACAGCCAGGGAAGTGGAGCTTCTCGCTGCGGGGCAGGCTGTATGTCGTGCCATCCGGAAGCGCCAGCAGCGGCAGCGGCCGGGGCAGGGGCACCTGCTGCGCGGTGGAGCGCCACTGGGGGCACACGGCGGCGAAGCGGACGCGGTCCACCTTGGCAGGAAGCCGGCGGAGGACCAGGCCGGCGAGCTCGAGCGGGATGGTCCGACCAAGACCGCTGCTGCGGTACGACATCGCCTTCGCCATAGGCTGAGCTAAACTTACAGATAAAAGAGAGAAAAATCAGGTGTCAATGAAGCAGAAGAAAGAGAACAGGGTCAGCAGCAATACATCGAATACCTCTCGTGCGCGACCCGCGGCACGAGCACGAACAGCAGATGGAAACAGGAGAGGTGAACGTAGGGGAAGCGAGGGGATACGTGTACCAGAATCGGCCGCCGCAGTGGAGGAATCGTTCTCCCAGTGCTGTTCGAGCGCGGATGGATGCGGTGGCGGCCGCCGGGTTGAGCCGGCGGGACTTCCAGGAAGAGGGCGGAGCGCGGAGTGTGTGACGTCCGCAGAGTGGGGAACTGACTGAACCTTATGGAGTGATCTTGCTCCTATTCCTTTTTCTTTTTTGAAAAATGAAAAATATGCAAAAACACACGTATTCTTACCTTTTTTTTGAACATAATATCATAGAATAGCTATTTTTGTATTTTGTATCTTTTCATTTGCAAAGGAGTAGCAGCAGAGTTGTATATGTTGGATACAAAGTTGATAGTGCAGTAGATTCTCAAAAAAAAAAAAAAGTTGATAGTGCAGTGTTTTTTATATACAAAAAATAGCGCAAACAACCAAACTGTCATGTAATGTTGTACGAACTTGTTAGAGCAACTTGAGGCAATGCAACGTAACATCACCTGATTGCTCATTTATCTAGTTCCGACACTTAGTTGTGAATTCAAACAGAGAGCACATTTACAATTATACTTTTTTTTACTTTGTCGACAATTTACTTTGTTTTTCCGTTCAAAGAAACAATTATGCTTTGTTCCATATAATAAACCGTATAAATAAAAAATTAATAAATGCGTTCAGTCATCTAGGGAACACGTGAATATCATATTGCTGAAATCACGAAAGTTAACATTAGTTTCCCACATGAGGACAATGGGAATCATTCCCTCCCCCCCCCCCCCCCCCCCCCCCCCCCCAACAAAAAAAAAAACATAAAAAGGAAACACATAAACCTCGCTAGTCAATAGTCATGCCCGCGGAGTCAAGGGCTCAAGGTAACAATTGGTCAAGATCAGGCAAACCTTATTTTCCACATGCATTATGTTTCCTAGACATTCCATCACGGAAAAAGCACAGTAGAGATCGGCGACAGTCACACAATGGTGGTTCAGGAAAACAATTACTCATGCAACCACCAAGCTCCGAGTTTAGTATTGATGGATGAGCCATGCTTGTTGCGGGTTGTGAAGTCTGCCTTGGACACCTCAAACTCGTTCTGACCTGCTGCCGTAACTGTGCGTGTCTCAATTTCAGTTGGCATTGGCTTCCATCTGCCATGAATCATTCTGCACGCCCTCCCTCAGCAACGCACCACAGGATTCAACCTGGTACATCATCCTAATCACTAATGAATTTGAATGTAAAAGTAAATGGCCCTTGAGAAATCCAAGGATAACCCGTGAATGGAATTGGTCCGATGTCAATGGCAAAAAGGCCATTAGCATAATCAAAGGCATAGAGTTGTCCCTGGTGGAATGCTACGCCAAGAAGCCAGGGACAATGCAATCCAAGTAGTTTCCTTGGACCTGATGCTGAGGAGTGCTATAATGAGGTGCGGCGAGCAAAACATTAGTTTGCATCCTATCCATGTATGCCCTGCGGTGAAACGAGGGGGGGGGGGGGGGGGGGGGGGGGTAAAGGAGATCAATCCTCGTTGTGGCGGAATCATACTCCTGCCACAATTTATTAAGAATCCCAAAACTAAATTTATAGGACAAGATCTTGTATATTCTCTGTCCAGGTTCATATGCTGGACATCGGACTACAATTCCATGTTTCCAACTCGAGAAAGACAGGAAACAACTCATGGCGGCACACGCAGCAGGCAGCCATCCCTGCGACCAGAATGTACTTAATCCGGACTAACCAAAGTAATCAGATGTGGAACAAAATATTAAGCAACCGGAATACTAAAAATCTCATCTTTTTAAGCAAATGTAATCTTCGCATACAATTCTCTGAACCCTTTTTTACCACTTTCAGGAAATTCACATCGAGGTTATAATTTTTGTCCACAAGATGAAAACAAAGCTAAGTTGAAGCATATGATTCCAGGGTTAAGTGTGTTATTAATTCAACTGATAATATATAAAGAAGGAATTCCTATAAATAAAGGAGCCGACAGTTCGCAACTGCACATAGCTCGTTCACTTTCTCCTGAATTATATGATCCAACAATAACCATGCTAACAGAAATATCAGGGCCATAGCATGATTTTACCTAATTTTCTGCCCTAAGTTCGGATGAAATTATTTTTCATGCCAGAAATATAACAAGCCACAGGTTAATACTTAAGCATGAACTACACCTCCAGGTTTTACTACAGAGAACATTATGATAAGGCCAGATATGTTCTGAAACATTTAGCAGATGTCATACCAATTGATTTAATTCAATTATGTGGGAAGAGCCATTGTTGCAGACACCGTGCCACGCTTCCATGAGACCATCTGCAGAGCGCTGGAGATGCCATCTCTCATGTCGTACACTCTGCAAGAACTCGTGTTCTCCTCGTTGTTCCAGTGGATATCATCATCATCATTCTCGAGAAAGATAATGCGATCCCCCGGCATTTCATACTGAGAAACGCAAACAGATTTGGAGCACAGTCGATGTAAAAACAGCACCTGGTCGTCTCCGATTGCCGTCACCTTAGTCCACTGTGATCCATTCACGTCGGCCTCAAACACCTCAAACTCGTTCTGTCCTGTTGTAATAACCCTGCCTCTCTCACTCCATTGTCCGAAAACTTTTCTCTGCACCATCAGCAACCTGCCATGCAATTCAACCAGGTAGGGTGCCTTGATGGAAAAAACAAAGTCCCTTGTGAATGTAACGCGGCTAAGGCCTGACCTACCACGAATGCCAACACCTGATATACCAGGAATGCCGTCGACGACACGTCTAATTCGAGAAACCCATGGATCACCTGTGCTGTGGTCAATGCTTACGTCGATGGCGAGCAGGCCATCCGTACGAGTATCAAGGGCATAGATCCTTCCCTGATGGCATATTATGTCAACAAACCCCAGTGACCTGCCATCCACATGGACTGACCACCAGGAGGCAGCACTAGGTTGGCACATTGCAATCCCAGGAATTTCTTGGAACATGACCAAAGCCACGATGAGGTGAGCCGAGCAAAATATTTTTTTTAGAGTTCCAGAGCGCCAAAAACGACGCCCAGCCGGATATATTTCAATCAGGCCAACCATTACAGCTCAGTTTTTAAAGTGATACTCGTCTCACCTTACAAGACCCACCGGTCACCACATCAAAAGCAACTCACACACTCGCAACAGCACTACCGCTCAGAACTCCTTCATCAGCTCATGGTTCGCCCTGTTCAGGCGACGATCTCCCTGGTACACGTTCACCTGCCTGAGTTTGACGAAGGGGCGTCGATCAGTCCCATTGAGATTCTTCCAGGTCTTCCCCTCACCATCTTCAACCCAGCAATGAGCTGATGCAGCACATCCATCTTCCCAACTGGACATAGAACCTGCCAGTTTGTGATCATGGGGATGATCTTGTCCCAGATCATCCACATCCCCCTCCATGAAGTTCTCTGAAAACAAAGATCATTTCTTACTTTCCATAAACCCCACAGGGCAGCAGCAGTAACCATATTAACTACACCAAAGCGATTATCACTAAGCCACATACAGCCAATAGACTCAAAGTTATCTCCTATCCTTCTATCTAGGATCTCAGAATATTACTCTGCTCAGAATCAGATCTTTAGCATTTGGCTTTCTCTCCATTCATAGCCTGGCGCATTGCACCGTTCTCGGGCACGACAGGGAGCAGGAAGGGTCAGCAATGCATTGGAGAAGGGATCCCTCAGGAAGAAGCCGTCCTCACTAGAGAACACCAGCCATTTTCCACAAGCGCCGACAAAACCCAAGCAGCCAGGGAAGCAGAACGGCTTGCTCCGGGGGAAGCTGTACACGGTGCCGTCCGGGAGTGCCAGCAGCGGCAGCGGCGGGGGGCAGGGGCACCTGCTGAGCGGCGTAGCGCCACTGGGGGCACACGGCGGCGAAGCGGACGCGGTCCACCTTGGCAGGAAGCCGGTGGAGGACCAGGCCGGCGAGCTCGAGAGGGATGTCCGACCAAGACCGCTGCTGCGGGTACGGCGTCGCCTCCGCCATAGGCTGAACTAACCTTAAAGAGAAGAGAGGGAAAAATCAGGTGTCAATGAAGCAGAAGAAAGAGAACAGAGTCAGCGGCAATACGTCGAACACCTCTCGTGCGCGACCCGCGGCGCGAGCACGAACAGCGGATGGAGAGAGGAGAGATGAACGTAGGGGAAGGGAGGGGATCCGTGCACCTGAAATCAGAGGAATCGTGCTCCCGGTGCTGTTCGAGCACGGATGGATGCGGTGGCGGCCGCCGGCATGAGCCGGCACGAGTTCCGGGAAGAGGGCAGAGAGCGGAGTGACGCCTGCAGAGCGGGGTCTTGTCGTCTGAACTCTGAACCTTGGAGTGATCTTGTTCCTATTCCTTTTCTTTAAAAACAAAGGAAAAAAATGTAAAACAACGCACAATTCTTAAATTTGCATTGATTTACAAAGTTCAAGCTTCTAAGAATATAGAATTTGGATCTTATGTTTACAGATGTGCATATTCTAAAAAAATGTTTACATTTTAACAAATGCTAAAGCTTACACCACACGCTTGAATGAACATAAGAAAAATACATGGAAACGTGCAATATTCGTTCGTAAGATGAAAATAATACATCGAAAGTTTACGCCGGGCTGGAGTGTTCAAGCAGCGTCCAATGTTTACATTTGTTTGGATATGTTTTGGTGCATTAGATTATTTTTCTTTTCTTGATTCCTGTGGTAATTGAGACAATTTCTGTGATGATCAAAATGTACAGTTCTATAAACTCATGGATTCCAAATCTGTAGGCCCCATAATCAAGTCACATAAAACAACACTTTGAGTTAGTATGATTTTAGCACCAAAATCATATATTATTTTTCTTTCTAGATTAAATTAGACCTTGGAAGTCATGATTCTGGTGCGCGTCACACTCATTCGAGATCCATAATTGTTCTTTTTCTTCTTTTGGAGTATTGTAGCAAGTGATAGCCTATATGGAGGAACAATATCACAGAAAACAAATATAACAACACGTGGAATTAATCAAACTTGCCATTGCGACAGGTGCGTTACATGGGTTGAAAACAAATCGGACGGATAATGCTCATTTCGTATCCTATCTTATATTTTTCACCTGGAGTCAGAGCGGATAATAACGGATAATTATTTCTGCTTGTCATATCTATCTTACTCCCTCTGTTCACAAATATAGTGCCTATTTAGTTTTATCTTAAGTCAAACTTTGACTATATATCAGTTACGAAAAAAACAATAATATTGGCAACATAAAAATAATGCCACTGATTCATCTTGAAATGGACTACCATAATATGTAACTTTGCAGTTTGAAATAATATATTTATAGATATTGTTGGTCAAAGTTCAAAAATTTTAACTGCAGACAAAACCAAATGGACATTATATTTGTGGACAGAGGGAGTATACTATTTAGTAGGATTCGAAGTCGAACACGAATATTATCACAAAGTTCGCACGATTGAAAAATCAAAAGATAAAGAAACATTTAGAGTAACAAAGGCATACTAACCATATACATGAGCAAGAGCAATTTGACTCTTATTCATACTAATCTCTCGCTATTAATTTTGGACTCAGATTCAGGCACGGATAGAGCCGCATGATCACTGATGCATCCAATCGCAAAAAAAAAAAAGATCATTGATGCATCCAATCGCAAAAAAAGAAAAAAAAAGAAGAAAAAAAAGAGAAGAAGATCATTGATGCATCCTGTATTTGCCAATATTGATTTTTTTTTTGGATCGGATATTATCTGCTCCATTTCACCCGTAGATCAGAACATTAGCCATCCCATTCAGCCACTCATGCAAATATTATCTCACTATAAGAGCCATTGAAATTTCCCATCTCACAAAATGGTAGACAGCTTCATTTCAGTTCAAACCAGCACGCTTGCAAACTCAATTTCAAATTGGATCATTAACATTACTTCCAAAATAAAGGCCACACCAGAGACTCGTCTAAAGACTAACCAAGACGACAACAATTATGTCCCTTCAATAAAAAAAAAAAAAAGAGACAAGACAACAATTCTGAGAAAGCAGATACCCATGCAGCCACCAAAGTCAAGTCTCAGGCTAAACGATTCATCATGATCTATCAACTGCAGTGTTATCACACCGATCATTAAAATAAGGTCAGATAAGTACGATTCATTTAACAGGTAACATGCAAATAGTTCCAGTTTTGACTCCTAACCCCTGGGGGAAAAGCCATGTTGCAGCCACTGTGTTGCACTTCCACGACACTGACGGCAAAATGGTGGAGATCTTGCCATCCTACATATCGTAGATTTACAGGAATTTCATCACCCTCTATCATACCTATTCTTATTCTCATCCTCCTCCAAGAAGACCATGTCATCCCCTCGTACCTTTTTCTTATAAATGAGAACAGAGCTAAAGCACCGTCGCCGAAGAACAGCACCTGGTCGTGGCCGATTGTTGTCAACTTGGTCCACAGTAATAATCTGAAAACTAAAGTTTACATGAAGAAAGCTTGTATATTCTTTGTCCCATTTAATATTCTTGACATCAGACTACAATTCCATGTTTCCAACTCGACAAGACAGAAAACAAAAAACTCATTGCGGCACACGCAGCAGGCAGCCATCCCTGCAACCAGATGGTAATCAAATGTGGAACAAATATCAAGCAAACTGGAAGAAGAAATCAAAAACTCTCTTTTTAGCAAACGTAATCTTTGCATTCAATTATTTGAAACTTTTTTTGTCACTTTCATCTTCAAGACATCAAAGTTCTGTATGCTAGTGTCAAATTGTCAAAATAAGAAATTGACAAATTGCCATGAAACTACTCTGGCATTAGTACGATTCCTCTCTTCTAGACATTTTCTCTTCCAGCTCTTAATTTACCTTTGCATGCAAGTTATAATTTTTGTCAACAAAGATGAAAACAAAGCTGGATTGCATACGATTCCAGGATCAACTGTGTTATTAATTCAACTGATAATATACAAAGAAGGAATTCCTATAAAAAAAGGAGCCTACAATACGCAGTTATACATAGCTGGTCCACCTTCTACTGAATCATATGGTCCAACAATAATCATGCTAACAGATATCTCATTTGTTAGCCTACATTCAGATCAACCAATTTTCATGCCAACACTATAACAAGGCACAGGGTAACACTTCAGCATGAAATACACTCCAGATCGAATTATTACAGAGATGTTAAGGCCAAATAAATACTGGAACATTTAGCAGATGGCATACTTGCAACAGCTTTACTTCAATTATGCGGGAAGAGCCACGTTGCAGACATGGTATCACGCTTCCACGAGAACATTTGCAGAGAATTGGAGGTGTTACCATCTCTCATGTCATACACTCTGCAAGAACTCGAGTTGTCCTTGTTATTCCAGTGGACACAGTCATTCTCGAAAAAGATAATGCGATCCCCCGGCATTTCATACTGAGAAATGCAAACAGATTTGGAGCACAGTCGACGTATAAAAACAGCACCTGGTCGTCTCCGATTGTCGTCACCTAGTCCACTGTGACCCGTTCACGTCAGCCTCAAACACCTCAAACTCATTCTGTCCTGTTGTAACAACTCCACCTCTCTCAATTTTCAATCGTCCGTAAACTGTTCTCTGCACCATCAGCAACCTGTCAAGCATTCAACCAGGTAGGGTGCCTTGATGGAACAAATCCAGCTCCTTGTAAACACAAGGCTTGGTGTACCAGGCATCCCAATTCCTGATATACCAGGAATGCCGTTGATGACACGTTGAATTCGAGAAACCCATGGATCGCCTGTGCTGTGGTTGACACTTATGTCGATGGAGAAAAGACCATCCCTTTGAGCATCAAGGGCATAGAGCCTCCCCTGATGGAATCAGTGGCAGAGCCAGCGGAAGAGTCAAGGGGGTGCTCATCTCCTGCTCATCTCCCTTTCTTCTTCCTCCAGCCCCCCTTCCTCTTCATCTTCCTCTTCTTCTTCCTCCTCTCCTCCCTACATTTCCATGGACAGCCAGCAAGTAGGGGGGGCTCGAGCCCCCTTGCCCCCCCGCTGGATCCGCCGCTGGATGGAATGTTATGTCAATAAACGCCGGTGACCAGTCATTCACATGGACTGACCACTAGGAGGCAGCACCAGGTTGGCACACTGCAACCCGAGGAATTGTTGGAACATGACCAAAGCTACGATGAGGTGAGCCGAGCAAAATATTACTCTGTGCAGAGTCAGATCTTTTTGCATTCTTGCTTTCCCTCCATTCATAGCCTAACACATCACACTGGACTCGGGCGCGGCCGGAGGCAGGAAGCGTCACGGTTGCATTGGAGAAGGGATCCCTCAGGAAGCAGCCTTCCTGCTTGAGAAAACAAGCCAGTTGCCACAAGCGCCGATGTAGCCAGCGCAGCTAGGGAAGTGGAACTTCTCGCTGCGGGGCAGGCTGTACATGTGCCGTCCGGAAGCGCCAACAGCGGCAGCGGCGGGGCCAGGGGGCACCTGCTGCGCGGCGGAGCGCCACTTGGGGCACACGGCGGCGAAGCGGACGCGGTCCACCTTGGCAGGAAGCCGGTGGAGGAGCAGGCCGGCGAGCTCGAGCGGGATGTCCGACCAAGACCGCTGCTGCGGGTACGACATCGCCTTCGCCATAGGCTGAGCTAACCTTAAAGATAAAAGAGAGAAAAATCAGGTGTCAATGAAGCAGAAGAAAGAGAACAGAGTCGGCGGCAATACATCGAACACCTCTCATGCGCGACCCGCGGCGCGAGCAAGGACAGCGGCTCGAGAAAGGAGAGGTGAACGTAGGGGAAGGGAGGGGATCCGTGTACCGGAAATCGGCCGCCGCAGTAGAGGAATCGTGCTCCCAGTGTTTTTCGAACGCTGATGAGGATGCGGTGGCGGCCGACGGGTTGAGCCGGCGGGACTTCCGGGGAGAGGGTGCAGCGGGGAGTGTGTGACGACTGCAGTCTGCAGAGCAGGGACTGAACCAGTGAACCTTGGAGTGATCTTGTTATTCCCTTTTTTTTTAAAACCGAAAATATGTAAGACAACTCATGTAATGTGCTAGTAGAAGCTTACGTCGAACGTGTTTTAATTTCTTGTATCCTTTTGGAGCCTAAGATTTGTTTTCGTTTCTAGATTCTTGTGGTAATTGAGATAATTTCTGTGATGTCTAAATTACAGATCTATAGACTTATGTTTTCAAAATCCTTGGGCCCCAATTTAACAGGAGCCACATTGAGACAAATAGCATCATTATGATTTTACCACCAAAATCGTATATGTATTTTCCTTCTAGAATAAGTTGAACCTTGAATGCTAGCTTCTGGCACGCGTCACAATCCTTTGAAATCCATAATTATTTTCTTCTTTCTTGATTATTGGCGCTAGTGATTTCAATTATAGTTCTACAAAATTCATGAGCTCCAAACGACAAATAAGGTCACATCTGGAGGAATAATATCACACGGAAACAAATATCAGATTATTAATCAAACTTCCCATTGCAAAGCGATGATTTCGCAAAGAAACCTACAAATTAAATTTAGCTTGTTCGACATCAGAACAGTTGTACACACATTCAGTCACTCCTGTAACACAAATATTATCTCAATACAAGAGCCACCGAATCCCTTTAGTTCCCACAAGGGTAGACAGCTTCATTGCAGTTGAAATCAGCATGCTTGCAAACTCAATTCCAAATTGCCTCATTGGCATTCGTTCCAAAATAAGGGCCACAGCAGAGACTCATCTTAAGACTAACCACGATGACAATAGTTCAGAAGAAAACAGATACTCATGTAACCACCAAATGAAGTCTCAAGGGAAACTTCAGCATGATACTATCAACCCCAGTTCATTCAAGGGAAAAACTTCAGCCTGATACCACCAAAATCAAGTCTCAAGGGAAACTTCAGCATGATCATTAAAATAAGGTCAGATGAGTACCAGTTCATTCAACAGGTGAGATACAAATAGTTCCAATTTCGAGTCCTAAGTCCTAACCCCTGTTGGCCGGCCGGCAACACCAAAACACCTCCACTTCAATGGACCACAACCGGCAGCAGCATCAGCTGCAACGCAACCACACAGTCACACACATACTTGGCTTGAGGATGAAGAAGGATAGGAGAGCAGAGCTCAGTTCAATGGACATGGCAAGAATAATTTGAGCAGCTGAGCTGCCTTGCAATGGATACTTGCACCTTTCTTATAGGCAAAAGCTTTGTACAAGGTGTTACTGATGCTACATCAGTTCTACCGCAGACCATGATGCCACTTGCTTATATTTACTTACACTAGTTGCCCTTTGGCGCCAAGGACCCCATCTCTAAGATGAGCTGCGAAAGATTAACAGAGCAGTGAATTATTCATCAACCCTAAGGGAAAAGCCATGTCACAGCCATTGTGGTGAGCTTCCAAGACACTGACGGCAGAATGGCGGAGATCTTGCCATCTTTCATGTTGTAGATTTACAGGAACTCGAGGGCTCTCTGCCGTACCGCTTATTATTCGCATCATCAACTTCTACAAAGACGATGCAGTCCCCTGGTATCTCTTTCTGAGAAACGAGAATAGATCTGGAGCACCATCGCCGCAGAAACAGCACCTGGTCGACACCAATTGTTGACAACTTGGTCCACTGTGATCTCTCGAAGTTGGGCCTGAAACACCTCAAACTTGTTGCGTCCAACGGCATCAACTGGGTCTTGTTCTCTTGCGACGTATGCTGACTTCACGACGCCATACATTTTTCTGCGCACCATCAGCAAGGCACCACGTGGTTCAACAAGATAGGCTGTGTCGGTGGTAAAATAGCCTTCTCTAAACTTACTTCTATATCTGATACTCCACTGATGACCCGTCGAATTTGAGAAACACATGGATGACCCGTGCTTTCGACCATGCTAACGTCAATGGTGAAAAGGTCACCCTGGTCATAGTCAATGACATAGAGCTTTCCCTGGTGGAATGCAACGTCAAAATGCCATGGAAACAAGTAATCCACATATACCGACCGCCACGAGGCTGCCCTGGCTTGCAGACTGCAATCCTAGTGCTTTGATGAAAGCTAACATATGCTGCAATCAGGTGCGGCGAGCAGAACATTACTTTACGCACAGCCAGGGCCTCACCCAAAGCATACATCCATGCGGGCCTGCGGGTCTCATCGTCAGCATACTTGAGACGTACACGGGTCAGAGCAGGAAGCATAATAGTAGGACTGGAGAAGGGATCCCTCAAGAAGTAGCCGTCCTCACTGGAGAACAGCAGCCAGTTACCACAAACATCGACATAGCCCGCGCAGCCAGGGAAGCGGAATGGCTTGCTACAGGGCAGGTTGTACACGGTGCCATCCGAGAGCGCGAGCAGCGGCAACGGAGGAGGCAGGGGTCCCTGGCGCGCGGCGGAGCGCCACTGGGGGCACACCGCAGCGAAGCGGACGCGGTACACGTGCGCAGGAAGGCGGTGGAGGACCAGGCCGGCAAGTTCCAGTGGGATGTCCGACCACGACAGCAGCGGCGGGGACCGCATTGTCTTCGCCATCGGCTGACCCGACCTTGCCAAGAAGAGCAAGATATCAGCAGGCGTCAATGAAACCGTAGCAAGACCTCAGAAATCGAGTCGCAAGTGCGCGCGCGCGCAGACGTGCCGGCAATACGTCGAACACCTCGCGTGCGCGACACCCGGTAGGACAGGGGTGAGGCGAAGCAGGGGAGAGGCGAGTGTAGGGGACGGAGACGGGGTGCGTACTGGAAATCGAACGCTGCAGCGGATGAACCGTACTCCCGGAGCGGATTTGGCGGCGACGGTGATGGCCGCCGTGCGCGATGGTTCCCGTCAGTGTGGAGGGTTCGGGAAAGAGCAGACCGTCGACTGCAGAGCGCAGAGTGGGGATGAACTATGGCTCCTCATTGTTCCAGTGGATATCATTATCATCAGTCTCGATCCCCCGGCATTTCATACTGAGAAATGCAAACAGATTTGGAGCACAGTCGACGTAAAAACAGCACCTGGTCATCTCAAATTGTCGTCACGTCGGCCTCAAACACTTAAAACTCGTTACTTTTCTCTGACCATCAGCAACCTGCCATGCAACTCGACCGGGTAGGGTGCCTTGATGGAGAAAACAAAGCTCAGCTCGGTTGGTAAGAGCTCCGGCGTGAGCTCTGCCCGCCCGGGTTCGACCCGCTGCGCGCGCACTTTGGGAGTTGGCCTGAGCCTTCCGGCTCCTCGTGCCTCTGCGCTCCCAGGCCGCCACGGTGGCACCGACGGGCCCCTCTGATGGCCCGCCTCATGAAAAAAAAAACATAAGGCATGATGTACCAGGAATGCCAACACCTGATACATGAATGGCACGTCGAATTCGAGAAACCTATGGATCACCTGTGCTGTGCTCGAAGAAAAAATCAGAGAAAGAGTATAAGTGTTGTTACTGAACAATCTAAGCAATCTAGGGCGTGATTGGTTTCATGGCCGCTGTAACCTGGCTCGCACGAGGGGAAACTGGCCCCAAGAAACCAGGCTGACCGCATACAAGAGCCTTTGTTTGTTGACGTTTTCTATCAGCCTGTCCAGGGAGAGAATATGATTGGTTGTCTAGACGGTGCATGTGCCGACCGTTTTGCTCTGTTGTTTGACTGCACATGCGCTCCTCCATGCACCGGCCAACCAGGCTCTGGAGAAACGAGATAAAAATCCGTATCTCGTGAGCCAGGCTGAGGAGCAAGTTTTGCACGGCTCGGGCCAGGCCCATTCGCTCAACCAGCTAACCAATCACGCTGAGTTTGCATCTGACGAGCCTGGACGGAGCAAAACCAGGGAACCAATCACGCCCCTAGTGTTCAAGCACCACTGGATGTGCCTGTGCATCGTCTCAAGAAAAACAAATCGGAAAGGTGGAGCAAAAAGAAAGAAAACTTGGGCTGACAAATATCAGAAGCAAAAAGGAAGAAAAGTAAGCAAAAAGAACAAAGCAAGTGAACCTGTCCAGCAAGAAGAAATGCAAACCTTATGACAAAGACACTAGCATCTGACATGAATATGGGGGCTACTGCAGAAGGATATCAAGAATATGAATCACTTAGTAGTTATACCCAGATTCTTACAGTACGTGAACACATTTTTCTTAACCAGGGAAATGAATGTTGCTTTGATTTTTCAATGATCATTTTTGTCTGTCTCTATTTTCCACAGGGTTCCAATGTTGTTCAAGATGTCAGTATGCCTTACCCTTTTGAAGGATCATATCGGTGGCCCTTTTAGCATAACTTCGATGTAAGTACTGATGAGTTTTCTTACCATAATTCCATTCAAGCAAGAATTCTCAGCTCCCAATGTTTTTCGGTTTCGGAGAGTCATGGATGGAAGATCTCGTGAAGCTAACAGCCTCTGGGTGATGCAAATATTTCGTACATGATATTAGGAACAGATTACATAAAGTTGCTTTTGGGTGATACAAAGCTTTTGTAATTATATATTAGAAACAGAAAATAAATTACTCTGATTTTAGGATATGCCTGTTTGGTTACTTATTATATTTTTTTCATAGTGAATGCGAAGTATTTGCAGAACACTAATTATTTATAAATGAAGAGAAGCTTTTATTTTGTTATTAGTATGTACTCCCTCTATCCCATAATAGTTGTCGCTTTTTACTTTTGATTATCAATTTGACCATTCGTTTTATTCAAATATTTTATATGAAGATTAAAACAAATATGTCATGATTAAACTATCACTGATGATAAAACATGTTATGAAAAAATATTAATGTTTGCAAAAATTTTTCAATAAGACGAATGGTCAAACATAGAGATCAAAAGTCAACAGCGACAACTATTTGGGACGGAGGCAAGTACCACATTTATTCAGCAATCTGCTTGAAGTAGCTGAGTTGCACACTGTTTGATCCTGAATCATTGGATCCTTTCTGGGTGACTGAGATCAAACGACTGCTTAAGTTGCAGTTGCTGTTGCTGTTGCCACTGCAACTAATCCCACTCCACAAGTTTGAGTTTCACATGACGAGGAAAAAGGTTGAAAATGAAGACCAAGACGACTAAAACTATTGCATTCAAAATGAAGAGACGAATGTAACAAGCAAAATGCTTTGATGATAATTTTGACCCTCTTTTTTCTTTGTTTTCGTAAAAACTCCTTTTTAACTCGTTTTATAAATTTACTAATAAAATAAGTTTTGAAAAGCTTCAATTACCAAAATGATCTGCATCCTTTTAGGACAATCCAAATTAAAAGAATGTGAACAACTCTTGTGCTCCAAGGAAACTATCCAGTCCACTGTTTCTAGTTGTCAGCTAGTAAAGGCATCATGAATTTCTACTCTCAAAATAGACTACTCCATGACGTAAAGCTTTCAGAAAGCTAAAAAATATCAAAATGAAAATATTTTAGACCATAATTACCCTTCCATAGGATAGCGAACGATGTCTGTTGGGAGGTTCCAGCTTATTACAAGCGCACAGTTTTAGGTATACAGCATACCAGAAGCACACAAACGAGTTCAATGAAAGAGCAGAAGTCTTTAAGCTATCCTATTACAGCCATCCAAACAAAGCGTTCAACTGGAGCAGAGAAGATTCCTCTGTCGTCAATCACGCCACTCCATCCTCCTTCTGATAAAGGCGTCAATAAGCTCCTGGTCCCTCCACCTCGATAGGATCTTCCACCTCTGCAATAGTGATAGACATTCTATGAGCAATTGATTGAGGCGATGGGAACAAGGAAAAAAAAAATCTTTCATGGTCAGCCACAATGCCAGCACATGGCCTCCTATGTAACATTCCACTGTTTTGCAGCACATCCAACTTGGTCTAAAGCAATCTCTACAAAGTCATCTAACAAGGCTGAACCCTACTTCATGACAGAGTCTATTTGATGACACACCAGAGATAGGTTAGATAAAAAATGAACCCTACTTCCGATGCCTCTCTTCTAAAAAACTCGACCTGCGGGGGGTATGACGGCCTCCGGGCATTTTTTAAGGAGAATGATCTTCTCACACAGATCGAGAAAACCCCCGAACCCCCTCCGCACCCGTACACGGGGACTTAGCTGGCCGATGAGAATCGGCGCGAGTTTCTTAACCTGAGCTTTGGCGTGCGGAGGAGCGAGGGGATTTTTTCTCGCACTGCAGCTCACGCTACAGTGCCGTGCGTCACCCAGGCTTCGAACCCGGGCGGGAGCGCTGCAGGCCAGTGGCCTTTGCCATTGCGCCGTGCGCCCCTCCGCCGATGCCTCTCTTCTATTGCAAAGTTTACAGAAAAAAATGAACAGATTTATCTTTAAGAAAAAAACTATAAGCAAATTTTAGGGGAAAAAAGATATAGTTTGTTGTAAGGCAACAATCTAATCTACCATCCACTGTTGCTAGATTTACAAGCATTATGAATTGTACAAGATATACGACAATCTCATTCAGGAACTCTCAACTGACAATACATAGAAAGCCCTTGCAAGATTGTTGGTTGTTCAGAACTAGAGAGTCGATCATCAATCATTATTCCTTTCCATCACTCAAAGCCAGAACTACTGGAAGCACACCTTAGTTCGCAACAAGAGATATTCAAGATAACAACTCTGCAAATGATCAAGCCAGCTATCGAGGTAATCCAAGAAACATGGAAATGACATTTTGACTCTTAACTGATCATTAACAAAGAAGCAACACAGTTGTATTATGTTTGTTTTCCTTATTAGAATCAAGTCATTAGAACATAACTCATCCTATCTCTATAGCTTTCAAAAATATCTATCATGTCAACACAAAAACTTTTCGGTGCAAGAACCTGTCGACGTATAATCTCAAACTTTACCTTGGTTCCCACATTTAGCATGGATATAAAAAGCTCAAACAGCAAGACAGGAAACACATAAACCTTTTAGCAAACACAATATAGTTAAGTTCATAAAAACTAACAGCTTGGCTTGTTGAGCCCATACCACTATGAACTCAATAGTTTATCACAGAGAACGATGTTCCTATAATCAATTCAAGATTTGTTGTGTGCAACAGTTCAGGATAACCGCACAATGCAGAGCAAAAAGACATGCAATCTTCTCAGCTAAATACTCCTATGAAGTCAGCTCAATACATACATAAAGTTAAAACTTCAGGAGCATGACAGCATGAACTTACTTAGGCCTCAGGGAAGAGCCATGTAGCAGTTCCAGCACCATGCATCCATGATATCATCGGCAATGACGTGGAGATCTGGCCATCTCTCATGTCATAGACACTGCAACAACTTTGTCTCTTAGCAAGTCTGAAGCTAACTTCACCATCATGCTCGAAGAAAACGATCTGAGCCCCCAACACATTGTATTGAGAAATGCAAACAGATCTACAACACGATTGGCGTACAAACAACACCTGGTCCTTCCCAATTGAGGTCAGCTTATTCCATTGTGACTGCTGGAATATTGCCTCAAACACCTCGACCTTGGTCTGTGGATGTTCAGTGGCAACGGCTATTTTTCCATGCCTCATCACAGTTATGCGAGCCATCAACAGCTTGCCACATGATTCAACTAGATAGTGTTTCATCCCAATCAGACTATTGGGGTTGTCTACATAACTAAGAGGGCATGTGGGAGTGCCATTGATGACATTTTGAATTCGAGAAACCCATGGATCACCAGTGTCGTGGTCCACACTGATGTCAATGGCAAAGAGGTCCTTATCATGAATTCCAAGAGCATATAGTGTTCCTTGATGGAATCCCATATCCCTGAACATGTTACCCATATACACCGACCATCAGGAGGCTGCACCAGGCTGGCACACTGCGATCCGAAAGCTTTGTCCAGAATAAACAGATGCAACTATGAGGGAAGATGAGCCAAAGATAAATTTGGTGATTGACATCTTTGGGAGACTCATCCAATCCATCAGGTCATTATCATTCACATGCCGGGCTCGGACACGAGCTGTTGAAGGTAATGTCACTGTGATGTTGGACATGGGATCCTTAAGATTAATAAAGTCATCATCCTCACTTGAGAACACTAGCCACTTGCCACAGACGTCCGTGTAGCCCGAGCAGCTTGAGATGTAGAATGGCTTGCTTCGGGGTAGTCTGTACACAGTCCCATTTGGGATCATGAGCAGTGGCAAAGGCGGGGGAACTTTCGCCTTTTGGGCGGCGTGGCGCCACTTGCGGCACACAGCAGCGAAGCGGACACGGTCAACATGGGTAGGTAGACATCTAAGCACCAGACCAACTTCTGGTAGCATCTCCGACCACTGTGGTGGTGGTGACCCAACCAGCCTTGCAAAAAAGAGAAAGACAACATGCATAGGTGAGGAGCATGTGCATCATCACATGAAACCAAAAGCAACAACATGCATCGACACAGAGGAACAAGCAATACGCCGAATACCAGGGCCGTACCTGAGATTTTGGGGCCCTGTGCAAAATGTAAATGAGGGCCTTACATTTTTAACATCTTGCATTTCGTTTCAATTCACATGCAGAGATTGTCAAAAACATTATGCAAATTCAGGATCTTGAGAACATGAACACCTTCAAATTTCAAAATAGAAACAAAGAACCACAATAGAAATGGTGAAAGATTTACTATTCAATTTCATGATCACAGTTAAGAAGCAACATGCATGTTCTTGAGACTCGAGGCGATGCTGAGTGGTAGACCCAATGTCCAAAGATCTAGCACCATACGGTTAAGCAAAATCAACTATATTCGATTGATAATATCAAAAGGATAAGACAGATGGAAGGTGGCCACAAGAGAAGAACCAAGAGCATTCATTTGAGATAACATAAAGCACCTTGGGCTCTATGTCACAAAGAATGTTTTTCTTTGAAAATGATTATTAGTAGGAGCCCTAAGATACATTAATCAATTTAACCATGATTAAGAAGTGGGTGCTGTGCAGCAAAACTAAAGAGAGACAAAAGGGGAACTGCTTTGGATGCTTTGGAATATTGATAATTAATCATTGCATGTTGTAGCTTAATTATTTCTATTCCTAATATAGTTAATTAGTACCACTAATTTGGGGCCTTGGGCCTTGTGTTGTCACTTCACTTGCACATGCTATTCTACGGCCCTGCCAAACACCTTGACCGGGCCACCGAAACTGAACGCAATATGAGTAGGTAGCGATGATTCTAACATGTAGCAAAAGGAAGGGATGTTGCGTACCATTGATCGTGCCCCTGCTGCTGTTGGATTTGCTGGATTGCCAAGAAATGCCCATATGGCCTTTCCCTAGCCAAGTTGAGTGGTAAAATTGAGGAAGTCCCCAACTGTAACGCCCTGAAAATCACCATAAAAAAAAAATTCACAAATCAAATTGAAACCATAATCGGAAGTTTTCAAAATCCTTTCAAAACTTTTCTCTCCCTTTCATTCTTTCTCCTCAGCGCAGCACTATGAGTGCTGACTGCCAATTACCTTTTACCGTGCCTTCACTCCTCTGCCTGTCTCGTCGCGTCGAGTCGTCTCGTCACTCGAGTCGTCTCGTCAATCCAAAACCACAACGCCAAAGTCATCCTGAGCCATCTCGTCACATTAATTATCTCGAAGGACCTGACGACACTATGCACTATGCTTGAGTCGTCTCGTCATCTCAAACCACGTGACGACACTATGCACTATGCTTGAGTCGTCTCGTCATCTCAAACCACGTGACGACACTATGCACTATGCTTGAGTCGTCTCGTCATCTCAAACCACGTGACGACACTATACACTATGCTTATGTTGTCACGTCGCGTCGTCACATCAATCATATCCACGCCAAACTGCTAGTACCCACTGGCCCGCGTGCATGCCGCTCCAATCCAACAGCCTTCCTCGTGCTCCGCAGAGCATTCACTACGCTGCTCGCTCTAGTCCCGTCGCTACTGCTCGCGCACGCCGCTTCGCTCCACACCTCGCCCTGTGCCACTGCTGCTTCAATCTCGTCGCTCCGCACCGCGCACGCCACAAAGCGACGCACCGCCCTGGCCCCTCTCCTCTCTGCAGCTTGCGTCTACTCAGACAAAGCCGCACGCTGCGCCGAGCCATGCCCACTTGCGAGCACGCGCGCACCTCACTCAAGCACCTTACCCCACCCACATGAGCCGTCTCGTCACCCCAAAGCTACACGTCAATGCCACCATGCCCACTTGCATGCTGCCACTTGCTTGAGCCGTCTCATCGCACTATCACCCGGCCCCCGCTTGCATATGCCACTTGCATGAGCCGTCGCGTCGCACTATTACCTGCACGCCAACGCATGAAACTTGCATGTGCTGCTGCCTGAGCCATCTCATCACTCTGCACCGCCCCAACACCGCGCATGCGCATCCGCCCGCAAGTGGCCTAGTTGCCTGAGCACTCGCGTCCCGTCGACCCAAAGCCGCAAGCCACTCCGGCGGCCCCGCCGTCCCGTCTTGCCGGTGAACCCCCGCCTCGCTCCGCCTATAAAAGGCGCCCTTGGAGCTTCACCTCACCTCAGCCCCGGCGAGCCGCAGCACAGGTGAGCTCCTCCATTCTCCTTTCTCCTCCATCACCGGCCGAGCGCCGTCCCATCGATCCCCGCAGCCAGCGCCACTCCGCCTCGGTCGAGTGGCCGTCAAGCTCGCCAGTGCCCCCGGCTACCTCCTAAGCCCGCTCAATCGCCCTCTCCTTCTCTCCCGTCGCAACCACCATTCCCCACAGCCTCTCCTCAAATTGATGTCGCAAATGGGTGCTTCGTGAGCCAAGCATCCGATTCCCTCACTCCCTAGCCTCCCTCCTGCCCTCTCCCCATGTCGATTTGAGCTACGGGAGCTCATTCATGCCGGGCAAGGACGGGAGCGCTCCTCGTCTATCTCTCTGTGTGCTGTTATTCCATCTCCTTCTTATTTTCGTAATTAATCCAAAGCCTCCACTGTAAAATCCGTATCTCCCTCGTCCGAGCTCCGATTGACCTCATTCTTCCTCCTAAATTCATCTAAAATCGAGCTCTAGCCATTCCTACCAGTTTCATCTTTTATAGAGCTCATCTTCTATTTCTTTTGTATTTATTTGTGTTTGTTTGCTTGTTTGCCGGTCGCGTAGCTAACGGAGAGTACGAGTACGAGGAGGAGGAGGAGCAGGAACCAGGAGCCGAAGACTTCGAGCAGGAGCTTCCCGAGGACGTCAACGAAGGCAAGTCACAATCCGTTTTCCCTTTGATCATACTGCTCCTATGTTTTATAAACACAACCCGTAGCAGCCGTTTTATTGCATGAAATGATTACCCTGATGATTGCAAAACCTTTGTGTAGTATGACCAAGACCACTGAGCCTTATATTACCTGTCCTATATTATTCCCTGTTAAACCTAGGATATCCATGTATGACAATATTTACGCATGGATGATTTCCTTGTTATAGAAATGCTTAGGACTGTGTATCACTAAGTGCTCTACTTATATTAGCTTTTGCAAATGTGAAAACCGTGATTGGTGTTGTGTGGTAGTAGTAAGGTTGGGTGATAACTAAAGAAAGATGAATGAATGAACTTGGGTTAGAGCTGAGGTGATCCTGATGATATTTATGGAAGATTAAGCGTCGCCTCTGTGGTGTGCTTATGACAAGTGATATGGGAGATGAATGCCGCCTCTGTGGTGGGTTCATATATGTGGAGATGATTGCCTTGGCTCGTATAAGGACCGAGTTGCTTGTGACATCCTACCTAGCCGTTTATTCAGTACGACCACACTACCGTGTATGCGGCACGGCTTAGTCTAAACCCCGCCAGCTAGTCTGTTAATCGCCTGGAGGCTGGAGATGCAATGGGAGCCCATGGAGCAGGTGGACGTGATGCAGACGTGTGCGACCCGGTCGAGGCCTAGATCAGAGGCTAGACCCCTGGATAACTCCCATGGCGATTAGTCGGGACGATGCTGTGATGGGTAATGGCTTTGTGAGTCTTCACACCACCCGCGCAGTGGCTTGTGATGCACTCAGATTGTGGGTACAGCGTACAACCTCTGCAGAGTGTTAAAATCTATTCGAATAGCCGAGTCCACGGTCACGGACATGGCTTTGGTTCGCTCCAAGAACTAGCATGGGTGGGTGCTTATCTCCTTGATGAGTGAGTTGTTTTGAGAATAGGTCCGGCCTTCCGCCGAAGGTTGTCGTGGACGGGGTGTCCGGCAACGTAAAACTTGACCAACCCCTTAATATCTTAATTTGATGCTTTTGCTAAAATGCTTTATAAACTGAACCCCTGCATGTGTAAAATTTGCTTTATTGCAATGTTAAACCTGATGGCCTTTACCTTGCTACCGCCAAATGCATATATTTATCCATTGATGGTAGGGTAAGGGTTGCGACTTGCTGAGTACTTTTGTACTCATTCTTGCTTGCTGATTACAGAGGAAGATCCAGACTTCGTCGACGCCGACGGTGAGGAAGACGATTAAGCTTGGTCTCGTCCGCACCCGAGCTGCCTGTGGCATTAGTCTACCGCTTAGTTGCTTCCGCTATGGTTGAGGACCTAGATGTTATCATCGGGGTCTGGCTTGTACTTGCTGTTTGTTATCTTTTGATATTCTTGTTGCTTATCGATCGACCCTAGCCAGGTCGCGACTTGTAATATCACCTGTTGTAAGACTTGATTGTACCAGCGACTGATCCAGGGACTGGTATAATAAAGTGTTTAAGCTCCTGGGATAACCGGGGTGCTTCAGGTGGTATCAGAGCCGTGCTTGGCTGTAGGACGTGACCCTAGGCTTGGACGCTAAAATTATTTGCAAAAACTATTTTGGAAAACTCCTTAGCTCTTTCCCTCTCTTTTGCAAAACTCTATTTAATCCCTCCTCTACAGATGGAAGAAGATGGATGGGTGACCGACTACTGCTTGGAGACCCCTGGCTTTCCAAGGTGCTACGTGATGCCATGGTCAGACTTGGCATTATGGAGCCTGCCGAGTATGTCGGAAGAGAGTATGAAGAGTTTGGCACTGAGCGCTGTGAAGTCACCATTCACATTGGAGCCAGTGATGACCACCCGGAGATGAAGCCCTGGAACGTGACTACTACTGGGTCACGATTCCCAGACACCTACCAAGCTGTGGCACGTAAGGCCCTTCGGTACTTGTGCCAGATGTATGAGAGGCCTATCGGTCGCTCGCCAATGAGGTTTTTCCCTCCCATGGAGAGAAACCGCCCCACTTGGCTTGCAAGGATGAGGACAATTGAAGGCCTGGGAATGGCTGAAAGAGATCCCACAGTGGTTGCCATGACCCGTTATCTGCTCGCCTTGGATGAGCTGTATGACGGAACCGCAGCCAGACTGCGAAGGTGCATCACTCGAGCCGAAGAAGCTGAGACACGAGTTAGGACCCTACGTGTTCAGCTAGCTGAAGCCAAAGCTCGTGAAGCAGAAGCAGAAAGCCGTGCTGTTGCTGCCGCAGAAGCCTTGAAGGCAGCAGAAGACCGCTACAACAAGCTAGTTGGCACTGCCTATCTCACTGGCGTGCCCACTGCAGGACTCTGCATATCCCCGGAGTAGGAGAACGTTCCGTTTTGGATGGGACTCCTATCTGCTCTGCGGGAAGCAACATCAAGAGGAAGTACGCAGAAGATCTTCCTGCACCACCGCCCTCTCAAGCAGACGGTAAAGAAGAAGAAGTCGAAGAAGAAGAAGAGCCCCTCCCTTTGACCCAGCCTTTTCCAAGGGAGAATGAAGATCGCCTCCCCACCGCTTCGGATGAAGATTCCCCAGTTAGAGGCCTGGAAGATGCCTCCAACCTCATGGATGCCCAGGACCCATGAGTGTCTACCGAGATGAAGATCCAATCATCGTGGGATGAAGCTACCGGTCCAAGTTCAAGGAAGTGTCTGTGGAAGTCTGTACCCCTCGAAGTTTAGTTTGTCCCTTGTAGTCGCAGTGTAGCCGCTAGTAGCTCTTCGCTAGTGTTGTACCCCTGTTGTTTTAAGTGAACCTGTGAGTGCTGTTTGTTTGTGTGAATTGCTTGTTGTGTGTGCCAGCGAGGCCCTTGTGCCTTGCGTCCCTTTTATAAAAAGAAAATATAATAACAAAGAGAACTAAATGATAACATAAAGAAGATCTTAGGTTCTTCTCTCATCCTATGCTCTTCCCTCTTGCCCTCAAACAGATGCCGCCGAAGCGCTCTGCCAGGATCCAGCAGCGCCAACGGCGCCAGCGCAACAACCGTAGGGAAGAAGAAGTAAACCAAGATGCTGAAGTTCAAGCTGAGAACTCCAACCATGGACAGTTGCCTAACCCTCCGCTCACCACCCTGGCGGAAGTTATGGCACAGCAAACCCGTCTGTTGGAAGCACTTGTGCAGAACAACAATAACAACAACAACCAACGCCGTCAGCAGCAAGTGCATGGTTTCCAGAGTAAGATGGCTGAGTTTGTCAGAATTAAGCCACCAACCTTTGGAGGATCTGAGGACCCACTCGAAGCTGATGACTGGTTAAGGAACATTCAAAGGAAGCTTGATGCTATCAACTGTGAAGGTAGAGACAGAGTTCTCCTGGCATCCCATCAACTCACTGGGACAGCCTTAGCCTGGTGGGAGAACTACTGTGAAGCCACTGATGATCCCACAACCATCACTTGGGAAGAATTTGTGGAAGAATTCCGCCGCTACCATGTTCCAGAAGGTACCATGCAACTCAAGGCAGATGAGTTTCGTAGGCTGAAGCAAGGAAGCATGTCTGTTAATCAGTACATCCGCAAGTTCATTGAACTTTCTCGCTATGCTCCTGAGGAAGTTTCAACTGATAAGAAGAAGCAGAACAAGTTCAAGAAAGGTTTATCTGGAGAGTTAGGAACTCAGATGACTCCTCACATCTATCCTGACTTCAAACACCCTGATGAACCAGACCATCCTGACTGAAGAAAGAATATGGAAATGTCCAAGGAGAAGAAGCGCAAGTTCGCAGCTCATGAAGTCCGTCAGCAGGAAAGATTCCAGAGGCCTAGGAACTCCAACTTCCAAGGTCAGAAGAGTCAAGCCCCGATGCAGTTCAGGACTCCATCCAATGTCTCTCGTCAACTCAGCTTTCCTCAGAAGAGTCAAAACAACACCAAGACTCAGCAGTACAGCAGTGGTCAAGTGACCAACCAACCCAAGGCTTGCTTCAACTGTGGTGACCTTAGCCACTTCATTGCCAACTGTCCCACAAGAACAAGCCAGCTGTTTCCATTCAGTCCAACACTGTGAATGGACCAAGGATGTCTGGAGCCACTCGTGGAACCAACCAAGTCTCCAACCAGCCAGCGAAGACACAGCAGTCCTTCGGACGTGCCCGCGTCAACCACATCCATGCTCAGGAAGCTCAGGACGCACCCGGAGTTGTGCTTGGTGAGTTTCTTGTTGAATCAGTTCTTGCAACAGTTTTGTTTGATTCTGGAGCATCGCACTCTTTCATATCATCAAGTTTTGTGGAAAAGTATAAAGTACCTACAGTACTGCTTAAAACCCCCTTAATAACCCGATCACCCGGAGCTGACATCAAGTGTCACTTGGGTTGTTCGCGGATAAGAATCACCCTAAGTGGGGTAGCCTTCTAGCTAGTCCTGTGGTTAAAATCCAAGGGGATAGATCTAATCCTCGGAATGGATTGGTTAACCAAGCATGATGGTGTCATAGCATGTTCCAACAGAACAGTTACAGTGACCAACCATGAAGGAACCCGAGTAGTAGTTTGCAAGCCCTTGGAAGTAAACCTGACCCTATGGTGTTTTCAATGGAAACCAAGACTGTAGAAGAAGTACCAGTGGTGAATGAGTATCCAGATGTGTTCCCTGAAGAGTTACCTGGAATGCCACCAGATAGGGATATTGAGTTCATCATTGACCTTATCCCTGGAACAGCCCCAATAGCCAAGCGACCCTACCGCATGGCAGCCGCAGAGTTAGCAGAACTCAAGGAACAGTTAAGAGAACTCCAAGAAAAAGGATATATCAGACCCAGCTCTTCCCCCTGGGGAGCACCAGTTCTGTTTGTCAAGAAGAAGGATGGAAGTATGAGGATGTGTGTACTACAGATCCTGAATGAAGTGACCATCAAGAACAAGTACCCTCTGCCCAGGATTGATGACCTGTTTGATCAGTTAAAAGGAGCTAAGTACTTCTCCAAGATTGACTTAAGATCTGGGTATTATCAGCTAAAGATAAGAGAAGCAGATATCCCAAAGACGGCATTTGTATCCAGATATGGTCAGTATGAGTTCACAGTTATGTCCTTTGGCTAACCAATGCCCTGCATACTTCATGAATCTCATGAACAAGGTGTTTATGGAAGAATTAGATAAGTTTGTCGTTGTCTTCATTGACGACATACTGATCTATTCAAAGAGTGCCGAAGAGCACGAGCAACATCTGAGAGTAATTTTGGAAAAGCTCAGAACCACAAGTTGTATGCCAAGTTCAGTAAATGTGAATTTTGGCTTGAGAAAGTTGCCTTCCTTGGCCACATTCTGACAGCAGAAGGAGTTGCTGTAGACCCTGAGAAGGTTGAAGCAGTTACCATTGGCCGCAACCAACAAATGTGTCAGAGATCAGAAGCTTTCTTGGATTAGCGGGTTATTACCGCCGATTCATTGAAGGATTTTCCAAGATAGCCAGACCAATGACAGAACTTCTCAGGAAAGACAAGAAGTTTGAATGGACCCAGTCTTGTGAAAGAAGCTTTCAAGAGTTGAAGAGAAGACTGACAACAGCACCAGTGTTAGTCCTGCCTGACATTCACAGAGATTTTGTCGTCTACTGTGATGCATCAAGACAAGGCTTGGGATGTGTTCTAATGCAAGATGGTAGAGTTGTTGCCTATGCATCAAGGCAATTGAAGACTCATGAGCAGAATTATCCCACTCATGATCTGGAGTTAGCAGCAGTAGTGCATGCCCTCAAGATTTGGAGGCACTACTTAATTGGAAATAAGTGTGAGATCTACACGGATCATAAGAGTTTGAAATACATCTTTACTCAGCCAGATCTGAATCTAAGACAACGAAGATGGTTAGAGTTAATCAAGGACTATAATTTGGAAATCCACTACCATCCCGGAAAAGCAAATGTTGTGGCAGATGCCTTAAGTAGAAAAGCCTACTGCAACTATCTCATGAACCACAATGATCACCTGTCGACCGAGATAAAGAAGCTTAATCTGGAGATAGTGCCTCGAGCTTGTGTGAATAATCTAAGTGTGCAACCAACACTAGATGAACAGATCAGACAAGCCCAGCTCAAGGATCAAGAGTTAATGAAGATCCGTAGCCACACTGGAGAAAACAAAGCCCCAAACTTTAGAGTGGATGATAAAGGAACTCTGTGGTATAAAGACAGAATTGTGTACCACAGGAAGGAAAGTTCCGAGAGATAATCATGGATGAAGCCCATAACTCAGCTTATTCCATCCACCCAGGATCTACCAAGATGTATCTTGATTTAAAGGAAAAGTACTGGTGGAATGGAATGAAGGCAGATATAGCCAAGTTTGTTGCAGAATGTGATGTCTGTCAGAGAGTCAAGGCAGAACACCAGAAGCCTGCAGGATTGCTCCAGCCCTTACCAATCCCTGTGTGGAAATGGGACGAAGTAGGCATGGATTTATAGTTGGTTTTCCTAAAACAAAGGGGATATAACTCTGTATGGGTAATAGTGGACCGACTCACCAAGGTCGCTCACTTTATTCCTGTACGAACCAACTATAGAGGAGACAAGTTAGCCCAGTTGTACGTTGACAACATAGTGAAGCTACATGGAGTACCGAGCAGAATTGTCTCTGATAGAGGTACCCAATTTACCTCTAGGTTTTGGAAAAGCTTACACACTGCTCTGGGAACTAAGTTAGATTTCAGCACTGCTTATCACCCTCAGACAGATGGTCAGACAGAAAGGATCAACCAAATCCTTGAAGATATGTTGAGAGCTTGTGCACTGACCTATGGCAAAGACTGGGAGAAGAGTCTAGCTTATGCAGAATTCTCATACAACAACAGTTACCAAGCAGCCTCAAGATGTCACCTTTTGAAGTGTTGTATGGCAGAAAATGCAGAACCCTCTGATGTGGTCAGAAGTTGGAGAGCGTTCTCTTACGGGACCCTCCATTGTTAAAGAGGCAGAAGAAAAAGTTGCAGAAATCAGAGAAAAGCTCAAGGAAGCACAGTCTCGTCAGAAGAGTTATTCAGACAAGAGAAGAAGGGATTTAAGTTTCCAAGTTGGAGACTATGTGTACCTTAAAGTTCCCCAATTAGAGGTACACGTCGTTTCCAAGTCCGTGGCAAGTTAGCACGCGCTACATCGGACCGTACCGAGTGCTGAAGAAGATCGGTACAGTGGCATACAGGATTGAGCTACCACCAGAGTTGGCAGATGTGCACAACGTCTTTCACGTGTCCCAGCTCAAGAAGTGCTTGAGGATCCCTGAAGAGCATGTCTCTGTAGAAACCTTGGACTTGCAAGATGACCTTCGATATCGGGAAGTGCCGATTAAGATTTTGGATGTAACCACCCGTCAGACCAGAGGATCAACAGTTCGTCTGTACCGTGTTCAGTGGAGTCGGCAGGCACACAGAGGCAGAAGCTACTTGGGAACGAGAAGATGCTCTGAGGAAGGAGTACCCTCATCTCTTTGAAGGCGAGCCTGAATCTCGAGGACGAGATTCTTTAAGGGGGGTAGGTTTGTAACGCCCTGAAAATTCACCATAAAAAAAAAATTCACAAATCAAATTGAAACCATAATCGGAAGTTTTCAAAATCCTTTCAAACTTTTCTCTCCCTTTCATTCTTCTCCTCAGCGCAGCACTATGAGTGCTGACTGCCAATTACCTTTACCGTGCCTTCACTCCTCTGCCTGTCTCGTCGCGTCGAGTCGTCTCGTCACTCGAGTCGTCTCGTCAATCCAAAACCACACGCCAAAGTCATCCTGAGCCATCTCGTCACATTAATTATCTCGAATGACCTGACGACACTATGCACTATGCTTGAGTCGTCTCGTCATCTCAAACCACGTGACGACACTATGCACTATGCTTGAGTCGTCGTCATCTCAAACCACGTGACGACACTATGCACTATGTTGAGTCGTCTCGTCATCTCAAACCACGTGACGACACTTACACTATGCTTATGTTGTCACGTCGCGTCGTCACATCAATTCATATCCACGCCAAACTGCTAGTACCCACTTGCCCGCGTGCATGCCGCTCCAATCCAACAGCCTTCTCGTGCTCCGCAGAGCATTCACTACGCTGCTCGCTCTAGTCCCGTCGCTACTGCTCGCGCACGCCGCTTCGCTCACACCTCGCCCTGTGCCACTGCTGCTTCAATCTCGTCGCTCCGCACCGCGCACGCCACAAAGCGACGCACCGCCCTGGCCCCTCTCCTCTCTGCAGCTTGCGTCTACTCAGACCAAAGCCGCACGCTGCGCCGAGCCATGCCCACTTGCGAGCACGCGCGCACCTCACTCAAGCACCTTTACCCCACCCACATGAGCCGTCTCGTCACCCCAAAGCTACACGTCAATGCCACCATGCCCACTTGCATGCTGCCACTTGCTTGAGCCGTCTCATCGCACTATCACCCGGCCCCCGCTTGCAATGCCACTTGCATGAGCCGTCGCGTCGCACTATACCTGCACGCCAACGCATGAACACTTGCATGTGCTGCTGCCTGAGCCATCTCATCACTCTGCACCGCCCCACACCGCGCATGCGCATCCGCGCCGCAAGTGGCAAGTTGCCTGAGCACTCGCGTCCCGTCGACCCAAAGCCAGCCAAGCCAATCCGGCGGCCCGCCGTCCCGTCTTGCGGTGAACCCCGCTCGCTCCGCCTATAAAGGCGCCCTTGGAGCTTCACATCACCTCAGCCCCGGCGAGCCGCAGCACAGGTGAGCTCCTCCATTCTCCTTTCTCCACATCACCGGCGAGGCCGTCCCATCGATCCCCGCAGAGCGCCACTCCGCCTCGGTCGAGTGGCCGTCAAGCTCGCCAGTGCCCCCGGCTACCTCCTAAGCCCGCTCAATCCTCTTCCTTCTCTCCCCGTCGAACCAACATTCCCCACAGCCTTCCTCAAATTGATGTCGCAAATGGGTGCTTCGTGAGCCAAGCATCCGATTCCCTCACTCCCTAGCCTCCCTCTGCCCTCTCCCCATGTCGATTTGAGTACGGGAGCTCATTCATGCCGGGCAAGGACGGGAGCGCTCCTCGTCTATCTCTATGTGTGCGTTATTCCATCTCCTTCTTATTTCGTAAATAATCCAAAGCCTCCACTGTAAAATCCGTATCTCCCTCGTCCGAGCTCCGATTGACCTCATTCTTCCTCCTAAATTCATCTAAAATCGAGCTCTAGCCATTCCTACCAGTTTCATTTTATAGAGCTCATCTTCTATTTCTTTTGTATTTATTTGTGTTTGTTTGCTTGTTTGCCGGTCGCGTAGCTAACGGAGAGTACGAGTACGAGGAGGAGGAGGAGCAGGAACCAGGAGCCGAAGACTTCGAGCAGGAGCTTCCCGAGGACGTCAACGAAGGCAAGTCACAATCCGTTTTCCCTTTGATCATACTGCTCCTATGTTTTATAAACACAACCCGTAGCAGCCGTTTTATTGCATGAAATGATTGCCCTGATGTTTGCAAAACCTTTGTGTAGTATGACCAAGACCACTGAGCCTTATATTACCTGTCCTATATTATTCCTTGTTAAACCTAGGATATCCATGTATGACAATATTTACGCATGGATGATTTCCTTGTTATAGAAATGCTTAGGACTGTGTATCACTAAGTGCTCTACTTATATTTAGCTTTTGCAAATGTGAAAACCGTGATTGGTGTTGTGTGTGGTAGTAGTAAGGTTGGGTGATAACTAAAGAAAGATGAATGAATGAACTTGGGTTAGAGCTGAGGTGATCCTGATGATATTTATGGAAGATTAAGCGTCGCCTCTGTGGTGTGCTTATGACAAGTGATATGGGAGATGAATGCCGCCTCTGTGGTGGGTTCATATATGTGGAGATGATTGCCTTGGCTCGTATAAGGACCGAGTTGCTTGTGACATCCTACCTAGCCGTTTATTCAGTACGACCACACTACCGTGTATGCGGCACGGCTTAGTCTAAACCCCGCCAGCTAGTCTGTTAATCGCCTGGAGGCTGGAGATGCAATGGGAGCCCATGGAGCAGGTGGACGTGATGCAGACGTGTGCGACCCGGTCGAGGCCTAGATCAGAGGCTAGACCCCTGGATAACTCCCATGGCGATTAGTCGGGACGATGCTGTGATGGGTAATGGCTTTGTGAGTCTTCACACCACCCGCGCAGTGGCTTGTGATGCACTCAGATTGTGGGTACAGCGTACAACCTCTGCAGAGTGTTAAAATCTATTCGAATAGCCGAGTCCACGGTCACGGACATGGCTTTGGTTCGCTCCAAGAACTAGCATGGGTGGGTGCTTATCTCCTTGATGAGTGAGTTGTTTTGAGAATAGGTCCGGCCTTCCGCCGAAGGTTGTCGTGGACGGGGTGTCCGGCAACGTAAAACTTGACCAACCCTTAATATCTTAATTTGATGTTTTTGCTAAAATGCTTTATAAACTGAACCCTGCATGTGTAAAATTTGCTTTATTGCAATGTAAACCTGATGGCCTTTACCTTGCTACCGCCAAATGCATATATTATCCATTGATGGTAGGGTAAGGGTTGCGACTTGCTGAGTACTTTTGTACTCATTCTTGCTTGCTGATTACAGAGGAAGATCCAGACTTCGTCGACGCCGACGGTGAGGAAGACGATTAAGCTTGGTCTCGTCCGCACCCGAGCTGCCTGTGGCATTAGTCTACCGCTTAGTTGCTTCCGCTATGGTTGAGGACCTGGATGTTATCATCGGGGTCTGGCTTGTACTTGCTGTTTGTTATCTTCTAATATTCTTGTTGCTTATCGACCGACCCTAGCCAGGTCGCGACTTGTAATATCACCTGTTGTAAGACTTGATTGTACCAGCGACTGATCCAGGGACTGGTATAATAAAGTGTTTAAGCTCCTGGGATAACCGGGGTGCTTCACCAAACTCTACCTTGTAGATCTTGCTTCAGTCATGAGGGAACTATTCTATATTTCCCAAGGTTGAGAATGGGATTCGCAAGGGCTGTGGGATTAGCACCAGAGACTGATTGCCGCGATGGCGGATCGTACTCCTGCCGATGTCGGGGGTGTAGGAGCCGGCGGCTGTGGACGGAATGTGGAGCGCCGTCGAGGTTTGGGGGAAGAGTCCCGAACCAAGTAGGGGGGGATTGTTGGGAAAAGGACCCGAAGTACCAAACCGGTGTCAGTTTACTTTCGAACAAAAAGAAAACAATGTTTTCCATATATAAAAAGAGCAGCACTATAGGTACGACCCTTGTGGTAGATTGAGGTTAACCCAAGCATCTAAAAGCATCTAAGTAGAGATGAGCAATTATTCAACAAAAGGCAACATGCACGCTAGATCACCTCAGTCGGACAGGAGTCTACCACGGAGGTCAGAGCACAACATTTCTCACAAAAAAGCTAGGAAAAAATTTGTGGGCCAATGGAGCATAAATATGTAAATTTTGTTGAAAAAAAAATCACATGATATCAAGGGTTTTCAAAGTGTTTTCTTTTCTTGAAGAGGGGGGAGGGGGGGGGGGGGGGGCATGGCCCCTACCCTCCGTCCTATAAAAAAAGGGTAATATGAAACACATAGGTTGTGCAAGTTACAACTTTGTAAGACATTACTCGCATCAAAAACTCCGAAGACAATATCGCCATACCAGTATCCCCGTACCCATAGACAAAAGAAAACAATGTTTTCCTGATACGCGATATGGGTATGGGGATACGGTATGGCGATATGCCGATACGGCACCGTCCTAAAAACAAGGATACACCGTTATGCGTGTACATATGTCTATGCATTATTTTTTTTGTAATAATTCACCAAATATACAATAAAAGAAAATTGATAATTAAATATAATGTGTAAATAGGCAACAATATCACAATAACATACCAAGTGGCCAAAATGTGAAAGGTTAAATCTCATAATAATGTTGATGGGCTGATGTATATTATGATCTAGGTTGGTTTAGAAGAGTATCGTGACTTAATTATTTATTTTTAAATCATATTTTTCTGATACTCCAACGATACAATATCCGGCAGATATCAAAGTATCAGAGTATTTTAAGTACCGGATACGGCTACGGCGGCCTCGGCCAAGTATCGGGAAAAACATAGATCGTCAGGACGTGCAGATCGATCAGGGATGTTGTTGGCGCAATATGTTGCCTGAAGGTTAAACTGGAGATAGGCTTGAGGCAAGATTTTCAGCACTATTAATGTAACACCCAGCAGCAATTAAAGTTTTTTTTTTGGAAAACCTATGACTTTTGCGCGTACCATAAATTGGTATTCCCTTTATTTCATTTAAAAGATAAGGAGATGAGCCCAAGGGGCAGGCGCGTGGCTGCTGATGGACACCAGGACATAGAAGGGGAAAAACCAAGGAGAAAAGGATGAAAGGGAAAGAAGAGAGAGGAGGAAAAAAGAAGAGGGTTGATCCTAGGAGGGAGATCGAATTGATGTCTTACCCTCTGGACATGATTGGAGGTCACGGTAGGACGATGAGTTCTCCTCTCTGGTTTGGGTAGATTAGATCCTACGATTAGTGGCAATCTCGTTGGTTTTGATTAGATTCTTAGATCTACCTGTTTCCTGCATGTTGCAGATTCGGTCAATATTTTTGTTCTCTGTTTTAGAACCTGTTCTCGACCTTAGAAAAATATGAACCCTTTATAGGAGTTGTAGAGGATTTGATGATATTTCCAACGGTGTATGGTAGAGTTTCACAGGATCCAATATGCGGGATCTGTGCCTTCCGAAAGTTGACTGATTTTAGTCTCGTAATCTGAGTGTTATCTGTTCAAATGTGAATTAGCCTTCATAACATCAGATCTGGAACTTTCGAAGCAAACCAAAGTTGTTGTATGTTTCATGAGCTTCCCTATTGGTAAAATATGTCCCCATAAGATGCCTGTAACTCCAGTTACGATGATTTTTAGTCCATCTGTTCTGCAGATGCTGTTAGGTTGTCAGTCTGATATGAAACCATGTTTTAGTCCATCATAATTATGTTTTTTGAGGATAAAGTGAACTAAAAAGTTATAGATACTGAAGTTTTGTGTACTCAGTAGAATGATGAGAATTATTGGACAAAGTGAAGTGGAGATATTAGTGTTTGATTGCAACTCTGTCAGTTCTGGACAGTCAGTTTTGAAGTGCAGTTCAGGCCACTATTCAGACTCGATAAAGTTTGAGTTCTTACATATTTTTGTAGCTTACTTCCCATAGTCTATTTTTATACTTTAGTTTTGTAGCTATTGTTGCTCTTCTATAAAATTTATGAGGGGGAAGAACTAAACAATATTGCTGTTGTTTGAAGTGTTTGCGTGGTTGAAATGATGTGTGTTTGGCATAGGAGCGCATTACTTGTTGTTTATTTTTTTTCATATGCATTGCCGTTTTGGTGATGAGAATAGCTTGTGATCAGGTGGTGCATCTTCAGATCATGCTTAGCTCTTCCGCTTGATTGTCGGTGAGGCAAGTAAATGTAGCAATGTGGTCTACGCGCTTTGACTTGTTATTTGTGTTGTCTCCACATAATTTCAGTATAAACACAAGCCAGATAATTGATATTGAAATTATTGTTCTGACTTGAAGTATGCTTCATCGCATATTGACTTGAAGAATGCTTTATCATATATTGATTTTAGTATACTTTATCACGTATTGACTTGGAGGATGCTTTATTGTCATATATGGTGCCCTTTTTTATATAAATGATCTGAAGCATTGGAGTTTATACATTGCAATCATACACTGCACCCTTTCCATTGGTATGCATATGAGACACCGTAGCCTGATGTTGGTGCGGTAAGTACCGGTACAGCAACGCACGTTGAATTGAGCAATAGGGTTGCAGCCCTCTCTTCCTTCGTTGGGATTTGAGGGTAGAAGTGAAGACATGCATTGCATTGCACCATGGGCATATGGATGGTGAAGCATGGTTTATGTCGAAGTTGCAGCTTTACCTTCATACATGAAGATATATATCTCTTGAAGCTTTATCATAGTATTGCTTATTTAAATTGTTGTTTAATCAAATTGCAATTTAAATAGCTTGTTAAGGCAATTTGCTTGCTGAGATTTTCCATAAACCTCATTACGCTTTCTTTTCCCCTCAGGTGTTTGAGCTGGATGGTGTCAACGCGGGATGGGAGTAGCAACACATGTGCACTATTCATGATAATTTACTTTTCGAACACTTGAGCCCTCTTAATAATGACTAGTCGTTTGGGTTCTTACTTTCATGTCACTTGAGGATAGATTTATTATCTTATCATCATCATCATACTTTGTTCTCTCATTTTAGTTTATGCTTCTGCGGACTCTATTTTTTATCAAGATTATTGCTCTCTTTTGGGAATCTTTTATGTGTTGTAGCGTAGTGTAGTAATGCTCCAGAATTTCTGGGGTGTTACAATTAAACAAGGCCGGGGAGATGTCTGATTGGCAGAGCGAAAATTAATTTGTCCGAACGCGCCTAGTGTTTACCACCTATTGTTTGCCGATGATAGTTTGATCTTAATTCGTGCAACAAGGGAGGACATTATTCAGGCTTGCAGTTACAAGGTATCCTTGAATTATATGAGCGAGAGATCAGCTATTTTGTTTAGTATACAAGATCAAGAGGTGTGCAGATGCTGTACAATGGAATAAAATTCGCCGCCAAACAGAAACTCTCGACTCAAGAAGAAGAAGGCAACGCCGGCACCCTCGTCTCCGGCGGCCTCGCCGTCGGCGGAGGAGGGAGGCTCGGCATCCCGACGCCTGCTTTGTTCCCTTGTAGGTTTAGATAGATAGGTTCCCACGGTGGTCGTTCTTGATGGCGGCTGCAGCGTTTGTTAGGGTTAGGGTTTCTATGGTTCGATCGAAGAGGGTGCGGTGGCGGTACAGTGTTGTCAAGTTCATCGGCATGGAACACTGAGGAGAATGCGTCTCGGCGGTGGTGGTGGTGAGTCGAAGGCGCCACCATCGATGAAGAATTAGCTACTCCGACCCCTCTTTTGTCTCGTCATGGTCCTTCATGGCCATCACTATGGCTAGTGAGAGTTTTGTTTCCGATGACATTCATCTGAATGTTGCTCGGATTTGTGTTTTCCCATTGTGAATATGGTGAGGAGGTGGGGATGGCTCGGCTATGGGCTCGACGACGACGAGTTCTTCATACTTGTATGTGAGATATCAGTCTACCCCTCTTTTGCGAAAGGGTTGGGTTTCAGCTTTCCTCCGCCGGAGTTGAGGATGATGGTGGTGGATGGTGAGATGGTCGTGTTCTTTCATATTAGAGTTTTGTCTGTGACATATCCGTCTGAGATGGTGATCCTAGATGGTGGAATTGCGGCCCTTTCAAAAATTTCCTGTCTTCCATCAATGGTGTTTGCAGTGATGTAATTTGCTTCAAATATTAATGAAATTCCCTTTTTGCAAAACAAAAAAAAAAAAAATCAACAGGTATGGACGGCAAGAGGTCAGAGATGTTTTGTCCGTGACAAGTGAAACTTCAAATGATCGCTATTTGAGATTCCTGGTTCACGTTGGCCAAGCTTGGAGTAAAATATTTTCATATCTCAAAGATTGTGTGTGGCAGAGGATCCAAAGGATGGAGGGAAATGCCAGCTGAAGCTGCTACTTGGGAGAATTTGTGTTATGCAGAAGAGGTTTCCCAATGTAGTTGCTTGGGGACGATAAGCATTTCTCAAGGGGAGGGAGGTGGAACACATCATCCAGAGACTGAATTGTGTCGTGTAAGAGCAGTGAAGGTGGGTTTTGTCAGTGCATCTTCTTTCAGCGCAAACTTGCAATATATGCGTTGGCGCGTGAGTCGCAGTAGGTGTGCGTACGTGGCCCCAAGTGATTAGTGAGTAATTTTTTTTTTTGTGGGGTGGTGGAGTGATCAGTGAGTGTTGCCAGGCTATATCAGCTGCTGGCTGTAACCGAATGACTTGAGAAACGAAATGATTCCGTCCCAAACTTATTCCTCACGCCTCTCTCTATTCTTTCTTTCACTAGCACTACGTGATTTAATGTGACGCTAGCTTGGCGGAACCAAAGAGAAAAGGGAGAGGCAGTGCGACTCCGCTCGCTGGCCTTGAGGGCGGCGCTCCTCCCTCCTGGCGTCTTCCCATGTGCTGGTGGGCGAGGGGGCTGGCCTTTCAGGTCATGCAATGGCGGATGGTGGGCGGCGTCGAGGTGACTGTGTGGTCCCTAGGATTAGGGTTTGTGCTTTTCATGACGGCGGGGTAGGAGGAGGTGTCTGCATCGTTGGTTTTTCCCACCTTGAAAGCATGGAGGCTTCGGTGTCGCGGGCGGTGATGGCGTGGCGGATGCGTCCTCATCTTCGGCGAATAAGGTACTTCGGCCCCTTCTTCGTTGGTGTCGTGGCTCTTCTGGCCCAAGATACAAAGCTAGTGAGGTCTGTACCTGCCGATTATCAGTCTTCGCATGGGGATTGGGGTCGAGTTGGGTTGGTAAGGTTAGGGTTTCTTCTTCTAAAGGAGTGGTCCTGTGTGTTGCTTTTGGAATTTTTCGGTATTGGTTGTGCTCGATTCGGAAGCGGTGGCGATGTCCTATACCGTCCTGGCTTGGAGTAAGGAAACTGCCGGTGTACATTCAGATTGACATCATGTTCGTGGTCAATCCTTTTGGGACTAAGGTCTCGGAAGTGTCGGTTGCGGCTTCTTCAATATTTGTGTTTTCCTTGGCTTTTGGGGGAAGAGATGGATGTCAATACCATTTGTCAGAGGAAGTCCGTGTTTTTCTGGAGAACCGAAAGAATGAGATGGCCAATCCCGAGAAAGACGATGAATAGTGCTTAAGTCCTGGTTATGTCTAAGTTGGTTTCGATTGTGTTTCTTCAATATTGTTTTGGTCCAGTTTGTAATATGAGGTTGTAATACTTCTTAATCTTATTATATAACTTATTATATAACCCTTCGCAAAAAAGGAAAAAAACATAACAGTACTACAGCGGTGGATCAAATACACAACAGGGGCTGTTTGGGTGAACGTCGCTAGAAATGGTGATTGTAGCGGCGGATGTCAGCACCCGCCGCTGCAATCTAAAGATCAGAGGCGGGCGGTAAGGACACTCGCTGCTACAAATCAATGAAAAAAAAAATTAAAAAGGCATTTGGTAGGCAACGGGACCACGTTGGGTTCCACCACACACCACCCAATCCATGTGTCTGGATCACGCGCCGCCAACATGGTCTGAGCGCCGCCGTTGCCAATGTGGTCCACGCGCTGCCATTGTAGTCGAGGTGCCGCGTCGCCGTTGTAGTAAAAGCGCCGCACTCCAGATCTAGATCTACAAGGCATCCCGTCGTGCCCCACGCCGCCCACCGTCGATGTCGAGGTACCGCGCCGCCAAGCCCTGCTCCCTCCTCTTCGCCGTCATACCCGACACCAGATCCACTCGCTCGGAGCCGAGGACGACGAATCGCGGGAGAAGGAGAAGTCCGGGAGGAAGAGGAGGCCGTCCCGAGCCTGTGCAAAGGTGCTCGGTGTAGCCCTCGTTGTCGGTGTGCTCCGTTGCCGTCACCGCCAAGCCCCGCCCCTCCTCTTCAAGTGTTAGCTCAAGATTCTTTTTTTCTATTTTCTTACGAGGGAGAAATACCAATTACAAAATTTTAGCTCAAGATTAAAAAAAGAAAGATGAACTTTGTTTATGTTCTTCAGCAGCTATTTTTAGCGAGGGTCCATACCGCGGTCCATTGCTATTTTTAGCGACAGATCACGTTATGTACCGTCTCTAAAAATAAGATGGGTATTTTTAGCGACGTTCTAAAAAATGACCTAATCAAATTGCTGACGCCACAACCATTTTTAGCGACGGACCAACTTATGGTCTGCCGCTAAAAATGTTGTGACCATTTTTAGCGGTGGATTTTGTTTGAACCGCTGCTATTCTAAATCTGGTCCACCGCTGTAGTGCCTTTTTGTTGTAGTGTTTCACTGTTTCTGAATTCCCCAATACTCTATGAGATTTATCTCTTTTTATCCATCTCATGTCTTAATCTTCGGATTGGTGGCTACGGGATATTACAAACTTGCAGAAGAAAGATGCAGATATAGAGCTTTCATAAGGAGCTTGCCTTTGTAAAAACATTAAAGGGAAATCCCCTTGTGGACAAGGGTTACGGCGTCCCATAAGAGAAAATGTGACTTTCCAACATATTCAAATGTCTCAAAAATTGCATATATAATACATTAAGAGTTAAAACAAACCTGCAAAACTTGCTTCTAAATTCATCTTCTACATTGAGTAGCAAAAACGGTAAGTGGCACTGCTGTCACATGATTAGTAATGCCAGATTGTTTCTTGTTTCTTTTGTTTCTAGGCTTCTAAGATGTATTGGATACTGAATTTTCACATGTTTCCTTAACTTCATGTGTACTATATACATGGTATTTTTGATGAATTTTTTCAACATTGTTAGTTGCCAATTCGCCAAAAGGGGACGCCGGAACCCCAGGTCGTAAAATTTGCACTCTTTTTTAAATCACAAATTTAGTGGTCTGTAACGCGGTTCAGAATTTTAAAAGAACTCGACAGACAGTCATTCAATTTCTAGCACCTATAAAAAAAATGTCCACGTCGATTCTAGGAAGTTAAACAAAACAAGATCAGATTAGAGTATGTATTCCTAAAAAAAATTTTTTTTAGAAAGGGGAATATATTTCAATATCCGAGCCTCTGCATCGACCAATGCATATAGCTGTTCAAATGTATTACTAATTAAATTAATACATGACAATCTCGCTTATTTACCTGTGAAAAATTCATGGATAGAGCAAGTCATATACGGGATTGTGCAGTTTTGCAATGGCAAGTAACAAAATAGTTTTACCAAATATAATACCAAGACATCATGGACTCGCAAGTGTTAAAAGATCACTGTAATATAGGTCAGATAATAAACACATCCATGAGACAAACTTTCTACCGTAGCGACATTTGCACCTTAGTCCTTAGGAAGGAAAGAGCCATGCCGCCGCAGTGCCAGGCCTCCACAACACCTCCATGGGTATTTCAGTGGATCGGAGGCGTTCCCTTTTGTCATATCGTAGACACTGCAACAATTCGGGCTCTCCGTGCTGTACTATGCATGTTTGATCCTTATCAAAATTCTCCAAGAAAAAGGTCCGGACCCCAGGCACCTCATCTTGAGAAACACACAACAGCCTTAGAGCATCGTTGACGTGGAAACAACACCTGGTCATCCCGGATCGTCGTCACTTCGGTCCACCGTGCCTGCTTCAAGTCAGCCTTGAACACCTGAAACTCGTTCCGTCTAGTTCCATGATATGAACTGCTGCATTTCTCTGAATGAGGGACGTAGTGTCCACCTGCCACTGATCATCCTACGCGCCATAAGCAACTTGCCACGGGATTCAATCAGGTAGAACATCTCCCCGAGGAAATCGTTGGCTCTCAAACGTTCGATCGGTGGTTCCCCCGATGAGCATCTGGATTTGAGAAACCCATGGATCACCGGTGCTGCGGTCCACGCCAATGTCGACAGAAGAGAGCGCCACCAAGGTAATCAAGGGCATAGAGCTTTCCCTGGTAGAATGTGTAGTCATCGAACCCCGAAGCTTGATCATCCACGTGCATTGACCACCAGGAAGCAGCTCGATCCAGGCTTGCATACTGCAATCTCGGCCAGCGTAGTGATCTTGAAACCTGACATAGGCCGCAATGAGGTGTCGTGAGCAACGTATCACTTTGCGAACGCTCACATCTCCTTCGCCTCCTGGATCTCCGTCCACGGATAGCTTGGGTAGTCATCACTCGCATGGCGGACTCGGACGCGCGCGGAACTGGGATGGGAAGCGTCACAGTGGCGTCGGAGACCAGCCATCTTCCACTGACGACGCCGGCGTATCCCGCGCAGGAGAGAACCGGAACGTCGTTCTGTCGGGGAGGCTGTGCTCGGCTGGCCATGGCCAAGGTATTGGATTGGATGCCATTGTGAAGCATGAGGCTCGCCAACGGCAGCGAGATGATTGACCCTGGGAAGCTTAATCGGCTAGCTGCGGGCTGCTCTGAGGGCCTGTTCTGCAGCTCCGGCCAGCTAGCTCTCTCTAAAAATTCTTAGAGCTAACCGTCATCTGTAGCTCCTGAAGCTGGAGCTGCGTATGATCAAGAGTGTCTTCGATTAAGCCATCTTGTTCTTATTATGGCCTAACCAACAGTTTAAACAGCTTAATTTTATTGAATAGACTTCAAATGTAGCATAGATTTCGAGCTCGTGCTTGGTCTAAGTTGCCATCTCTTTGATTTTGCACCTTTCTTTAGCAAGAATAATGATGAAGATACGCTTTTTATCTCTTTACATATTTTTAGCAAGCATAACAATGAAATATACTTTTAAGCATCCTTTGCTAAATCAGCTAATTTTCAAAGTTTATTGAATGTAGGAATTTACAAACAAAGTAGAAGCATAAAATTATCGGCCTACTAAACAGAGTTTTGAAGGGTTGGAGGGGTTGGACACAAGTTCAGGTGAAGTAGAGTACAATTATATATTCACTATCTGGTTTTATGGCAATTATAGGCACATGCCACATTACATGATTTACACGCAGTTTACGAAATCCAAGATGTATGGCAGTTTCATCCAGCTAGTTTTGCTTTCGAGGAATTTCATCCAGCTACTTTAAGTGAAAATTCATAAATAATACCAACAAACATCATCCTTAGGACTAGAGCAGCAATCATCTTTTTCTATTTTTTGAAAACATCAGAAACAATAAAAGAGCCTCCGATTTATTTGGGAGCAACAATCAACTGTCTTATCTCATTACACAAGATACAAGATGGATCTTGGGCATTCATCCTAAAATTCTGTAACAGGAAACACCTTTGTCTGAAATTATATTGGCAACATTAAAGTAAATACAAAACTTTGAGGAACAAACTAAAAATAAAAATACCAGCTTCCCTTTAGAAAATTACAAATCAGAGGCAGTTTCAACAACCGGAACAGTTGTCTCCGCGGTGCCACATAATTCACTTTTGATAATGTTGTCAGCGCTGGCAACAAGTAGGTTCAATAACATTACATGCATTAAATAATTCATATCGAGCTACAAAGTTATCAGAAACATGCGACTGAGCATCCATCATCACCTATTTCAACTTTTTGGAGCATTGAAACAGAAAGATCTCACTAGGCCACTGGAATGTTGGAATCTTAAATCAAAAGTTCACACAAGTATCATAGGCATTCCATATTAAAACACCCATAACAGGAAAAAAATAACTTGCGTCTTGCCACCTAAAAATATCCAAGATAACACGGCTAGAGATTTAACACAAACAACACTTGATCAAATCGACAAGCTTGTGTCCTCCCTAGATAGTTACTCCCTTAAAATTCAGATTGAGCATAATATGTCATTAACATTTGACAGGATGCTACCAGGAAGATAAAAAAAAATTCACTCTGTTTTTATTTTGTTGATGTTGGTGTCAAATTACAACGTCAACAAAAAAGAACAGAGGGAGTACATAAAATTAAGCATTGAACAATCAACCAACTATTCAATATTATAGAGTATAGACACGAACAGACTAGTAAAAATTGTTCAACGTCCCACCTCAGTCTGATGGGAAAAGCCATGCCGCACCAGCACCCCTGGAGCCCTTCCACGAGATCATTGGTAGAGGGGTGGATAGCTTGCTCTTTTTCTTGCTGCAGTCACAAGAAGTTGAGCTATTTTTCATGTCGTCATAACAATAACCCCATCCCTGATAATTCTTATAGTCATCCAAGAACCAGACACGGTTGCCTGTCATGTCGCACTTAGGCATGCAAACATCCCTTGAGCACGGTCCTAGAAACAGTGCTTGATCATCCCGCAGGGTGGTCACCTCGACCCACTGTGACCGCCCGAAGTCAGCCTCAAATGCAACAAGCTCAGGCTCATATAGCCCAGCATAAGTGTGTATCTCCAATTCACGGTGAGCTACATGATTTCTTCTGCACACCATTAGCAACGAGCCACGCGATTTGACCAGGTACACCATCCTATTCAAAATAAGGTAGGGCGAGTTGTTGATGACCGGTACAAACCGAGCAACCCGCGGGTTGCCGGTACTGTCATCCACGACAATGTCAACAGCTAAGAGGCTGTCATCATCGTCAACGACGTACAGCTTCCCCTGGTAGAATGCGATGTCAGTAATTCGAAAAGTCCGGTTCCATAATACTGACCACAAGGAGGCTCCTGGCCGGCACACAGCAATCCGGCAGCAACCATTGCTCGAGAATAGTGCAGCTACAAGGTGGGGCGAGCAGACGACTAGTTTGATGATGGTGAAGCTAGTCTCCGAAAAATCAGGGTCGTCGGAATCATCATCCTCATCTGAGTCTGAGTAATCACCCTCGTCACGAATGTGACACGGTGCAGGAAGGCTCATGGTATCCTCATCATCTGAGTATGAATCATCACTTTGGTAATGAACGCGACCCAGTGTAACACAGGCCACGGCATCCTCACTTGAGTCTGAATAATCACCGTCACTGCCATCGCGACTCGGTGCAGGAAGGGTCATGGTAGCACCGGAGAAGGGATCCACCAGGAGCAGGTGGGAATAGCGCGAGACGAGCAGCCAGTTGTCGCAGGCCGTGATGAAGCCTTCGGTGCGGTAAGGGAAGCGGAGCACCACGCTCATGGGGACGCTGTAGAAGGTGCCGTCCTTGAGCGCGAGCAGAGGAAAAGGCGGGGGCAGGCGAGCCTCCCGCGCGACGGCACGCCACTCGGGACACACGGCGGCGAAGCGGATGCGGTCGACGCGCGCGGGAAGGTGGCGAAGCACGAGGCCCGCGAGCTCCGGCGGGATGTCCGCCCACGAATGCGATCGAGTCGTCGCCATGGGCCGATCCGATCTCCTGAAAAATAAAACAAAGAAACAACTTGGATCAGCGAGGCCGGGCACATTGTTTATGGGGAAGCCGGAAGGGCGTCACCGCAGGCATAAGCGCCTCGCGCGACGCGAGCGAGCGAAGGGCAAGGAGATGCGATACGTCGAACACCTCGTGTGCGCAAGCCAGGCACACGGCGAGGGCGATCGGGGGAAAAGGAGGATACGGAGGAGATAAAGAGAGGGAGAAGTTGGCACCTGAAGCCGATGGCGTGGGGAAGCGGCGGATTCCAGTGACCGGGCGGCGCGCTCCTCCTGCTCCGGCCGCTGCGGCGGTGATGGTGTCCGGGACGCGACGCGAGGCGAATGGCGGTGGACAACTCTGCTTGGGGCGAGAGAAAAAAAGAACGTCTTGGGCCATAACGCTTGACATAGAGCCAAGCCAAATAACAAAAACCAGGCCGGCCCACCATGTCTTCTGAGCCCAATCCAACAACCCGCAACAGGTGCAGGCGCCCGCCGACCGGGAAGCTTCCCGCCACCGAGTCAACTCGTACGAACGGCCACCCACTCCACCACCCGCCCCACGGCCGGCGTTGGGCCCACCACACATTCCACCCGGCCCCACTCGTCATTCTCCTCCGCCTAAGCCGCCGCCGCGTCACACAAGCCTATACCTCGCTTCGCCGCGAGTCCACCACCAGCCGCACGCACGCACGCACCAACTCTCTCTCTCCAACCTCCTCGCCGCCGGCTCGATTCGATTCGATCGAAGCGGGCGGAGGAGGAGAGGCAGGGGGCTTCGGATGGGCGCGGCTTCGAGAAGGCTCTAGAAGCGCTCCTTCGCGTTGCTGTTGGCGGCGGCGGCAGCGCCGATGGAGGAAAAGCAGCTGGCGTCGTCGCCGCTGATCCCGCCGCCGTCGGAGGTCGACCTGGAGGCGGGCACCGGCGCCGGGGACCAGCTGCAGTGCCGGATCTGCCTCGAGACCGACGGTGAGTCGTAGGATTCGGGAGCTGCCGCCGCCTGTTGTTTCGTGACTGTGGGGTTTGGTTCGCAGGGCGAAGGGGATCTGACTGCTTGTGCGGGTGTGGTTGGTGTGCAGGGAGGGACTTCATCGCGCCGTGCAAGTGCAAGGGGACGTCGAAATACGTGCACCGCGACTGCCTCGACCACTGGAGGGCCGTAAAGGTGAGAGCTTTCCCCTCTCCTGGATGCTGCTTTATCGGACTTTGCTTCGAAATCGAGCAAAATGGTGTGGTTGAGGTCGAGAAGGGAAGGGTTTCAGCTGCTCTCATTCCAGGGAGCTGTTATTTGAGCTGTGTCGAAGTCCACTGACTGATTTAATTGTGTGGATGTCGTAACTTCATTTGCTTGATTATGTTAATGCCGGAACTTCTGGATGTGTGCTATAAGTTAGTAGCTTTTTCCTGGGATTTGTTGCCATGCAGTGTCTTGTGGAGTTTGGGATAGATGTTCTTGCTCTTTGTTACCTGGGGCTAGTGATTAGCAGCATTCATTTTATATATCATGGTTTGATCTGAGTTTACAAGTATTGATGGAAAGATTTGATGAATGTGTCGAAGGTTGCTATACCATTAATCGCATACATTGTGAATATGTGGACGCCTTTTACCTTCTAGAGGCGTTATATTTTTATAAATATACTTGTTGGAAATTTGGAACATCTTGTTGTCTCTATAGCGATGAGCCATTAGTTATGACCACCTAGCTAGCAGGACATTAGAGATGAATGATAACCCTCGACTTCATATAAGAGCCATTTTTTCATATTATTTTTCTATGTCTGATTATTTTCATTATCAAGGTATGCTAGTTCAATTCTTAATGAAATCACTAGGCCTAGTTTTTTCCCCAAGATACATTGCATATTTGCATACCTTTAATATTATCTTCCCTGAGAAATACCACTCAAATTTTACTTCTGTAACCAGTTTGATACAACTAATCATAAATTATATGGATAATTGTGTTTGATCCGTCAGGTCTCTGTTTCGTAAGGATTTATTGCTGAAATATTTGTTTATCTGACAAAGTTCCCCACTTTGAATCTATGTCGCTGTATGTGCATAACTTTCAAAACTTTTGTAAATATATCTTGGTGTTTTTTTTCCTTAATCAGGCTTGTTTCTATATCGTGATGAAATGTTTTCTCAATCTGGATAAAAAATTTTGATGAACAAGTTACAATTTTAGGGAAGTTCTCCCTTGTCAGATAGATAAAAGTTGACATGGATTACTTGAGTTGACCGAAAGGATATCCTTTTGAAGTTCATTAATTTCTGAATTTCATCTTCATGAACACTTCACATAGAAGTTAGGTTTTTTTCTTGTTTTATTGGCTTACAATTGTGTTTCCTTTGAAAATATTAATTGTGTGTGTCACTGTTTATTAGACAGGTGTTCCCATGTCCAAATCTGGTAGTTAGTATTGCAAAGTCTGCTTTCTTTTAGGGTGTTCGAATGCCTACATCAATTGGAAGTTGTGCTGGTAGGTAATGGCAGATGGATGTTCAGATAGGGTTGGAGGGTCAAATTATACCATGAAAACATGTTACTTCTGACTAATGCGGAGTTATAATTTACTGTTTACACGAATGGGCTGAAGTTTTTCTATCAACCTCACTCTTTATACCGTGTTGGATAAAAATGGATAGTGTTCTCCTGAACTGTTGATCTTTCTTTCATGACCTGTAGCTTACCATGCTTTGATGTCTTCATATGCAGGAAGGGTTTGCATTCTCTCATTGTACAACCTGCAAGGCTCCATATTACTTGAGAGTTCATGTCCACACAGACAGGAAATGGCGAACACTAAAGTTCCGTTTCTTCGTTACTAGGGATATACTATTCATATTTGCTCTAGTTCAGTTTGTAAGTCATTGAATTTTTCTTTTCTTCTCCTTCCATTATCTACGCTCTATTGAATGACAAATAGTATTATCTTATTCTTTGATTCAGGTTATCTCTGCATTGGCATATTTGGTCCATTTTATTGATGGGTACCAGCAATATTGGTTGAGGACAGCCTGGGGTTTTGATAATGAAGTTAGCTTTTATTATATATGTGGTAAACTACTTTACCATTCCTTTATTACTATTTGGACCTTTTTGGCGTGACTGTCTGATAAAATTGTGCCCTGATTCTGAGAATTTTCTGCGTGATTGCTCACTATATCTTCATTGACGGCATGAGATTCAAATTTGTAAAGAAAATGTGAAGAAAGTAAATGTATTAATGGTATGATTAAGTATATTGTCTTTGCTATATGAACATAGGTATTTATTTGGAGGTAAGATGCAAAATGCCTTGACAAGCTTTGCTTACAACTTAGGCCCTGTTTGGATCAATGGACTGATTGTTGATTAATTTAGTCCCTAGAGGATCAAACAGGAGGACTAATAGGGGGACTAATTTTTAGCCCATCAAGGGACTAATAATAATCCTAATAGGGACTAATAGTAATCCTTATGGACTAATTAATCAGGACTCCAAACAGGTAACTGAGTAATTGTTAGCTGACTAGTTGTTAGTCAGCTAACTTTAATCAGGGACTAACTGTTAGCTCTATGAATCCAAACAGAGCCTTACTGAAGCATCTTTCCAATAAAGTTCAGCCCAGTTGCTTATGTAATGATAATTGCTCATAAAAAGGCGTGCATGTGAAGAAACTAAGTTCAGAGCGCATACATTGAAAGTTGTCTCATTCAAAATATCGATTTTAGTAACATGAGCCAAGCTGCTAGTTTACGAGGAGCACTATGCTGCTAAGATTTTCATCCCTTCTCTTGCACATGTTTTACCTTGAACTAACGGAGTACCTATCTCCTTGTTGCAGGTGCATTATTGTTTTTTGCTTTGTTGGGGTTATCAGGATGCTTTATAACTTGTTATGACCGGAGAGTACGGAATGATTTGGCTCAGCCTTGTCGAGAATTGTGTCTTGTTGCTGTCAGCCAGGGTATACTTCACTTCAGACTTTACATTACACTATATAGTGGCTAAAGAATCATATGTTAACCTGAAATATGTTGGTCAACATAGTTGATATGTGGTAGGCAAATAATGGGCTCAAAAGTAACATAAAGAGTGCTGCATTCTAGTGGATTTGGTGCCGAGCTTCAGATGGAGATTATGAATGGACTGATATCACTTGCATAATTTATCAGATCCAAGCATGTTTTCTATTGCGCTTATATATTTATTTGATGCTTTTTGATACCTTTTCACAGTTCCGTAGTGTTAGTTCTATATATCGTCCGACACTTGCTTTGTTTCAGGATGTGTGCAGATTGCCATCTACCAGGCACCCTTTGCATGTGGACCGACTGCACTACATGCTTTGAAGGTTGTGCAACTACTGCTGGCGAATGTGGTGGGTGCTTGGGAGGCGCTGGGGAGGCAGGATTACCGTTGCTCCTCATCATGGGGGTGATAGTCCTGGGGCTGTTCACAGTAATTGGCATATTCTACAGCGTCCTTGTAGCGACAATGGTTGGCCAACGAATCTGGCAGCGGCACTACCACATTCTTGCTAAAAGAATGCTAACCAAGGTGAGCATCACTGATCACTGATCCACCAGTTATTTATCATGGTCATACATAATGTTGGTTTTGTGCTTTCCAGGAATATGTTGTAGAGGATGTTGACGGGGACCGCACGGACTGGTGTCCTCCACCACTCCCTGCAGAGCACATCAATCAGCTTAAGTCTCTTGGACTTCTATAGTTCATGCCATCAGGTCGATTGCAAGACAATGATTATGACCTTAGGAGTCAAGCGCGGCACCTACCCAGCTGTACAGGAGGCAATACAAAAGCAGGAGGCCCAGGTGCTCCTGGATTCTGCGGCGTAATTTAGCGATATTGTCGTCTTTTTTCCTTGTACATTGTAACCAGGAAGATTATGTTTGGAAAATGACAAACACAGTAAACTTTACATCAAGTAAATGGCTCACTTTACTGAATCACAGCGCCACATTGTTGAAACAATTCAATGCAATCATATGCATCGGGCATCAGCTGGTGTTATAGATTGTTTTGTCGGAAACTGAGAACTAGTGATCTTCTGTATGATCATTTTTCGTTTATCTTTGCTGAGCTAGGCATACATATTCTTCTAAATATATCTATATTTGACTCGATTCTTCGAACAAGGAAATTTCAAGTTTCAAAACGTAACACGCGTCAATATCGCTCAAAATTTCATTCCGAAAAATGGGCAAAATAGAAAACGATTAGAAGGCCCAAAAAAGCGTAAACTCATCAGCCCAATAAACTGGGGTTAAATTTGTCGGCTCACTGGGTCCAACTTCAATAGCCGCCATAGCAAGCTTCTGTTGAGCCCGCAGCTGCGACACTTCGCTTCGCTCTTTCCCTCCCGACCTCCCCCAACCGAACCGGAAGCAAATCCGGCGAGCCGCCGCGGCGGAGTGAAACGCCGGCGTGAGCAGGAAGACGCGGCAAGGATGGATCCGGACGCGGTGAAGTCCACGCTCTCCAACCTGGCCTTCGGCAACGTCATCGCCGCCGCCGCCCGCAACTACCAAAAGGTGACTCCCCCGTCCTCCTCTCTCCAACATTCCGGTGCCACCTTGCGCGGCCGGGGCTACGCTGTGATCCCGCCGTGTCTCTCGGAGCTGTCCGATGAGGTGTCTAGCTGCACTGGCGTCCTGGATCTCTTGGGACGGCGCGCGCGGATGCGGTTGTGATTCTTTGATTGCAAAGGGAAGTCGAATTCGGTGCCTGCGGATCGATCTCTAGATTGCTAGCTGGAGAAGTGGAGAGTGGAGTGTGATCCATCCTCTAGGTGGGGCAATTAATGGGATGCATCCATTCCAGAATCATTTAGGTTTCTGGAGTCGAATTACTGATGGTTCTTATGAATAAAGCCGTCCCATGGGTTTCAGACGAGCTATGTTTAGTAGTGGCAGTGTTCTAGACTATTGGTGTGGAGAGTGATTTGTAGAACTAGTAACCGAGTTTTTCTCCTATCACGGTTGATGTTATCAGTCCCTGCCAATCCTTGTTTTGAGATCCTCGCTGAAAATGTATATGATAACGATGTGTTTCTTCCAGTTCACTTATATTTTGAACTTTTCAATTTTACAGTGTTGTGTTTAGGGTACAACGTGTCATTATGAAAACTAGATTTTGATGATTTATGATGTCTCAGGTAGTTTGGATACAGTAATGCGTTTAGCAAAAGGATTTCTTTCAACAATATAAACATGGCTAGGTACAGGATGGTTTTAGTAACGTTTAATACTATCAAAATTTTAGCCAGGCTAGGACCATGGAGTGGTGAAGATTGGTACTTTTTTTTGTGTCCCATATACATCAAACACTGAATTCTGTAGATTGAAAATAATATCTTGCCTGGCTGTCCTGCAAATTTTTTGGTGTAGACATGTCGGCAAACTATTTTGTTCCTATCAATTTTATTTTTCACAAACAAATTTACAGTTTTGTTGGCCCATGATAGTTATTTGTTTCGCTTATCTATGTGTGTGCCTTTTCTTTTCTTTGTAATGTGGTTGTTAATACCCTTTTGTTTTTACATTATTTTAATTCCCCTTCTCCTAATGTAATAAGCACACCATTTCTTCTATATTCAATTATGGATTTGTGTATGCTGACATCGCTGTACATTGTTATAGGAAATTTTGGCTAATGAAAAGGCTGAAGCAGCTCCTGCAAACCATGATGAAGTTGATCTTGATGAGCTAATGGATGTGAGTAGAAGCATAAACGTTTATTTACTTTTCTCTTGTATTTCCCTCCTGTGCAGGGAACATAGCATTCTGTTACATTGTCAGTTGTCATATTTGTCATTGCATCATAAAACTGTTTGCCAGGACCCAGAACTTGAGAAGTTGCATGCAGAGAGAATTGCAGCTCTAAAGGTACTGAGCTCCATCTTTCACTTTTGAAGCTTATGAAGTTCTATGTTTGCTTTTGTCCTCAAAATGTTTCCTATGCAACAGAAAGAGGCTGAGAAACGTGAAGTGCTAAAAGGCAAGGTCATGGTGAATACAGGGAGATAACTGAAGGAGACTTCTTAGGCGAGGTTACTGGCAGTGAAAAGGTCATATGCCATTTCTACCACCGTGAATTTTACCGTTGCAAGTATGTTATAACTTCTCTTCTTCCTTTTACATATACATTTTTTCTTCTTCTTTTGATACTTATGGTAGTCTCTGCGAATCTTTGCCAGGATCATGGATAAGCATTTGAAGGCCCTTGCGCCGGTCTATGTGGGAACAAAATTCGTCAAGCTCGATGCTGAGGTCTGTATGCTATTCCATCACTGGGTGCTATCAATTTTGTTACATTGATGAAGGCTAATCTTTTCTGTAAAAAACTGCAGAATGCCCCTTTCTTTGTGGCCAAATTGGCAATCAAAACATTACCCTGTGTTATATTGTTCAAGTAAGTGCACACACTGTTCATGAGCCCTGTCCACAGGGTAACAGGTTTCAATTTATGGTGCTCCTTGCTATTCATGTTTCTCCTTGCAAGCACTAATCTGAGATAGCAGAGCAATAGCAGAGCAATTGATGCACTTTTACTTCAGGAAGGGTATAGCTGTTGACCGGTTAGTCGGGTTTGAAGACCTTGGGAGGAAAGACGACTTTTCAACAAGAGCATTGGAAAATATTCTTAAGATGAAAGGTAGCCACTCTTGTTTCGTTCTAGAGGACTACTTCATATTTGGAATGATAATCACCTTAACCTCCAAAACATGTTAGGTATAATTGATGAAAAGAAGAAAGACGATGAGGATGACGACGATGAGGGTTATACGTCGAAGAACAGGAGGATTAGATCATCGACCATTGAAGACTCCGACTCAGACTGAATGTGAAACTAGGATGCACCCTTTGTAAAATTACTTATTGTTGTTCACTTTGTACTGCAACTCTCAAAATCTCTTCGTGATTTACGCGCCCCTGTTGTATCAATACTGTTTACCAAAGCAAGAGATTTGGAAATCTGTGGTTGGATGTGGTAGTGATTCTTTTACTAGCTCAGTTTCATTTTGTGCAAGCTTGAGCTTGTGTATTGTCATGTTATAGAATGGCAGTACCCTCACCAAAAACAAAGAAAAAAAGAATGGCAGTGATGACATGTTACTGCTCTTTGCATCACCTTGTTTTGAGAGTGGGCTAGCTACCTTGTTTTGAAAGTGGGCTACCATGTTAGACTGACTCCACACACCATCCAAATCCATTTTTGCCTCCCCGACGGGGCTACTGTTCATCAGAAATTGTTCTCCAACAAAGGCATGCAAAAGGCAATGCATTTTGCATGGGAGGAGAGAGGGAAGCCAAAATTGGCTTCCCTCTCTCCTCCCATGCATTTGCTGGTCACAGCCGGGCCCACCATTCGCTTCGCTTCGCCGAGATGGCCAGTGCGCACCGCATGCTCACCGCGTCGCCGCCGGCGAGGGGTGCGTCGCCGCCGTTCCATTGCTCCTCCGAGGTCGACCCCCAATTGCAAAAACGAGCGCAACGACCCCCTCTAGCCCAGCCCTAGCACGAACTTCAGCTTCCTCCACTCCATCGCGAGATCGAAGCTTGTTTTCCCCAATGGCCGCCGGGTGACCTTCTTCGAGTTCGATGTCGATTTCTCCCACTCCGGTGAGCCTCCGTCCAATTCCTCGAGCCGGGTGATGCCAAACTTGACCGCGTATTCGCCTGACATGATCTTGTTGTCCTTCGTGCAGTGAGCTCGCCGGAATCCCTCTTCTTCCTCGCCGCCGTCCGCCGGGTCATCTACTCCTCCGTCGAGCTCCAGCTTCCGGGCCTCGTCCACGTCGACATCATCGACGGTGAGGCTCTACTCGACCCCCTGAACCTCTTCCTCCTCCCCTTTTCGCCATTTGTCGCCTCTACTCGCCGGAACAGCACTTCGCCGTCCACGGGGGGCGGGTTCGCGGCGCGCGGCGCGCGGGCTTGCGGCGCGACGGGGACGAGCGATGGCGCGGCGAGGCGGGCTCCGGGGCTGGCGACGCGCTTCGCGGACGCGCGGCTCGCGCCGAGGCGAGGAGAGAGAGATCGAGCGTCGGGCGCGGGCGGAGGGTGGGAGGCGATCGCGGCGGCGCCGCGAGAGGCGAGTCGGGCTCAGGGCGCGTTGCGAGAGCTGGCGCGGCGGGCGGCGCGAGGCGCGGGGCGAGACGAGGGCGAGTTCGCGGGCGCGGCGAGGCGGGCGCGGACGCGCGGCGCGCGACGCGCGACGGGGGCGAGCTCGCGGGCGCGGCGCGGGCAAACACGGTGAATGCAATGGTTATTGCCTACTGCTGTTGGAGAAGCTGTTTTGGGAAGGGAATGCAACGAACTGTACCCACCAGGCAAACCTCTCTTTGGCTCTCAAAATGCATTACCTTGTTGGAGTCAGTCTTACTGCTGTTTGCATCACCTTGTTTTGAGAGAGGCACCTGACCAGGTTTGTGAGCCCGCACAATACCTGAGTAGGAGTACACCCCAGGGCCGGTCCTGAGGGGGGGCCAGCGGGGCAGCCGCCCTGGGCCCCAAATCTAAGGGGCCCCGCACCAGGGTATGTCAGTATGTGTATATAGACCTTTAACAGCAGGTTAGCAAAAATTCTAAGGAATGAAGCCACACCATCAGCAGGCTATTACGGGGCTTTGGTTGCTTACTTGCCTGCTTCTTTGTCTAGCCCATATTGCCAACTGAACGGACGCATGGCTTGGCAATCGCGGAATCGAAGTCTGCTTTGCGGCGCATGTCCGACCCAAGTCGCCGCAGCCTGCATGCATGCAGTCTTCGCGTTGCCTACTCGCCTTGTGCAAGTGCGCTGAACAGGATACGGATGCTAATTCCTATGCCCCAAGTTCCTAACGGCACGATCGCTTAGTTGATTTGATCAAATTCTTTCACAATTAGAGTTTATATTTGTTTTTTATTGCGAGAAATGATGATATTTATTAGATCACAAGAAGGTTTTGGTATAGTTATTTGGCCTAACATTCTATAAATTGTTGGATGAGATTGACATCGATAGCAATATCAATAACTTTTCATCTAAAAATGTTAGAAGAAAATTTTAAGATTATATATACATACCATTTTATATTTTTGTATTTTTTGAATATGCTAGTTGTTTTATTGGTAATGGAAATTTCTGTATATATGTATGTTAAATTACAAAAAAATATAGAAGGGCCCCGACATTTAGATTCGCCCTAGGCCCCCACAATCTCAGGACCGGCCCTGGTACAACCCCCATAATAAGGGTCTGTGCAATAGTAATAGAGTGATCAGTATGAGTAACTTGTAAGCAGTACTGTCAGTGGCCAACTTGCTGGGTTAAACTTGGGTTATTTTTCGACTGTATACATTCTTGACAGTCATTTCTCCTTGGCTGGATTTTTCCGGCGCAAATACTGCTGCTGCTCTTTTTACCTTTTTACCTCTAGCTTTAGACTGCACAAACACCAATGCATACGGTAAAAAGCCAAAAGATCTCGCCTCCTGAACTCCACTGAATTCTCTCTCGCACACTGCTGCCCCACCAGCAGATTCTTGCCCCACCCCCACACCTTTGCTTTCATTCCCTTGGCTCCTCCACACCCCTGTTTTCGCACCAGTACACACCACCACCGCCATTAACGGTCACCAAGAACCCAACAAAACCCAGTCACTGTGCGCGTGTGAAGTGACCGAGCTTCTGGCTGGGGATCCATAGCTGAATTGCCCTGCGCCTGCGCGTCCCCTAGTCAACTGTGCGCTCTCGGCTCCCGCCGCCGCCGCTGAGTTTCCTGCGAGTTCCGAGGTTCGGGAGCGGCACCGCTCAGACCAGGAAGCGCTGGCTAGGCGAGGTGCGGCGCGGGCAGCGACGGGATCCTATTCAGGCGTGGGCAGCCGGTCGGCGGCGCGTGGCTTTGGGTAAGAGGTCGGTTGAAGTAGCTCTGTTTCTCTGGTGGTTTTGGGTAGGGTTTAGGCTAATCCTAGGGCGGGTTCTTGGTTTGATGTGCTGCATTTGATTCATGGCTTCCAGAGAGGCTGCATTGGTAGTTGTTACAGTATAGATGTAGGTTCTTGAGGACGACATTGGGTTGGATTAAAGGAGGATGAGGAGGGGAAGGGGAACATTTTTCCCCCTGTTGCCTTCTCCCCTATGTCATTCTGCTTATTCTGGTTAAACTCTAAAAAAAATTCTGCTTGTTCTGGTTTCACAAGATTCGGATTTGGGTAGTGCCCTGGTCATCCCCTGGGGATTTGGGGGCTGCGTTGGAGCGATTATCTTGCTGTTTAAGTGCTGCTTTTGAGGTAGTGCTGCAATTTTTTTTCCCCTTTGGTGCGATACAGTGCTTGATCAGAGGTTGGAATTGGGGAAAGGTCCCATTTTGGTGGTTTCTTTTCTCACTTTTTTGGTCCAGCTTATCCTGTGGCTCAGAACTTGCTTGCTTGCTTTAATCATAGAGCTGGTTGAATGCTGCCCTGCTTCTGTCTGCAGGCCTTTAAGGAATGAGCTTTGGCCATTGAGCATTTTGAGGTTTATAAGTTACTTGGTCATTTTTTTAACAAAAATTGTGATTGATTGGTTGGCCATTTGTTTGATGTACTGTTGAGTTATTGACCATGAAGCATTGCCAATTTCTCTGCTACGTTTTTTTTGTTTGTGGAGCGAAATGTTTGTTTACCCGGAGTGATTGATGTGTGGCTCCTTTGTACTTTGTACTGCCCCACTTAAGCCCAAACTTGGCAGCAGATGCTAAAAACGTTATGCTCCTATGCACATTATTCTGTCACTTACTGTTTTCCGTTTTGTAAAATTTGAGATTGATTTCTACTTTTAATGTTTCTGTCGGACAGGTACTGCAATCATTTCTTCCATTGCTAATAACTGAGTAGGGAAGAGCACTGCTGGTCACAAGCAGGATTTCTAACTGGTGCAGCTTTGATCTTTAGCTGATCTTTCATGAATCTACTGGTCTCTAGTGTATTGTGAAATCCCAATGGGTTCTTCTCCCTCCAAAGCCACCAGGGAGGATGCTTTGGTTCTGTGCAAGGATCGAATGCGCCATATTAGGCGAGCCATCGATTCAAGAGATGCGTTGTCAGCGGCACACTTATCATATACTCAATCCCTCCGGACTGTGGGGACTGCATTGCGGCGGTATGCTGAGTCAGAGATCTCACCAGAATCATCACTCTCCATTTCAGATGTGGATAAGTCGCCGTCACATTCCTCTATGGCATCTCCTTCGCCTTCTCGTGCAGTAGATAATCTTAGCTCCCCAATGCACCGAGGAAGTCAATTTACTCCTCCCTCAACAAGAATTCACTGCATGAAAGCAGCAGGAACAACTCCGTTAACAATCACAATTGATCCATCTGCTGCTGAATTTGTGGGGCGAGAATCCCCGGTCTCTGCTTTTGTGCCCCCCACCACCACCGTTACCCCCAGAACTATGTACCTCGTGGGACTTCTTTGATCCCATTGATGCTGCTGGCAGTGGTTCCTCTAACAATGTGGATGGGTTAACATTGAACTTTAGTAGATTGAAGGGATTGAGAGAGGCAAGGGTGGCCGAAATAATGCCATTGAAAGAAGAGGAAGAGGAGGAAGAAGTAGAAGCAACCATGTCCGGTAGAAGGCATACAGAAGTTCCTGATGATGTTGTGTCACCCAAAAAGGAAAGCGAGCCGAAGCAAAGTGGGATGAGTGAACCAGTTAATGAAAGTCGATTTGCCGATGCTTCAACCAAAGCTACTTCTTCAGAGGGAGCTGCTACAAAGGTGGAAAGTGAAATGGAAAAAGAACTTTGTGCAGAGACAGAAGACCCCTCTGAATTCATCACTCATCGAGCAAAAGATTTTATCTCAAGCATGAAGGACATTGAAACACGATTTATACGTGCAGCTGAAGCAGGGAATGAGGTTTCCAGAATGCTTGAGACAAAGAAGATCAGACTTGACATATGCGCTAAAATACCAGGTGATAAGCGTGCAGATGTCTTTTTTATGCTCTAAATTATGTCAGTATTTTTTAAGTCGTTAATTTGTTTTATTGCTCATATTGTAGGTTCTCCAGGCAAGCCTCCTACTGCCCGATTTGTATCAGCACTTCGAGTCTGCTGCAATCGTGATATTATTCTCAACCAGGGTAGCTAAACTGTTCTCATTGGGCTCTTCTCATTATTCTTATTATAATGTTTGTTTGTACTAACTTTTAATGTTTTCTGTAGAAACTGCACAGCATGTTTCAAAGGTCGTCACATGGAAGCGTTCTGTCTCTTCTCTATCATCATCATCTAAGAGTGCACTTATGACAGCTATAATTAAAGATGATGTGGATGACAGTAATAGTGACTTTGTTGAGGAATTCGCCATGGTATCTGGAAGCCACTCTTCTACACTGGATAGGCTACACGCATGGGAGAGAAAATTGTATGATGAAATCAAGGTACATTTAAGTACATGTGCACTTTGTGTGCAGTAAGCTCGTTGACTGTGATGCGTCAAACTAAATTTATTTACTTTTTGGAATAATGATTTCATCACTAGTGCCCCTTCTAATCTGGTGCATTTAGCCATGCAGTTCCTAACAGTATTTCTGAGACCAGTGATGTTTGCTGTCACAAGCATTGATAAATGATAAGTGGAGAATATTTTAGTACCACTCCATCCCAAAATAAGTTCATTTCTAGAGTCGTCCTAAGCCAAACTGTCTAGACTTTGACCAGGCTTATAGAAAAGAGTGAATATTTATGACACTAAATTAGCATCATTAGATCCATAACAAATTATATTCTCATATGTGCTTGCTTAAGATTTTTTATGTTGGTACTTTTCTCTATAAAGTTTGTCAAACTTAAGATAGTTAAACTTAGGAAAATTCTTGAAATAAACTAATTTTGGGGCAGGATGTATTTGATCGTTATTATTCTTTTGCATTTTATGTGCTTAATAATCCAAGTGTATTTCAGTATTTGTTTATCTAGCATTGTATGTTTGTTACTAGGACACTCTACCTCATAGTTGAACTGTTTGCATACAATGAATCACCCTCAATGGCTTAATGCATTGCATGGTTTATGTAGGCAAGTGAAAATGTCAGAAAGGCTTATGATGAAAAATGTAACTTGCTCCGGCGTCAATTTGCACGAGGTCTAAATGCACAACTGATTGACAAGACTAGAGCTGTTGTAAAGGATCTGCATTCCAGGGTATCTGTCGCAATCCAGGCTGTTGATGCGATCTCCAAAAGAATTGAGAAGATAAGAGATGAAGAACTGCAGCCACAGCTTGTTGAGCTGATTCAAGGGTATGTACTCTTTTTTTTTGCGAATGTATTCAAGTGTATATACTTAATATAGCATACCTATCCAGAAAAGGAAAAAAAAATCGTAGGCTTAGTTTGCTTTTCTGACCCCTTTATTTCTCTGTTTTCTTTTACTTTCTTTTGATGTTCCTGCTAGTTCATGTGGGTTTCATCGCCTAGCAACTTGCTTGGGATTAAAAGGCTTTGTTATTGTTGTTGCATGCTCTTCTTTTATCACAATCATTGAATGCCACCTTAGCAGCGTAAAATCCCCTTTCTAGTATTATTAGCACAAATTAACTGCCACAATCACACCAAGATTAGTTTTAACAGTGCAATACTTAGAGTTAGGAGATTACAGTCACAAACCATTTTCGGGTTTATCCATGTTTTGCTAATAGTCTGATGCCTGACATTGTACCTTCAGTCTGGCCTTGTCTAAATCTTATTTGGACATGATGAATTTACAACACCATGCTCACATGTCTTTTCTGTTAACCATGAACTGACCCTCCACAACTCATGCAGGCTAATCAGAATGTGGAAAGCAATGCTGGAATGCCATCATAAACAGTTCATCACGATCACACTGGCCTACCATGTGAAATCATCAACCTCAGTGCAGCTAGGTGAGCACTACCGGCAGGCAGCAATGCATCTGTTGAACGAGATGGACTGCTTTTCCTCCAGCTTCAAAATCTGGATCACTACTCACAAGTCTTATGTTGAGGCCCTCAATGCATGGCTCCAGAAGTGTGTGCTGCAGCCACGCCAAGACCGACGCAGACGGAGGCGCAATGCCTCATTCCCTCCTCGCCAGGCCGTCTCGCCTCCAATATTCATCCTCTGCAAAGACTGGCTTGCCATGATGGAGTCACTACCCACCGATGAGTTATGCAAGTCCATCAAAGACGTGATGCAGCTCATTCGTGACTCGTCCGAGCACCATGATGATCAAAACAAACCCAAAAGTGAGTCACAGGAGTGTGGTATGCTGGAGAACAACGAGCAGGGGGAGGCAAGTGGAAGCGTTGCAGCAGCTGAAGGGTTGCAGTCGAAATTGACTACGTTCTTGATCGCCTCACAAAGTTTTCAGAGGCTTCGCTGAAGCAGTATGAGGAGCTCAAGCACAAGTATGAAGTGGCTCGTGATGATTACAGGACTTTTGGGCCAAATGCTCAAATTGCTTAGCCAGGCATTGATTGGTTATGGTATATATTTTCTTAATCATCAGATTATAGTGCAACATTTGGCCTAATGTTAGTGCCATAAATTATGTATGTCTCAGTGCTGGGCAGATTTTATAGCTTCCTCACCTATATTTGATTCTGGCTAGGAACATGTTTATACCTTTATTACAATGACAAAGTAGGCAATTTATCAGGAGTTCAATATGCACCTCTCCTAGCTTCCAGCTTATGGCAAAGGTACAGGCATTATTAGCCAGATATGAAACCAATCAAAAAAAAAACCAATCAATTATGTGTTTTTGAGCTTGCCAATCCTTCTCAATTGAGTAATAGTTCCCTCAACACTGTTACACCAAAAAGTAATACTACTCTTTCAAAAATCGTTTTCAACATAGTGTGATTTTCCCACACCTCGGCTTAATCAGCCCCATTTGCCCACCGAAAGTGTCCCACTTGTTTCTCTTTTTTATTTACACTGAAGGGGACAAACGAAGCAAACTTTGGATGAGGAAGAGATTCCATCCATAACATCCACCATCCTGACCAACCGGAAATCTCATCCCGGTATACACCAAAAAGCAGTCTGACAATTTTGTTCACAAGTAGATTATTGCTGACATGCTAGTCCTAATTCACCTTATTTGCTGATCTATTACTTTCACTATACACTTCATTGCAACGTATTGTATTGACAAGTTATTATCTTTGGTAGTTTGTATCATCTAGAAACTGACATGCTGGGTGTATTGTGCATAGGCCTCCGATTGCATGCCAGTCGGTGCACGGATGATGAGATCTGGAAGATCAAATGCGTCAACATGTTCTCGTGCCACAAGTCTCACTTTGAGAACGTCCACATAACTATATGCAATACTCCCTCCGTCTCTAAATATAAGGGTTTGTTGACTTTTAGACATCACGTTTGATCATTCGTCTTATTCAAAATATTTATAAAAATATAAAAATAATTATGTTATATTTAAAGTATATCTACTGATGAAACAAATCATAAGAAAATAAATATTATTTTCATAAATTTTTTGAATAAAACAAATGGTCAAAAGTTTATCTGAAAGTCAATAAACCTTTATATTTAGGGACAGATGGAGTACCGACTCGTCCTCCAACAAGTCACCAAGAGTTGCAGCAAATCTTTTGTTAATAGTGGAGAGACTTCTTGTGTATTTTCTATCTCGTGATACATCCCCGAATCGGTTCAGAAGATTATCTCGGGGTATCCGAACTGAGCGGAATCTCAGTGCACCATTATCTACACCGTTTAGGCCTATCTTGTGCCCACAATCATTTATCTCGATTCCAGGAAGAACAGCATGAGTTTCAAGGTCCCTTGGACAATGAATGCGTGAATGCCCATATCAGCAGGGGTCCCTCCTTTTCCTTGGAGGGGTAAAATTAACCTTGCAAAAAACAGTTGCATATTTTCCATGAACTGCAGCATTGCCAATCCACCACTTGATAGCTCCTGTACTGGACACCGAACATGATGTCGACGCCGCCGGTGGCCTCCATGACGGCAAATACTCCGGGGGTCGGCCGCCAGGCTGAGCTGGCGGAAGCTTGAGAGCTTTGCCGGCCATGACGACTTTCCGTGCACGCTTTCCAACGTTCGGATGAGGATGGTAACGCTGGAAACCCGTGCGTCACGGACTCGGCTTGACAATTTGCTACGCGCCGTTGCCGCTTTGGAAACTCAAATCAAACTTGAGAATTGACCGTAACGTTCCGCCGGATCGAGACGCCCATTATGCCAAAAACTGGCCACATCCAGGCCCGTTGACCCCGGTCTCGCGTTCTGGTCTCGTCTCGCAGACTAACCTGATTGCCCACCTGGAGACGACGCCAGCAGCGAACCGGAAAAGTTGACCAGTGATTAGGTTGACACGTCGATCCACGACGCCAAGCCAATCAGGAGCCCAGTTCAAAAAAAAAAAAAAGCCCATCAGGAGCCTTGCTCCAAAAGATGAGCACACGGTTAACACTTGAAACAACACCTCACAACAAAGGGACTATATCCTGCTCACGACGATAGTTTGCTCCAAAAGATAAGCACACGGTTAACACTTGAAACAACACCTCACAACAAAGGGACTATATCCTGCTCACGACGATAGTTTGAATAAACTTCATTTACCACGGGATGAATCACAGTATGAGGTCATCAACTCAAAGATGAACCACAGAATTTACTCTACAAGTAAATAAAGGACATGTTGTAAACTTCATTTCCAAGCAAAGATATCAGTCTACGAACTGTAACCCCCATCAGACTTGCCGAATCACACCTTTGGCAGCTTTGCAAGCTTGTTGGGCAGAGGAATGGCCATTTCTTTCTCATCCATGAGAGCTGGCGTAGTGTCTGACCTCAGCTAGGATAGCAGCATAATCATTTATTCCTCCTGCCACAACATGATGGTTTCCAGTCTTGACCGCACGTTGATGAGATTGCGCAGCTCATAAAGGTCGTCGTAAAGCTTTGACAGGTTGTCATTTTTTGTCTTAACAAAACCAAACTCTGTAGCAAACTTGACAGTGTAGTTGTATGTCTAGCAAAACATCATGGTACGTTTAGTAACATTATAAACTTTATTCACAAGTACATGAATATTATGACAAGATATTAAAGGAAAAGGAGAGAACTGAAAATAGTTTCGCAACAGGGCCTTTAACAAATATAGTTACCATGTAGAAAGCTTGTTTTACTGTTAGAATAAAGGATGCAAACTCCAATGCATATAACTGAATTAAATCATGTAAACCTTTAGAACATTTTTTGACAAATATAAGAATATGTATCAAATAACCAAATCCAACAAAGGCAAAAGGGCAAACATTTTAATGGAGATGCCAAAAGAAGCTAACCACAAGCAAGAACATCACAAAAAACGTACCATAAATTCACAAACAAGCCCTTCAAAGTAGGGAATAGAAAGTAAACATATTGCAGGGGCACACGAACATAAATTAATTTTATGAGCTCAGGTTGTATGTGTAATCTACAATGATGTTTCTTGCTTAAAATAAGTTGGCATTGCAAAAGAAAAGACTAATGAACCAGAAAAATTCTTTACTCTATGTCTGATACCACAACAATGGAAACTTAATGACCAGTTCGGTGTGCATTTCGATCAGAGGTAAAAGTTTGGCGTATATACAAGAATGCACCTTTGCTTCTTCAACATGCTTGTTCGGGTTCCCACCAACCCAGTCCTTAGCATCCTCCCGAAGCTGTAATAAGTGGCAAGAAATAGATATTAGTTCCAGTTCCCAAAATGACAGATGGGTATCACATTTTGGCACCGATGTTTAATATGTCAGCATTGAACTGTGTGTTAGTGTGTGTGCAACAGTTAACGCGATTCACAAGCACTAGGAAAAGGTCATGCATCATGATGCTGGTCATGCGCCATGGTATTCTAGGAAGCAAGGCCTGGCAAGTGTGACCACTAGCCAGGCTCCCAGCCATGATAATTCAAGTTACAGATGGCATCAAATTCATATTTCTGACATAATATGGTATAGCAACACTTCTCAAACTATGCACAAACATCACATGCACACCCATAATTACGATGAAGCATCCTATAGATGTTTAACTACCTACATAGCCCATAGCTGAAAGATCCAGAACAAGTTCAAAAGAAAAGGGAAAACAAAGACTGCTATGCTATCTCAGCACATCAGAATCGCCCCTTCTTTCAGTGGCCTGACAGAAATCGCCCATTCTTTCACTTCAACTCCAGAGATAGGCATATAATGAGTCACAATCATATCTACCAGATGATGCGTTAATCCTACCCCTCATGTCCATGATGCCTACTGGAAGGCTGGAATCGTGGTAATCCAGAAGCTACGCCCTGGAACCCCAACTAAACAATGCTTTCAAACGGATCTGAGATCAAAAATCTTTCACCTCAACTCCAGCGACAGGCATATACTGAGTCAATATATCTACCAGATGATGCGTTAATACTACCCCTCATGTCCATGATGCCTACTGGAAGGCCGGAATTGCGGTAATCTAGAAGCTATGCCCTGGAACCCCAACTAAACAACGCTTTCAAGCGGATCTGAGATCGAAAACAGGGGATGGTGCGCATACCAGCACACGCCCGGCGTTTTGGGGCCCTGGGCACCGCGCGAGCTCGACGCTGTCCGCGGCGACGGTTGGCCATGGCCTTTCTGCTCGAGTCGCCGGTGACGAGACGGCGGCGGCAGATGCGTCGGGGTAGGTGGGGGCCTTTTGTTGTGTTTTCTTTTTCGTGAGATTTCCGGTGCTATTAGGTCGAGGTATTTTGGGATATATCTACGGGCAGTTTAGGTCTTTTCTCACTCCAAACCCTGCTGAAGTTATTATATAATCTAAAGAAGTAGCAGTCCCATGAGAAGGTTGGAAAGGGAATTTACGATTGCCAGTGTATTTCTTGTAAAAATCAAGATTAAATATCCTGTAATATTAGCTCAAGCTCTACAAGAGGACTTGTCCCGAAAGATAAATGCTACACTACGTTTGTGCCGAACGGAAAATGCCTTCACTCATATAAATGGAAAGATCTACCACAAAGCGTAGCATGCCAAGATACCTTACTATTCCCATATATCATACGTATTAGCTACTTATTGCTAAGCTATTTTACTCTTTGCCCTCAAATGTTATTAGATTGAGAGACTGCTTCGCAAACTTAGTAATGTCTATGATCTTTGAAACGGTACTAAAGTTTGTTATGTATGGCACTTTCAAACGATGGTATAGGTATGCTAACAAAATCAAAGAATTTGTAAGCATCTAAGCTGTATTCTAGAGAATATGTTTGTCTTAAACAAAAGTAAAAAACAAAGAACGGAATAGTATGAAGTAATTATTGGAAAGAAGCATGTTTTAATTGAACGATACAATGTTACTAATTTATTTTTTTTGCTATGTTATTACTACTTTATTCTTTTTATAAACAAGAATATCTGTTGCAATAGTTTAAACTAACCTTGGTCACTACTTTTCCACTTCTCCAAGTATGCAAGTGGTGATACAACGACTATCCGCTGAGGCCATTTACCAGAACAAAATCTGATCCAACTGTCCACAAGTTAAGCTTTGGCTTACAAAGCTTCCATTATTTATGTCCCATCTGCATAAAAATTCAGCTAACATATGAAAATCCAGAGTGATATCATGTTATGACAATTGAAATGAACATTCAGAATAGGTAACTATGAAGAGAAAACATATATATATTTTTAAAAAATATATTAACAAGACTTGGGGCCAATTTCATAACAATCAAAATAACAAAATGTATAATTAAGTGATAGAAAATTAATTAGCATCTCTTAGCTCATGTCATATTTATCTAAAACGATTGGTTAGCAGTACTAGCAGCAATCAAAACATCTTATGCTTTGACAACATTGTCCATGCCCTAGTTTGGTTGCTGCCAAAAAAGAAACAGGCATGAAGCATAAGTTCCTAACCCCCTTTGCAAACCAAATCTATCTTGTGAACTGTGTTGCTCTCAAAAGTTAGACACCATTTCAAACAGATGTAGCCGTTTGCATTTCATTGGCATTCTTCAATATGACACTGTCTAGTATTTCATATGAAGGTACTTCGTTTTGAACAAATTAACTACACTTTCATGAGTTAGTGACAAATTTTTTGACTACATAATAAGTATATATTAATGGTCAAGATTAAGAAAGACAAAGTTCCTACACAATACTTACATTTGGTTTAAATGAGCTGTGGCTTAGAACAAGCTATAGATTTGGTACAGTGCAAATGAAGTGTACAATGTCTCTACATGATGTACAATATATTTCATAAAAACAGATGATGCAATATGTATTGACAAGTTGTGCAAATAATCCAACCAAATTAGCCATCTTAACAAGGCTCCTTATTGTTTTATTAGGATGTATACATGAGGACTTACCTGATAACACAAGTGAACAATTGTTTACTACACAGAGATGTACACAAGACAATAGGAGTAGCAAGGGGGTCTGATGATATACAAGGAAACAAAGAATTCATTGAGCATTCTCCCTAGCTAGGTTAAAGAAATTACCAGTTAAAAGGCATCACAAACTGCAGTATGGCTGATCGTGGGTGCAATATCAAGAGTGGTATTGGATGGACCAGAGAGATAAGTTGATAGCAACAACTGAACTGAAATTCGTCTCTGCTGTCCACTAGAGCAAAGGTAGTCGTCCATCGAACTTTCACCATGTCCTCAGATTTATTCAATGACCATGCACCTACAATACAATCTCGGAGCAAAAACTTCCAGCAATGACAGCAAAAAGGGGAGTCAAAAGGCTCATTTGATAACATCTTTTAACTCATAAAGCAGACGCAAGTCTTGAGGAAACGCATACCTAGACCTGAATCCCGGAGTAATGTTACACCTTGCGCAATCAACAATCTAATTGGATTCCAATTGACCTGAACAGAGCAAACAGCATGTTGTAATAAATGTACATGTACAAATAACAGAGGATGAAAAGGGTACCAACCAATGGAGAAGATGGTAATGTTAAACAGACACGAGCAATGAAAGGAACCCACAACGAAGCAAGTAAGCTTGCTCTGTCCGCAAGTGAAACAACCATTTTCTTCACTCTTTACTGTCTTGTAACTTCACACAATTTTTAAGTATCAATAGGCATTTTTTTGGGAGGGAGGGAGGGGTGGAGTAATAGGATTATAAGTTATGACCCCCTAGATAGACCCAACAAGAACACTGAAAAATATCCTTATCTAGCTTTTATCTAAACACAAAGATACCAATTTCATATATTTCTCACCTACTTCAGGTAAGAGATTAATAGTACTCATGTTTTGTCAGACTTTCTTTAGAGAAAAAAGAAACTAACTTCTCCACCAAGCTAGTTATATAAAAAACCTTATGGAGAAAAAAAAAAGATAAGATATTATGAAATCATTAATAATTTTCATAAGCAATAAGAATGTCACTAGAAGGCGAGCTAATTTTAACAGAGCACATAGAGATAAACCATAGTGGCGAAGTTTCACATGCAAGCAGAGTAGGTTTTTCATTTCTCTCACTCGCAAAAAAAAAAAAAGGTTTTCATTTCTCTAGTGAAATAAATACCATCGAGTTCATACAGCTTCCTCTACCCAGTTTACAAAAAAAGAAGGTAAGAAAAATGAGCAGCATCTTATAGTAGAAAAAATGGTTCACATGAGTGCATACAGCATCCTCTATTCAGCTGAGACGAACTGAAGAACTTCACTAGGCAACTGACAAAAAAAAAAGTAAAAAAATGAGCAGCATCTTATAATTCCAAATGGGAGCGCGTTTCAACTAGGGTCTAGGCTATCTTTTGGCACATGGGAGTAGAAAAAGTTGGTTCACATGCTAGCACGGCTCCCATAATGTCACCTCTCTTGCCGACACCAAGCAAGCACCGGCAGTTTTATCATTTGCCTAGTGAAAAATCGTGAGCGCTTCCTCTGCACAATGTATATAACATTGAAAATAAGAACAATATATCTTATAGTTTTAAATTGTGAGAGAGAACCCAACTCCAGTGTACAGTTAAGCAGGCGTCCATGGCACATGGAAGCAGACAAAGGGTTCACATGTGGGCACGGCGTGGCTTCTGCCCCGGGGTCGGCGAAGCGGACGCATCCTTGACATGGGCGCCTGCCGACGGTGTAGGACAGGGTTACAGGTGAAAGCTGCGACCACATGTTCGCGTTGCCCAACGAAAGAGATGTTCGCGTTGCCCAACGAAAGAGATGGTGGCGTGCATGCCGCGTTGGCCATGTGCAATAGTAGGTTAACTGCGCTCGGATCCAGGACCCAAAAACGCGAGCAGGCACACAGATCTGGTATCAAGCCTAAAGAATGTCAGATGGCTAGCTACTTACTACGTATTCATGGGTACAACAGCTAGGGCTAATTACGGCTTTCACCTTGCTGTTGAAGTTAGAGCGCCGGTGATGATAAGGCGCCACAACTCGGTAGATTTCATGGCTCAGCCGCCTATCTCGCCGGCCACCGGATCTGTTGAAAAGGGGTGGAAAAAAAAATCGGTGAGAGATTAAATTCAACAAAACATAGGACTCCCAACAGATCTGAAAACTAAAACCATGGATACCAAAATACGTACCAGACTAGGGATGAACTTCCATGCCCTGGAGATTATTATCTGAAAACCTCCATGGGTCAGACAACCCTTGGTGTGACAGCGACGACGCGGTTGAGGCCATGGCTGTGGACGGACCCCATGCCCAGCTAGCCGGCCTCATCACCTTCCCGGCCGGCGGCCACAGTTCACACCGCCACGTCCGGCTCCGTTGGCGCAGGCGTACAGGCCGTCGCCCAGGCGGTTTCCAGGGAAGTCACGGGCAGGGATTAGGTGGTGCCCGGGGAGAGAGGACCTCCGGTGACGAGCGTCCATGGAGATCGACGGAGGGAGGAGATCCGCGAGCGAGGAGATGAGAAGGAAGAGGGGAATTGGGGAAGAGGACGGAATAATAAAACGAGAAGCCGGGGCCTCGAGGCAAAAGGACAGGAGAGGAAACCGGAGTACACCTCATTACAATAAAGGCGTGGCGTATGGGAGCACAGTCGTCCCACGACGTGTCAGAATTGACGACGTTAATTAGGTCACCGCAAACCTCCCCGTTGGAGCCCCTCCTCCTGCCACGGCAGACGGAGTAGTAGTAGTGCTTCGCACGGCAAACCCCGTGATAGCTACAGTGCCATGCATGTGCATCAAGCGCTGGCTGCTGCGCCGTGTCAAAATCCGGTCTGGGCGCACTAACCGCAAACGGCGTCGCTAGCTCCCTCCCTCCGGTATGACCATATATTGACCAACGTAGTTAACGCTGCTAATTACCGGCCTAGCCAGCGAATTAGATCTTGGGATTCCGAAAAACATTGATTAATGAGAAGATGGGACCGGCAGGGCCAATGCAAGGAACGAAAGGGAAACTCGCAGTAGTAATACGCCGTGCAAGCTGAACCGAACTGTAGGCGGTAGTATTGGTGACACAGACAAGTGGGCCCCTCGCATCCGAGTAATTGTGTCTCTCCATCCAGCCAGATGCAGCCGAGAGGGTCACGAGACGCAAACACAGGGGGTGTTCGTTTACCCCCCTCTAAACTTAACACCCGTCACATCAAAGAGAATCTTACTATTTAAATATATTTTTATTAATTTAATGACAAAACCTATGTCACGACCCCCCCTCTAAATCACGAGACGAATCTAATGAGCCTAATTAATCTATGTTTTGCTACAGTGATGCTACAGTAACCATCGTCTAATCACGCCTTAATTACCCTCATTAGATTCGTCTCGCGAATTCGAGCGGAGTCCTGAAATTAGTTTGTAATTAAACTTATTTGTAATCACAATATTCATTGGAAAAACCCTCTAAAGTTTAGACCCAATTCAACGAACACCCCCACAGTTGTTCTTCAGGGTGCTGCGGCCCTCTGCTGAAGCTGGAGACAGACAGGCGATGGTGGCCCGTCCCGTGCATGGCTCAACCCGGCCGGGCACGTACGCTCTTCGAAAGCGTTTGCGTCGCGTGGTTCAAAAAAAGCCGCACTGCACCTGGCTGGCTGGTGGGGCGTGCTCGTCTCGTTAGTGTCGCATCGCTCGCGTCTTTTCAGGTCTCTTGCGGCCAGGGATAATACTAATTCGTGACCGATTTTCCCACCATGACCGTGTTACCATGGACAGAGGAACTCCGGTGAGGAAATCCATGGAGATTCGGGGTCGGGGGACGGGGGTGTCGCGATTTTCTTTGGGGAAGACGAAGGAGAAGAATGAAGAGGAGGAAGGACACGATAGGTAGGCAGGGCCAAAGAAAGGAAACTGACAACACAAAAGGCGTGATGGGAGGAGCGTGAGGTGGACGCCGTTAGATCATCGTCTCGTCCGTGACCTCACCTAACTAATCCTATATACGCGTACAAGGTACAAAGACTCCAGCCAGAGTACGCGTATACGCCGACGGTGTATGCGCCACGATAAACGGAGGACCTCGCAGGCCGTTCCGTTTATATATGGACCAAGAAAACGTAAACGGGAAGTTATTAAAAGCCAGGTGGACCCCGGGCGCAACAGGCTCACGATCCAGCCCACAGCATCGATCGCTTCCCACCAGAAGCTGTGACCCAGACAGGTATAATTTGGCTCAAAAAAAAACCCAGACTTGTAGTAGTACATTTTTCTTGAATGAGTTATGAGTTTAATACTGCATTTTGCGAATGTATTTGTATGGTTACAGGCAGAACCAGCTGGTGAGTCCGTCCCTGCCTCGATCCGGCCTCTTCTGGGTACACGCGCGCATGCGTCGCGTTGTTCAAAAAGCGCGCGGGACTGGCTGCATGCACCCCGGACCCAGGCCTTGCCCTGCCAAAGCCATCATCTGACTCGCAGTCGTGTCATCGAGTCGCGTCTGACTGCCCAGCGCGCACACCCACGAGCCGGTGCATGCGATACGACGACGGGACAAAACACATGGGGTTTGGCTCCTTCTGTTCGACGACTATCCCCATCCGTAGATCGTCGATCGAACCGTAGCCGTATCATCTCCTTTTCTCGTGTCAAAAAAAGTCCATGCCTCGTGTCAATCAAAAGGAAAAAGGGTCCATGCCTGCGCTGACTTGGCTGGTGCCTGGTGATTGATTTGTCTCTGGCAGCCTGTTCGGCTCGCAATTGCAGGCAGTGGCAGTTACAGTTTTTCTGAGAGAGAACACTGTAGTTGCTGGAAGCAGTACTGTAGCCATATGAGGGGAGAAGAAAGAGCAGCCGGCTAAAAAGCCTCCAGCCGAACAGCCCCTATTTTTTCTCGAACGCGTAGGAGAGCTGCGTCTCATTTTATTAAGAGGAAAAGATTATTACAATTGCCACGCTCTGATCGATGTTAGTTTTTTTAGGTACGTCTCTGTTCTTCTTGCCACGTAACAGGAAATCAAGCACAGTAGTTATGCCACGGATGGTGGAAGATGAAATCAAGCAGCCAAGCCAAGCGGGGACTGCAATTCCTAACCCTCAGTTATGCAATGGTTGGAGGTCGATGCTCGATCGCGTTGGTCTCACTTCCTGAAATCAGCGGCTGCTCAACCAACGGAACCAGCAGCAATCTATACTTGCACCAACATGCGGCCCCCGCGTGTGACAGTGAAGTATCGATGGCGGTGAGAAAACCTGCCCACGTGTGAAGGGGTTCAGATTTTTCGAAATTAATTAAACTGTTATATAGGGGTAAAAAAAAATCTCGAAATGCATGGGGTTGGGTGGCATTCCAGGTCTGAACAATGCATGGGGTCCAATACTTTGCGCCATGCACAGTCAAAGTAAAGCAGAGAATCCAAACCCAGACATGTGGCTTGGTTATGTCACCTCGAGCCTTGGATGACTAGCTCTATCTCCGGGAACCAAATCCTCTGCCGTCGCTAGTGAAACGGCACGCCGTGCCGTTTCAACGATGAGAGATACCTGGACTCTCTCATGGTGTTAATAACCCAAAGGCCTTAATTAAGCCCATTTAGAATGGTAATCTGGCCGGCGGCAATGGCTTTTTCCGAGAGAAAAAAAGGCGGCAACTAGCAGGAACAAGCTCTTGCCTGTAACTGCCGCCATGAGCTAGAGCAGCAGGGAAGCTTGTCGTCTTATAGACAGCTATCTCAACGACTCCAGCTGCTTGTACTCCTCCGCTCGTCGTCGATGCTCCGGCAGCTCTATAGCTCTCGCCTTCTCGTCTGCTATGACGCGTTCGAGGAACCAAATCGTGCGAAGAAATCAACGAGAACCAAAGCAGAGTGAAGTTTAGTGGCTAAAGCCGAGAGCAAAATTTGTAGGTTTACGAGAGGAACCGATTCCTGTTCTCGCCATGGTGAGAGAGAGCCGATGGGGAAAATTTCAGAGCAGGCAGAGAACTACGACACTACTATTTGGGCCAAAGGTGGCCCAAGAAGGCCTGGAAAAATAGGTACGGTGAGTTGTTTTTCAATCAGCGCAACTATCATCGTTGAACCAGAAACGAACGCTCTGGATGGGCGACGGCACGGCCGTGCCGTTTGAGTAGCGACAGCAGACGATTTTAATCCCTATCTCCGTGCCCATACGCGAGCCAGGGATGTAGTACTTGGTACATGAAATATTTGCGACAAGCTCGCAACTGCAGCATCTTACGCAGCCGGACAGGTGAAAACTTCACGGCACTGAGTACCCACCGCTCAAATGCGAAATCGAATGCAGGTGTAGTACTTAGTACATTGTAGTACTCCGTACTGGAATGGATTGAGATTCCCTAACGTCGAAGTCAGCCGTGACTTCCATGTGGGCCCTCTAGGAGGGGAGCCCACATGTCAGCGACAAAGTCCTGTGACTTCGACGGTCAGCGAAACCGATTCCTACTGGAATACCCCCCTACTCTCTCTTGTTTCCCCATCAACTATGTAGTGCAGAACCTGCTAGTCTGCTTACCACGCTTCAGCACGCAAATGAGTGCTACTACAAATAATCACCGTCGAACAAGGGTCGATAGGCAACCTTGAAAGCTTTTGTTGACATGAATGCAGTGTTCACTGCTGATTACATAAATGCAAATTTTGCTGGAGTCTTGTGCTGGACAAATAAAGAAACAAATACAGAGTATTCTCTTCAGGTCGCAAACCTTGTGGTGCAGAAATTACAAAACACGCATTACACAAAAAGTGTTCGGATCGAGTCGATTGACCATGCACTCCGTAGTCAGGATGCATGGGAAACTTTATGCATGGTCTGACAGTGATTTGTTATTACTAGTAGTAAGTTTTTTTTTGTCTAAACGCTTTGGATTCAAATGATGCCGGACCAGGCACGTCAGGGAGACAGGGACAGGGCAAACATCCTGCTAGCTGCTCTGTTTTCCCTCCTGCTGCTGCTCTGTTTTCATGCTTGGAAACAGAGCAGCGTTTTCTCGGTCAGGTGGCATCGTGGCAGCCACAGGGGTCGCGGCCAACAACAAGAGCGGAGAGATTGGACAAGTTTGTACTAATCACGGAGCCGAGGTAATCTCGGCAGCCTCCCTGCTTAGTGCTTACTCTTGACCTGAACTGAACATTGACTGGCGTGCCCCTTTTTTTAACTGTACAGAAGACTAGTTAGTTTAGCTTGTGTCTTTGAGGCTTTGAGCGTATCGAGTATAGTTACCGAAAACACAACCCGCGGAGCACGTATGGACAGGCTTGTACTAGTAGATAAAAGAACCTTGGCGTCAGGATCTGCAGAAGGAACCATTGAGGCGCCCTTGGTCCTTCTTTCTTTGAACAATGACGATTCAGAAACCTGTTGTTTGTTCAGCTGAGCTGATGGTGTAGTAGACTGGAGTGCCTCGCGGGCGTGCTTCTCGTGATTGACGCTGAATGCTTGTGTGTGTCAGCCCCAGGTCACCGATCTTGAGCGCGCCACGGACTCGCCGTCCGTCCGTAATTAAAGAGCTCTCATAAGATGGACGTGCATATATTGCCGTCAGATGCTGCCAGGGCCGGGAGGGCTGCGAATGCAACAAGAACTTTTTTTCCAAACCGCACGCACGCGCACCTCCGTTTCATGGCCTTGCCCTTGGGCAAGCCGATCACTGCACGACGGGACGGAGAAGACGAGCGGGATTCGCGCCGCGCCAAGAGAAAGCGTATCTGGAAGGAGCCAAGAGAAAGCGGTATCTGAAGAGCGTGCCAAGAAGACCCGCTCGAGGAGCTTCTGAAGGGGCCAGAAGGGCCATGCATGCATGTCGTCTGACCCCACCCACATCGCCCTCCTAGCAACAGTCGCATCGTGACGTGTTCCATTCGTGCCTGGTATACCTCTGAACTCTCCTTCAGTTCAGCATGCCAAGACGTACGCTTGATTCAACTCAAAAAAAAAAAAGAAAGAAAGACGTACGCTTGATTGAAACCCAAAATGTTTCAGGCGTCGTAAAAGTACCCATTGACTTGCAACTTTTGGAACAAAACGGTGTTGTGGTGCATTCTTTTGAAGGTTGGCGTTCCAAACTCCCGCCTACTCTGACAGTTTTGAAGAGTGCCCCCACACAGCACGGAAACTGAAGTTGTGGGCTCACGCTCGCACGGTGCGTGATCTCTGTATCTGTCGGCGGGCACGCGAGGCTGCGAGCGCTTGACGCGTTGGAGTACTCTGTTTTTCACGTCTGGAAGCAGGGCAAAGTTCCTCTGCTTTGCTTCCGTTGGAGGCCAGACGCGTCAGGATCTTGGACCTTCTTGCACACGTGGACCGCGGACCTATCCAGTCACTGAAACGTGATAACACGACCAGCAATGTGTTAGTGAGCACAAAGAGTCAATCACACACCAGACTGATTCTACACGAGGCTGCTACGCTCAAACGAAGGCGAATGCATGAGACTCTATCTCTAGCTGCATGCACGCATTTGTACTACGTAGTGTATTGATCCGGCTAGAATTCTTATTTCCTAATTTTTTCTGGAGGCACGATGACCAAACGCAGACGTAATTGCTCCAGAACTAAACAACAGATGATCATCTGATTTGCATGCTTGATCGGGCAGCCAAACTAGAACATCGACATACAGTCGATCATTCATTCATTGCAAGATCGATGCGAGATACGCACTAGTCTTTGACAGCAAAGCGATTCAGAACTCATGCTTGGATGGACGTGATACACTCCCATGCATGCAAAATTGGAGTATATCTGCACGGACAGTGCGACGTGCAGCGTCCAAACGGCGGTATCACGAGGAAGCGACGGAAAAGTGCCGAGAAGGTCAAGGGTGAACTGAACCCCGGAACGTACGCGATTCGAAACTCGATGGGCGGCCGCGTCTTTTCTTCGAAAGCGTTTGCGTCGCGTGGTTAGTGACTTTTCTTCTTGCGTTGATATTTTTCAGTTTTTAAAATATGCTTGCAGTTGTCTTTATTTACAGTGGGCCATGCTAGGGGTAAAATTGGAAATGGAATCTCGGAAAGCGCGTAGTGCCAAGTATTTTGAAAAAGTTAAAGTGGTCAAAATGGACAAGTAAAACGAAATAGAGGTTTGTACTACGTAGTTAAAAAAATAAACGTGCGCCCAAGATGCCGCACTGCACCTGGCTGCCTGGTGGTGCCTGCTCGTCTCGTCAGCGTTGCATCGGTCATGTCTTTTCAAGCCTGCACTGGAACGCGAACGCACACCCACGACGCAACGCTGCAGGACGATGCCGCCGCCCACGCCGAATGGCATGGCGTCACGTGGACCGAACAGGGCCCTGATTCCCCACGTATGCTGGTCCCATGGAGCAGAAAGAAATGTCAGATTTCTTAGTTGAAAAAAAAACGAGCAGATTATTTAGGCCAGTCTCTATGCACATTTCATTGCATTGTTTTAAAGTATATTTTGAAAAAAGTCGGTTCTTTTCATGATGATGAAAGTTTTCTCTATAATATAAGATGAGATAAGATGAGATGAAATTTTCCTTTTCTCTCCTCATAATTACCTTGTCAACCAAGTCAGCTAAAGATGAAGATGGCCAAAAGGCCTGTAGCCTAGTGGTTACAAGTGTTTCAGTACGTAACACATGAGATCTTGGATTCAACTCCTTGATGGGAGCGAATTTTTAGGATTTAACGGCGTTGTGCTTCATCAGTAGGCGATGTGGCCGTGGTGACTTCGTCAATCTGTAGATTTACCGGCTCAGTCTTCGAAGATGCTTATAGGAGTAGGGTTTGCGTATGTGCATTCTAAGACTAGTCTCAATGGACACTTTTATTTCACATTTTTTAAGAGTGTCATATTAGCTTTGTGGTATTGTTCTATGAAATGAAACTACGTCTCTCAGTACCTAATTTCATTTCAGTTTCATTTGTTTGTTATAACATTAAATTATTATTAGGTGACACTCAATTGTTGGTTAAAATCCTTAGATACGAAAGGAAAGACTCTCAATCTAATTTCATTTGTCTTTCATCGAGTTGGAAAGAGTGTCGACATCCTTTCATGGGGATGCAAGGCTGCTCATCTCTCTCATCTTAACTTTCTTGCCATGTCACTGTTTTTGTTGATGTGACACCTAAAGGTGACTGTGCGTTGTAAATGTTCGAGCTGTGCTGTGTAATTAAAAAAAAAGCTAATAATGAAGATGTAGCATATGATTAATGCTTATGAAAGTTGAGACTGCCCTTACAACAAATTGGTCATGTATGAAACGTACTGTCGGGGACTAATATTTCGCATAAATATTAGTTCCCGAGAGAACGTCTCAAGATAAATATCGTCTCGTCCGACCCTGTCCGACCGGGGTCGGGGCGTGTCCGTCTCGCCCGACCCCCAGCGACCGGGGTCGGGACCGTCCGCCTCGCACGACCAACAGGCGCGTAAGCCGCTGCCTTTTTCCTCCCGACCCCCGCGAAGGGGCACGACGCTACGTCTCGTCCGACCTACCTGTATGCTGGAACTGGAGTCCTGTCCACCCGACTCCTCTTCGCACCGCCGCGTGGCGCCCGATTCGACCCGGACGCGCGGCTGGAACCTCGCTCGACCCCAGGGGTCGGGATGAGGGCACATCAGGGAAATCTCCGCGTTGCTCGAGTCCCGCGAGGCGCAGGGAACACGGACCTGCCTTCCGCAGCCAGATTGCATTCAACGCAGTTAGGCCAAGATGCCCTGCTTTTGCCCATCCCGCGACGTGAGCCATTGCACCTGCACGTCCCGCGAACAGCGGTCAAGCAGCACCGTATGACGCCACAGTTCGCCTCTGTGGCTAATAAGAGCGATACAGGATCAGCACAGGGTGCACAGGACGCTACAGGATTCAACACAGTGACACTTCGATTTGATATTCCCAACGTCATCGTCCTTGATTGACCAAGGAACCCGGAGAGGAAGGGGCCCCGCGCTGGCTACACACGTTTCCTTCTCCACCATGTTTTCTTTTTATTCCTTCCTCCATTCTGTGAACCGGGCCGTGGCCTTCCTTGGCAAGATAAAAGGAGGAGAGCGGGCTACGGGGAAGGAGAGAGCAGAAAAAGAAAGAGAGGCTCTGCCCTCCGCCTTTCACGCACCACACGCACGAACACAGAGACTTGGGAAGCTTTCCCTCTCTCGCCTGCTTGTACTCATACTGCAAACTCTAGCGAAGCAACACGAGCAGCTCGAACTGGACGTAGGGTCTTACACCTCGTGGTGGCCCGAACCAGTATAAATCCTTGTGTCCGCTTAGCTAACCATCCGAGCTTATACGCGCAATCCCCGAAATTTATTTGCCGGTTTTTAGAACACCGACACGTACCGAGGCCATTTGACGTCTATACTCTGCATTTTTTTATTTGGCGAATGTCTATACTCTGCTTAAATAAAAGTAAAACAATTTCAGAGAGCAGAACTTGCACCACAACTGTGAGTACTAGCACCTAGGCGCTCATTTCTGCTGATTTGGAGTTTTTTGAACGGCTTATTCCCGTGATTTCTTTTTTTTCACTTGCGTTCGAATTGTTGGACCTCCACTAAAAATGTGCAAGAAACTTCATTATCGTGGCCTAGCTTAGCTAGTCCCACTATTATCCTCACATCTAACTTTTCTCTCATTGCTTATTGCTGCTCTATAACTTCATAATCATCCAGTTTTCACGCGCTGCCGCCTCATTTCACCTCACCTCTCCAGCTTTCACGCGCTGCCGCCTCAGGCTGCCGCACTGGGCAACTCTAAAGAGGAAAAAAGATCCGCACCGGGCTACTGTAACCACTACGGTTAAAGAAGAGGAGGTCCTTGTTTACGTATATACAGAGGGTTCCCAGGTGCTCCGCCAAAGGCGCCGGGCCCACCCCGCGTCGTCCCCGCCGCTGCTCGGAAACGGCACGGAGAAGGAGGAGGACGGCACGCCGGGGACGCGCTCGCATCCGCTGTGCAGGCAGGCAAGCGGAGTAAAAATGCGTCGGCCGAGCGCGCACCGGACCCGGCCCCTGCGCTGCCGCGTCGCCCGAGCCTGCGCCGGCCCCGGCCCCTGCCGCCGCCGCGTCGCCCGAGCTGTAGCTGCTGCTCGCGTCCATCACCGTGTCCTCCTCGCGTTCGCTGCCCCGCCGCGGCTCGACGGGTGCGTTGCTGGAGAAGCAGGAGGCGCGCGAGGCGCAGGGCAGGGCAGCGCAGGAGGTGCGGGGCAGGGCGAGCACGAGGGCGGCGACCGCCGCCGCCACCATGTGTTCGCCGAGATCGAGAGCGAGAGAGCGGCGGGTGGAAGATGAGATCGAGACAGATCGAGAGAGAGAGGCTCTAGCGGCGGCGCGAAGAGGAGACTGTCGCTAGGGCGAGGGTGGGACGGGAGCGGCAAGAGCAGGCCGCGGCCAGCGAGCGAGCTGAGGCAGCGGAACCGAGGCGATTCGATGGCGCCGGCCGCGCTGGCGGCGCCAGGCGCGGGGCCGCTGTGCGCGGCGATGGTGGCGTGCGCGGCGCCGACGGAGTGCGCGGCCATGTCGATGAGACGGAGTGCGTGGCGGCGACGGAGGCTGGCCATGGGAGCGCGTGCGCAGGGGCGAGTGGAGGTCGAGGGAGATCCAGATGAATGTCAGCGTCGGTGGAGAAGAAGTAATTGAGATGGTTGAATAAAATAGGGGTAGTTGGGATAGAGGAAGAATATAGAGGAATAATGGGTGCGGGAGAAATGGTATAGAGGAGAGAATCTTGATAACCAGGACAGAATATTCCTTTTAGAGGAAGGAAATAGAGTAACATGAGTGCGGAGAGCCTCACATTTGACTTTGGTACATGAGTTCCAACTTCGGACAAAATGTCTTGGATAACCTTTCATCTCTGCTCTTGATTGATTGGAAAGAATGGCAAATCAGATCAACGGAACGTTTGGTAGTAGACATTTGATGTCGGACCGAGTCGGACTCATACTTTGTTTCATGTTTGAAAAAACGACATTTTCATGTACCCTTCAGTTCGTAGGCCTCACAAGATTTGCCCCTCAATTCGCTAACCTTTCAGAATTTTGCACTCCTAATGCGATTTCTTTTTTTCAAACGAGATCTTTTATGGCTGATATCTCTCATTTTCATTTTTTTCCCACGTAGCCTGACCAAAATACCCTTGGCTCCTAGTGCTTCACAGGTTGAACGCGAACCAGACCTCCTCATCGAACTGCTTCGGCAACATGATTCCGTTCACAAGTACAGAGGCAAATCGTCTAAAAAAAGAAAGTACAGAGGCAAACAGAGCACTCCAGCCCCATCAGAGGACGTTGCTCTGTTTCGATTCAAAAACCAGAGAGGCAGCAGGAGCGGAAAGGGGAGGTTGGCATGCAGCAGTGCTCCAGCCTCTCTCGTGCTCTGCCGAGTGACGACCAGTGAACCATCAATTCAACGCTGAATGAAGCAGCTGCTAGCTCGATGCTGGCGATGCCCTGTCGTCCGGTGGGTGCACACTTGTATGCGATTCATACTTAGGGAACTGTAACTTGTTAGTATTTTAGGGAACTGTAATTTGTTTTTTTTTTTGAGAAATAGGGAACTGTATTTTTTTTGACGTGGGAACTGTAATTTGTTACTTCAGTAAAGAATTGACTTTTTTTAGCAAAGTAAAGAAATTGATGCCTTTTTTTTTGAGGTGCAAAGAAATTGATGCCTGCAAATAAAAAGTCCGTCGTTTGTTTTGTCGACCAATCAGGCCGAACTCGTCTCACTTGCTCAGTTAAGTCTTGGCCCGATATAGCAGAGGGAAAGCCATCTCGTTACGGGGACTACGGCATAAGTGTATTCTGGGCCTTCTGGCCCAGCTGATCGTGGCCCGGTCCGTGGAGGTTCCGACACGGACTCCATGGGTGCCCTCCACTCCTACTCTTTCCCTGATCAACTCCGACTCGAGCTGAGCCGACCTCTCCTTCCCTCTTATAGATCGGGGCGACCGCGCCGCCTCCTCCAAAGCTAGGGTTCCATTGCAATTGCGAAGAGATCTGCATTGCAAATCTATGCAAAATCGGCGCAGGCAACACAGATTTTCCAGCGCCAGAGGATTTCGTCGACGATGGCCGGTGGGGAAGGTGCTCCTATGCCTGGAATCGTGGGGGCGGCAGGGGCGGTGCTGAGGGGAGGACAATGGAGTCGTGCGCCGCAAAGAGGAAGGCGGGGAAGCGGCTTCCGGCGGCCAGTTGCTGGGCCCAGTGAAGGAGTGCACTACCAGGAGGAAGGCGGAGGAGGCGTCTGGTTCTGCGGTGATGGCAACCACCGTCGCAAAAGCAGAGAATGCAGCGAGCGAGAAGCCCCCGGCGCCGAAAAATCGGATGTCGAATAGGGAGATCCGGTGGATCCTGGCTCGCAAGCCGAGTGCCGGGCCGAGCCACTACCGTGCCCTGAAGGAGAGCAACCCGGATCTGACGCCGCCTCCGGAGGAGGAGATGGACGAGTCGAAGAAAAATCTTTACTTTATGGCCAAAGCGTTCTACAGGATGGAGGAGGAGTACCCCAAGCTGCAGGAGTGGGTTCGTAAGGAGCTAGAAACTAAGGGTTACGTTGAGCTCGACGATGACTGGGTCAGGCGCAGGGCTGAAGCACAGGCAACGTTGGAAGAGGGATGGAAGAAAATTGAAGCCCTGCTCCTCTCGGAGACTGAGGGCGATGATGACGACGATGAAAGCGAGAGGACGATGACGACTTTTAGATGAGTTAGCTTAAGTTTTGCTGCTCAACTGTAGTGGCTTATCAATAGGTCAATAAATTAGTATGCGATTCAGATTTTGCCACTGGTATGCAAATATCCTTTGAACGGCCTGGTGCTGCATGGAAGCTAGGGTTGGGGAAGAATATGTGCTTCAGGTATGCATTTAGTCATTTTTCTCAATGTGGGATTCATAGAAGGATTTGCATACCCGGTGGCAAACTGAATCGCATACAAATTTAGTGGCCTTTTGATAGAGGCGCTGCAATCAAGCGGCAACTATCGTTTATCTGAGATGAGGATACTTAACTAGCAGCACGTTTGTTTTATCTGTTCTATCAGCTATCTTTTATATATTATTGTTTCCAGTGTGTGTCGGGGTTTGGGCATAATGCCTAGTTCAGTGTGATCCAGTACATTTGTTATAAGTTATGCTCCATTGAACGCTGTGTCTAGTATTATACTATTTACTTAGTATCTGCTCTGCTGCCATAATGTGTCTCTTATTTTGGAAATACAAAAACAAGTAAGGTTGTTTAGAGATTTTGGCTGGAACCTTTAAGGCCATGACCTTACAGGTCTTCTATATGCTGCACGCCCAATCAAGTTTTTATTCTCAGTTCTGAAATGCTTGCAGGTATGTTCACCACATTTTTAGTTTACTTAATTTCTGTCTAGTCTTTACAGTGTGATACTTTGACAGTCTCAGCATGCCTCTCCTTACTTCACAATCAGGTATTGCACCTGTTTTGTGCCTCCAGACTCTATGGCATGTTTCTGGTTGGAAGTTGTTGATGCTTTTGCAGTGTATTTTTCTTGCAGATGTTTGCATCCATCCAGATTGTTGAGTAATGTATCTATCTGATTTTAATTTGTATGATCCTCTGTGGAGCGTGTGGTTGGTTCATGACCAACCTGGACACTGGGCGTCAACATGTTTGTTCCTAAGGGACATTAGTTATGGACATTTGTAGGCTTGATGGCATGCTGCTGATATATGTATTGTAATGAACCACACATCCAGTGTTCGGCAGTTGTTTATGTAACTGTCATAATCTTCTGAGCAACACACTTGGTACATGGACTAGTGCAGCTAACTGTGTTGATCCCTTATCCTTTTTCTTCTCTTTATTTTCTTTTTCTTTGTGATGCTGGAAAGAGTAGCTGCTATGTAATTCTGTGTTTTATAAAATAAAAGTATTTTGCTGATACTGGGAAATGCTGATTGTGAGAAAGGTTCACTGAGCATACACGCTATAGAAAGTGAGCATTTTTTTTCTTTTTTTTTTCTCGAATACGCAGGAGAGCTGCGTATCATTGCATTTAAGAGAGAGAGAGAAAAAAAAAATAGGACAGTATCAGGCCGCAGGGCAGGGTTACAGCGAGTCTTACAGGTGTAGTGGTGTTTTAATGCGGTGTGAGCACTTGAGTAGAGGCTCTAAACTACACCTGCACTTGCGTACATAGTACGAGCTACAGGACAATATATTAGCACACGATGTTCTGCTTTCTTCCTTGAAGGGGATGGGGCCAATCCTTGTTCTTGATTGACCTGAACTTCTGGCTTGGCTGTGCCAATGTTTCGAAGTATTTGCTCTGCCAACGGATGAATGAGAATAAACGAATAGTCAGTTGTCTTATATTGAGTTCAACACTCTGCTGCTTCTTGTAGGTCCGACGGGTGTCACCGGTGCAGATGTTTAATGACGGCTTTCTAAAGTTTTTTTAAATCCTTGGTACCTCTAATATGGGGTTAATTAAGCAGGAGGTAGTCGTTTCTGACCAAATTATTGTGAACATTCTCTCTTTTTTATCTCATAGACTAGAACAACTCTAATGCATATGTGCACGAGAACCTACGCTCCTATGTTTTCTTCACTGCTCACTGATTCTGGAGCAAAGTAAGTGCAAAAGGGTTTGCCGAGTTGCTTACATTGCTTCCAACACGGTTCGTGGATAGGTGACGCACGATCCCATTTTCACCGGTTCACAAGTTCAAGAAGAATTGCATGAAGACAATATTATATTTTTGTTCATCAGATTATAGTGCAACTTTTGGCCAAATGTTAGTGCCATAAATTATGTATGTCTCAGTGCTGGGCAGATTTTATAGCTTCCTCACCTATATTTGATTCTGGCTAGGAACATGTTTACCTTTATTGCAATGACAAAGTAGGCAATTAATTTATCAGGAGTTCATCATGCACCTCTCCTAGCTTCCAGCTTATGGCAAAGGTACTGGCATTATTAGCCAGACATGAAACCAATCAATAAGAAAATGTCTATCAATTATGTTTTTAAGCTTGCCAATCCTTCCCATTTGAGTAATAGTTCCCCATTCAGCACTGTTGCACCAAAATGTAATACTGCTCTTTTTGAAAAATTGTTTTCAACATAGGGTGACCTTCCCACATCTCGGCCTAATCGGCCCCATTTGGCCACCGAAAGTGCTCCCACTTGTTTCTCGTTTTTATTTACACTGAAGGGGACAAACGAAGCAAACTTTATTTGGACGAGGAACAGATTCCATCCACATCATCCACCATCCTGATCAACAGGAAATCTCGTCCCGATATACACCAAAAATCAGTCTGACAATTTATTCACAAGTAGATAATTTCTTACATATGCTAGTCCGATTCACCTTATTTGCTTATACACTTCATTGCAACATATTGTATTGAACTTTTACAAGTTATTATCTTTGGTAGTATGTATCATCTAGAAACTGACATGCTGGGTGTACTGTGCATAGGCCGCCGATTGCATGCCAATCTGGGCACGGATGATGTGATCTGGAAGATCAAATGCATCAACAGAGTTCTCGTGCCACAAGCTTCACTGGTAGCTGAGGTAGTCTGTCAGTTTATGAATAGCCTGCAGATAGAAGGTGGAGTATCACTCTCAAGTTCTGGTTCCCCGTGAGAAGTTGCAGTATGAGAATGACAAGCACAAACCTTGGCTTTGTTTGGGGCGACATAGTCTACATTGCGATATGTTCCAATGTTTTTCCCGATTCTGTCGAGCGTGTAAAGGTCGCACACCAACTTCAGTACTTGCCGTGTTTTCTCATCGGGGCAACTGCAAATATGCATTGTAAGTTGTCAGCTGTGATCACATTAATTGGCATGGGCATCTCATAAAGATAAACGGAATCTGAAGGATCAGTAGCCTTAGAGCGTCCCCCAAGGGGACCTAAGAGTCAGTCCACGTAGGACAAAATCCTACGTGGAGGAGAGAGGAAGAGGAAAGAGAGAGGAGCTACCTCTTCTCTCGGAATGTTGATGTTTCACAGTCATTGGTTATGGTATATACTTTCTTAATGTGATTATAGTACAACTTTTGCCTATTGTTGGTGCCGTAAATTATGTATGTCTCAGTGCTGGGCAGATTTTATTGCTTCTTCACCTATCTTGATTTTGGGTAAGAACATGGTTACACTTGTTGCAATGACAGAGCGGGAAATTTATCAGGAGTTCATTATGCACGTCTCCTGGCTTGCAGCATCTGGTAAAGGTACTGGCATTATTTTAAGTGATTCATTTTGTACTATGATGCAGACTGTATGGGGAAAAAATATCCTAATATGAAACCAAGCAAACAAAAATAAGTCCAATCAGTTATGTTTTAACTTGCTGATCTCTCTCATTTGAGTTCCCCATTTGACAATGTTATGCCAAAAAGCATCAGTACTTCAAAAATTGTTTCCAACTTGGGGTGAATTTCCCACAACGCTGACTTAATGTGCCAATTTGGCCAGCGAAGTGCCACACCTGTTTCTCGTTTTTATTTACACTGAAGAGAACAAACGAAGCAACTTTTTTTTTTGTGAGTTGACAAACGAAGCAACTTTCTTTGGATGATGAACAGATTCCATCCACAGCATCCAACCTCCACCGGACATCTCATCCAGTTTACCAAAAAAAAAGGTCTCACAATTTATTCACAAGTAGACTATTCTTTACATCTGCTAGTCCTGATTTCCCTTATTTGCTTCTCTGTTACTTCCGCTATGCATTTCATTGCAGCGCATCGTATTGATCTTATAAAAGGTATCTTTACGATGCGCATGGGCCTCTGATTGCATGCCAATCGGGGCACGGATGATGAGATCTTGAAGGTCAAATGCGTCCACAAGTTCTCGTGCCACAAGCCTCACTTGGTAGCTGAGGTAGTCTGCCAATTTATGAATAGCCTGCAGGGAGAAGTAACAGTGTAACACTGTCAAGTTCTGGTTCCTTGTGAGATGTTGCAGTATGCTCCATATTGGAATGTTTGGCTCCCAGCAGCGGAAGGCACGTATCTTCGTCAAGTTCTGGTTCTCCAGGCGAGCCTCCTACTGCCCGATTGTATCAGCACTTCGAGTCTGCTGCAATCGTGACATTATTCTCAACCAGGGTAGCTAAACTGTTCTCACTGGTCTCTTCTCATTATTCTTATTATAATGTTTGTTTGTACTAATTTTTAATGTTTTTGTAGAAACTGCACAGCATGTTTCAAAGGTCATCACATGGAAGCGTTCTGTCTCTTCTCTATCATCATCATCATCATCTAAGAGTGCACTTATGACAGCTATAATTAAAGATGATGTGGATGACAGTAATAGTGATTTTGTTGAGGAAGTCACCATGGTATCTGGAAGCCACTCTTCTACACTGGATAGGCTACACGCATGGGAGAGAAAATTATATGAAGAAATCAAGGTACATTTTAAGTACATTTGCACTTTGTGTGCAGTAAGCTCGTTGACTGTGATGCGTCAAACTAAATTTATTTACTTTTAGGAATCATGATTTTATCACTAGTGCCCCTTCTTTACACGAGCTGTCTATTAACTCTTAAAATCAAGTAAAAATCTGGTGCGTTTAGCCATGCAGTTCCTAACAGTATTTCTGAGACCACTGATGTTTTCTGTCACAAGCATTGATAAATGATAAGTGGAGAATATTTTAGTGCCACTCAATCCCAAATAAGTTCATTCTAGAGTTGTCCTAAGACAAACTGTCTAAACTTTGACCAGGCTTATAGAAAAGAGTGAATATTTTTATGGCACTAAATTAGCATCATTAGATCCATCACAAATTATAGTTTCATATGTACTTGCTTGAGATTTTAGATGTAGGTACTTTTCTCTATAAATTTGTCAAACTAAAGATAGTTTAACCCCCATCCTAAGTCCTGACCAACAGGAAATCTCATCCCGGTATACAACAAAAATCAGTATGACAATTTATTCACAAGTAGATTGTTGCTGACATATGCTAGTCCTAATTCACCTAATTTGCTTATCTATTACTTTCACTATCCACTTAATTGCAACGTATTGAACTATACAAGTTATTATCTTTGGCAGTATGTATCACTAGAAACCGACATGCTGGGTGTACTGTGCATAGGCCTCTGATTGCATGCCAATCGGGGCACGGATGATGAGATCTGGAAGATCAAATGCGTCAACGAGTTCTCGTGCCACAAGCCTCACTTGGTAGCTGAGGTAGTCTGTCAGTTTATGAATAGCCTGCAGAGAGAAGGGAGTATCACTCTCAAGTTACGGTCCCTGTGAGAAGTTGCAGTATGAAAGTGACAAGCACAAACCTTGGCTTTGTTTGGGGCAACATAGTCTACATTGCGATATGTTCCGATGTCTTTCCAGATTCTGTCGAGCGCGTAAAGGTCGCACACCAACTTCAGTACTTGCCGTGTTTTCTCATCAGGGCAACTGCAAATATGCATTGTTAGAAGTTCTTAGCTGTGATCACATTAATTGGCATGGGCATCTCAAAGAGGATAAATGGAATCTGAAGGATCAGTAGTTTTAGCCTAGGATAGTTTAACCCAATTTCTTTTGTGGTTCAGTTAAACAAGGATATGGGTTCAGACACAAAAGAATGAATAGCAATGGTCGAGGATATCAGTATCACTGTCATATAAATGACTAAACCGCTCTGCTAAAAAGTGATTATGTGGCTTGTGTTTCATGCCAACATTCTGCATATAAAGCATAAGTATCAGGACTGATGCCAAGGGAAAATGCAATCAGGACACGGGGAAATTTTCATGCTGAACTTAAAGCTCATCGCCACTGTTGGGCAAGCAGACTGGTCTCGATGGTTTCACACGTATATTATACTGTTTTACAATTTTCTAATATAATATAAGCTGTGAAAGAATTTCTCCAGGCCTATAAGTAAAGGTGCTGAAGATGCCATAATGATAGCAACAATGTATTTGAGGACAAGTAGACAAACAAATGCAGAATAAGTTTGTATCTTTTACCTTTTTACTGATTCTATGAACTTTGCAAGGATAATGGACTCGATATGTGACTCTGCAAGTGTGAGCAGATGATTCAAACATCTATTCCACGCCCCAAAACCTCCAAGTGTCTTGCTATGCTTCTGGAGCCGAGCAGCAACACTATGTAGTAATCGAGATGTTCGGTACTGGAAGAATTTTGTCCAATCAGTACCGTAAAAGTGAGCATGGAAAAACTATCTGTAGACTGTAGTTGTGAAGAAATGACTCACTCTAAACGCATCCAGCTGGAAATTAGGATCCCGCAGATGATCTTCCCCTTCCCATCGAGCAGTCACAGGATTAGGCTGGGATAGGTAGGTACTCATGGAGTCTCTCAAGTAGTTCCAGGTTACAGAGAGTGTCTCTCCCTTAAATTTTTCCTGATACTGCTTAAGAAGATCTCCAGCAACCTATAAGAGCATGAGAAGTGAAATGTTATTGAAAGGAAAATTAATTTTACAGTATCTTCGGTAACTCGTCAAATTGTCTCTTAACCCAGAAAAACACAATTTTGTGTAAGGCATTAATTGGCTACACAAAGGATACTGATCACTACCTGCTGTAGAAGAACTGTATTGTCCCCCTCAAATGTTTGGAATATGTCATGGTCATTACGCAGAGCTCCAAAACGATTTACAGCAGCATAACCATGGCCACCACATGACTCTCGGCATATGCTTATAGACTTTGCTGTATACGAAGTTATGTAGGCTTTAATCCGGATGAAAGAACATGCACATCAGCAATGACATCCTCATCATTGGTTTTCTTCATTTCTGAGTACTTATCCACCAAATAGATTGTAGCAAAGTGAAATGCATATGAAGAAGCTAACATGGGCATTAGTTTGTGTTGGTGAGACTGGTAATCCAACACACTGATTTCTGGCTGCTTAGGGGGACCAAATTGCTGGCGCAGAAGAGCATACCTCGTTGCAATGGTAACTGCAACTTTGAGAACACCCACAGAACTATATGCAATACCGACTCGTCCTCCAACAAGCTCACCAAGAGTTGCTGCAAATCTTTTGTTAATAGTAGGAAGGCTGCTTGTGTATTTTCCATCTCGTGATACATCGCCAAATCGGTTCAGAAGATTATCTCGGGGTATCCGAACTGAGCGGAATCTCAGTGCTCCATTATCTACACCATTTAGGCCTATCTTGTGCCCACAATCATTTATCTCGATTCCAGGAAGAACAGCATGAGTTTCAAGGTCCCTTATGGGGACAATGAATGCGTGAATGCCCATGTCAGCAGGGGTCCCTCCTTTTCCTTGGAGGGGTAAAATTAACCTTGCAAAAACAGTTGCATATTTTCCATGAACTGCAGCATTGCCAATCCACCACTTGATAGCTCCATCGTTTGGGGTGTTAATAATGAACTCGTCAGTAACTGGATCGAATGTTGCAGTAGTCTGTAGGGCTTGGACATTGGAGCCTAGTACAAAAAGAGTTAGTTGAGTAAAGAGAGAAATAGCAACAGATCTTCTCAGAATGTTGAAACAGTGTCTTAAGTGGTGGGTTCAAGCCTGCACTGCCCATTCAAAAGAACCAAAAGAAGATGATACATGACAGTAGGGCGACAGTGGCTGTAACTAACTGTGTTGATGAAATGCAAAAGCAACAAAAAAAAGGGAAGTCATCATTACAAGATAGATGAAGAATCTAACCATGATGTAGTTCTGTCATCGCAAAACAGCCTGGAATATCCAAATTGTCGATTCCGTCAAAGAACTTATCTCTGTGCTTTTTGGTTCCTAGATTTATGATAGAACCACCCCAGAGACTGCAGTAAGAAACAGGTCGAGTTACAGTATCCTGTAACAGAAAGATACTCCCTCCGTTTTTAATATATGACGCTGTTGACTTTTTTCGTTACGTTTGACCGTTCGTCTTATTCAAAATATTTGTGTAAATAGCTAAGTTTATAGGTTAATCTTAAAGTGTTTTTGATGATGAATCCAATAATATTCATTTTACATTCGAAAAGTAATTATTTTAATCTATATTGTTGGTCAAAGTTCAATGAAAAGTCAACGGCGTCATATATTAAAAAACGGAGGGAGTAACAAAGAAGGTAACAATTCGCCTGATGCAACCATAGCGGCAATGAGCGTGATTTCTAGTACCCGGAGATTTTACTCCTCCGTTCTTAAATTGTTATCGCTGTTGACTTTTTGAGTTATGTTTGACGGTTCATCTCATTAAAATAATAAACGAAACGGCATGATATCATCCACCTAGTCAATGAAACGGCTCACGAACAGACTGAACAAACCATTGTGCTCAATAATAAATGCCATTCAATCAAGCAGGTCCGCATTCCAAACGTGCAATCAAAGATAACTCTCTGTTGGCAGACAAATAATACAAAAAAGAGAAACTGAAACATATGTATACATGGACAAAGCAGAACGATCTTTCCCAGAACCCCACAAGCACAGTGAACAATCGTAGAAACCAATAGCCCTATCAGTTCAGATGATCCATCGTCCATAAATGAAGTACCATGTACATTCAATCATCTAGTAATGACGAATTGACATGTCAGCGGACAAGAGTTTGAATCCAATTACTGCTAGTTACCAATGCCTCACACTGCTCAACGGGTAACCAACAACCAAACGATGGATCAAGCGAACGAGAGTTTGAATCTTTACTGCTAATTACCAATCCCACGAACTGCTGACTGCTCAATGTTATCCAACAACTAACAATCCATCAATGAACACTCTGTTCTTGTACGACCATCAGCAGACACATGAAAGATATGGAGGCGTTCAGTCAACATCGACGGGTACCAGTACCGGCCTACCAGGTAATTCACGTCACGCTTAACAGGTACTGTACACGTGTACGGGGGGCCTACGGCGTACCTGTACTGGACGCCGAGCTTGACGCCGAGCGAGATGTCGACGCCGCCGGCGGCCTCCATGACGGCGAAGTACTCGGCGGGGTCGGCCGCCATGAGGCTGAGCGGGCGCACGCCAGCGTCCCGCACCAGCGCGCGCAGCTGGCGGAAGCAGAGGTCTCGGTGCGCCGCCGTGGTCTGCTCCACGGGCGTCTGCAGGTCCGGGCGGTCGCGGAAGAACTCGAACACACGAGCCTGCGTCGCCCGGTGCCGCCCGCGCAGGTAAGCCGCCAGCGCGGCCGACACCTCCGCGCCGCCCTCCACGCGCCGCGCCCCCGCGCACGCCGCGAGGGCCAGCAGCGACCGATCGGAAGGCGGCGAGGAAGGCTGGAGGAGGTGCAGGGAGAGGCGGCGGAGGCGGCGCATCGCCGGGGACTCGTCGCCGGCGCCGCCGCCGGAGCGGGAAGAGGAGGAGGCCATGGACGCGGGAGGTGTTCGACGGACGGAGCGCGAGCGCGCGCGCATAGCGGCCAAGGGAAGCGAAGGAAGTTGGATGCCGTTACGGTAAAGACGAACGGTGCCTTTAATAATCAGTGTTTCCGAGCAACTCACGAACGGGTCCCTGCGATGCTTTAATTATTACATATGTGCCCTTATGTTGTGTTATCCTTTTATTTTGTTTGACAGTTTTAGTCCCTCTCGAGGCGCTTGTTTCTCATATGGCTAAGAAGAGTGACTTAATTGGAATATTTCTGTAATTTGGTAGGCCAAGGCAACGACGAGGAGATATGGAGGTGACGTGTCAGCGGAAGGATGGTGATGTGCAGATAAGGTTTCCTTCGATAAGTTATAGCTTGACATGCTTGACTGGTGGGGTCGAATCGCTAGCATATCTCGGTCCCACATGTCGGTGAGAGAAGAGGGTTCGTGCGTTTCTTCCTGGTCCGTGTAGGCTTTTCTCCTTCGTTACGGTGGAAAAGAGGGATTGGCACGTCCACGTCTGGGATTTGGTCTTTACGACTTTACGTGCACGCTTTTCAAAGTGCGGATGAGGATGGTGACGCCGGAACACACACCGCCGCCGCCCGTGCGGTGGTGCTTTTGTGTCTACACGGCATCAGATTTGGGTGTAGGCTACTTTTCGGCTCAATCCTTTTACACGGAATAGGCTGGGTTTAATTCAAATGCAAGAATTTAACGCGTATTGGCCAGTGACGGAAGAATTTTACACGGAAGTAGTCTTTGAAAGGACAGAAGTTTTCCTAAAGTTTGAGCAGTTGAAAATTGTGCTTGCAGTGTGTAAATTAAGAGCATCTCCATTTTTTCCCCCTGCTAAGACATCAGCTACATTGTTCTATGTAGGAAAAGTGAAGCACTGAACCTTGAAATCTCAAACGATCAAACAAGCATGTTGGATGGTTGTTGAGCTGCAAACGCAGCCAGCTGCAAAAAGCTCAAACGATCAGGCCCGTTAATGATTTTTCATCTAGGCCTTGATCTGGATTCTGGATGAAAGAGATCAAGTAACCTGACATAAAGGTGCAATTTTGTAGCTTCGTACATGATGCAATGGGTATTCCCAAGTTCAGACTCAAAGCCAAGAAGCCGTTGTTCATTCCAAACAGAAGAAGACAGTCACACATGTACATCACAGACAAAATGAATCAAAGAATTAGAAAACATCCCCTTTTAATTTTTTGCGAAGGAGGAAACATCACTAATCACGCCTCCAAGTTTGTATGCTTTAATGAGAACGGGCGAACTGCATCTGAACATAATAACCCAGCAAAAGCTCTGAACCAACAGCATAGATCGAGTTCAACACTGAATTTGATGTGACAGGGGCATGCTCTGTCTGACTCTGTAAACAGAGTTTGATGAAAGAAAAGCCGAAGCACTTCAGCGTTGAGACTAAACGAGCCGCCAGATTACAGTGAAGCAAAGCTTAAGCCAACAGGAACCATGGCATACAGCGACCACATGACATTAATTTGCTTGAATGGGATGTCCAGTTGGTTCGTTTATGTGGATTGATCAAGGTAGATAGAGGTGGTAGTACTACAGTCAGATGCGGAGCGTTATGATTCCTGTTCAACGTGACAACATGAATGTGTAGAGTAATAGACGGACTCGATCAATGGACGGCTCCCTTCCGACCCCTCTCGCGGAATCCGACTCGGAGCAGCAGCCTCCGGTTTCAATATATACATCGACACGACCCAACCGCCGCCTCATCTGGTGTCCACTGCAATCGCAGCAATCAACCGAGATTTCCCGGCGGTGGGTCGAGGCTTCGTTCCACCGGTGACCGGTGGCCGATGAAGGGGCGCGGCACCCAGAGCAAGCCGCCGCGGCCGCGCCCGCTGAAGGAGTGCGCCCCCATGGCGAAGGCCGAGGACGCGGCGGCTGGCGTCGCGGACGGAGAGAAGCCGACGCCGGCGAAGAACCGGATGCCGATGGACCACGTCCGGTGGATCCTGGCGCAGAAGCCGATGGCGCCGCCGCCGCGCTACGCCGGCGCTGAAGCGGAGCAACTCGGACCTGACGCCGCGGCCGGGGGAGGAGGCGGTGGACGAGGACACGAAGCGGCTCTACTTCCTGGCCAAGGCGTTCTACGCGATGGAGGAGCGGTTCCCCAAGACGCAGGAGTGGGTGCGCGCGGAGATGGACGCCAAGGGCTACGTCGAGGTCTCCGACGAGTGGATGAAGCAGAAGGCAGAGGTGCACGCGGTTGTTGACAGAGAGTGGCCCAAGATCCAAGCCAAACTCGAAGCCATCGTCGTCAAGGACAAGGACACGGAGATGGCCCAGTGGACGATGCTGACGAGGACGACTGCGACGAGTACGAGGAGGATGAGGACTAGAGTTTGTGTTCTGCTGGAGTCAGTCAATGTGAGATGCATGGGATGAGATGAGACTAGAAGTGTTGTTCTGGAATCGAGACGATGGCTGCATTATCAATCATTATCTGTTGTTTCCTTGGATGATTGATGTATTCTGCGACTCGTTAATTGTAATCCATGACGCTTGTTAAGTTATACTAGCCTATCAACCCGTGCACCTGCACGAGCTAGCAACCTTTTATGAAATATAGAAGATTGTATGATGAAGATTTAAGAATTCAAAATAGATATATTTAATCTTTATATAAAAATAAAAACTACACAATTACTCCTTGTATTCTTTATATTTAATCTTTATACAAAACAACACCACATGCCTCCTTTCAACTCCTTGTAATTTAAAGTTGGACATGGAAACATAGCTATCCTCCCTTGTAATTGCAGCCCTGTTCCTAACTACTATGTCCTGTAGAGTTCACATACTAACGGCAAATAAAGGGAAACAGGGGAATCCCATCCTATTTCCTTAAAAAAAATGTGTGTGTTCAAGCTAATACTGCAACGCATTACTTGCATAATATGTATGCTGGACTACAGGCCGCATCCGTGGAGTATTTTGCATAATGCACGGGCAAGCAATCACCACAGTGAATGTAATTGTTTTTGAGGTTTATATGTGGTATGAACTAAAAATAGAACAGTTATGACAACTACATAAAAAACATAAAATTTATAGTGCCCTGTGTACACTTTCAAATTTAGGACCTATGGCAACATAAAGTTTTCTTCATCTCAGTCTCATACATATTTTGAAGCATATTCCATTGTGTCTCATTGAAATGCTACCAATTACGGTGCTCTACCATTTTCTTTCTCTATGCTTCGATCATGTATCTGAAATTCGGTTACCCTGATTTCTTTCATAGCCGCTGTGTATGATGGTGCAAAAAGGGCTAACAAAATGTTCGACACCTATTCGACGACCAGCAACTCCATTGTCAGTTTCTCAATTGTTGCTTTATAGCTACGATATGTTTGCTCTGTCTTTTTCTTCCAGCATATTGTGGATCAGATTCCAATATTTAACACATACATATATCCATATTCATGAATTCACCGTATTCTAGATGTTTGTTCGGTAGTCTAGTCTAGTATACAGTGATGAAGATGAAATACAAATCCATGTCAAACGTTGGGGCTCGGTTTCATAATAAACAACGGCCAGAACACACATGCTGGCTCCCTCATGATACTCTGTTAACAGAGTCTGCCCAGGACACACACGCTGGCTCCCTTCCAAGGTTTCTTTATTCCATAGCACTTCTCTTTATTCTACACTTTATAATTATAGATTCATCATCATGTATCAAGCTTCTTCCAGAACTCATGAGTTCACCTTCCTTTTAGTTATCTATGTGCTTGTAATATCATAAGGAGGTCCTTGTTTTGAAAATGTTGTGTTCTACAAAAGTAATATCTACAGTTTGGCTCTAGAATAATAACTGGGACTTAGTTTTAGAATTGGTGATGACTGCTTTCATGTGCGTATTTGTATCTTAATTTTTTTTTTCAAACTGATTTGTAAATCCAAAAGTTTGTTTAACTGATCCGGACTACAAAATCGAGTCACATGAATAATGATAAATCAGATTCCTTTATTTTTTTCGAGATATATCATGCTGTATGCACATGTATGCATAAGATTTATTATGTAGAGGGAACGTACCTTGGATCCAGCAAGGTTAATGGAAACCATTGGTGATAGCGCCATGGTCAGCTTGGCGATTTGGTCTGCTTTTCACCCACAGCCTGCAATACAACTTGTTCGTCTGGTATTGTCACTGCTGCAATACAACTTGTTCCGATGCGTACCTCTGCTAAGCCTTTTGTTGTACCTGCTCAGATTATCTACCTTAGGATCCGCATGAACTGATGGCGCATCTCCTGGTGGCCTAGTACTGCAGCACATCCTCCGCTGCATGGTCACGCCCATGAGCTCTGACGTCGATGGCTGAACGAACCACAGGACCGGCCAGTTGCCGCCGGCGAGGCCTCACACGTGCTCTTCTAATTGGTCTATCGAGAGAACTTCGGGTCCCCAAACATGTGTATAGAACGGATGCTTGCAGCTGTAGTTGAACCATGCGATACATGCGATCTGCGGCGCCTCATGCACCGTTACCCTAACGACTGCTCGTCGTCTGTCGTGGCGGCAAGATGTGCGACGGCGGACGGGTTAGACTCGCCAAATCTGACTGGCGCGTCGCCGCCGCCGCATCCACCAGTGCCGCAGCAGAGGTAGCGCTGAGGAGGTTGTCGATCGTGGCGTGAAGCCCTGTGGCAACGGCCTGGTGACTACGGGCTAGGCCGCATCAAGCCTCGCTTTTGGTGGTCGCCTGCCGGAGTCGCTCCTCAAGCTCATAGATGCAACGGTGCCCAACAGCCCTGACGGCGCCCCTTGATACACGTGAGGCAGGCTAGGTCTATGTGAGATGGGGAAAGGATCACGTGTGGTTATGGGTTGTTAAGCATCAAATTAACGGCCAGATGTTTTTTTATGAGAATTTAGAGAATTTTTCTCCGATTAACGTGAGGGCTTCAAAAGAGGCCTCCAATTAGTAAATATAAGATATGCGCAGTTGAACTCGGACTCGTGTCTTCGATTATGTTAATTACAAGTCTTGTGCAATTACATGACTTATGTTGCTGAGATTTTGCCTGCAACTGTCTGGCTATGTTAACCTTGCTGGTTCGGGTGACTTCAAAATTGCTTCTGTTGGATGGCTCTATGGCTGTGATATGATGCCAAGCTTAGTCTCCACTGAAACTCTTCAGGTTTTTTACATCAAGACTTGTACGTTTCTATCTTATCTGTGCGGAGCATGCTCCTGAAAATCAGTACCCTTTAGTAATTGCGGCTTGTTCGTGACAGTGAACTAAACTCTGTTGTTCCGTGATTGAGATTGTCAGAAGCATTCCCTCAGCAATGCTCAGATGTTGATCGACTGTTCTCATTCAGCAGTTGGAGGTTTTCAATTCAGTTTGTGCTTGTAAACACTAGGAGCCTTCGAGCCCATTTTGAGATGCTAGCTATGTGGTTTTGACTTTTGAAACACGTAAAAAAGTTTATTATTACATATAAGACGACCCACAACAGTAGGCCAAAAGCTCGATTATAGAAGCCAAAACAACATGTCCCAACTTTCAGACCATCAGCATTGCACAGAAATCTCCAGAGAAATTGCAAGCATCAGAGATTTCTGTGCAATGCAAGCTCATTTTTCAATGGTTTGGTAAAAGTACTCAGAGTAGCTGAGGCATCATTGCAGCAGCGGGGTTCATCTCAAAAGCTGTACAAAACGCATAGGCCCTTATGTCTATCTATCGGTGTTTTAAAATTTGTAATCTGTACTGAGCCATCATTGAGCCACCATTATCATTTAGTAATGGAAATTAGGTGGGGAGTTCTCCCCTCCCCGCCCCCCCTCGTTGACCGTAAAAAAAAAGGATGTGTCTCCTGCGCACCCCTTGCTACCGGGCCCACCTCTGCGATACCAACACCGAGAGACACATGCACCCTTCATCATGCATATGACCGCTCAGATGCAATTCGCAGTTGGTCAAGCGCCCTCCACGTACGATACCAACGAGGAAACGCATCTGCATCCTTCATTATGCATCAAACGATCCACATGCAATTTGTCGTTCGTCCTGTGCCGCCCACCTCCACGTACCAACACCAAACACACCTGCACACCTCCGCTACTCACAGTCACCAGCCCCACCGATCGCGGACCTCTCTGCTCTTCAATCACATCCGGCTCCCAATCCTAAATGCCGCCGCTAGCTCTTCTGCATACAGCCAGCCTGCCGCGCGTCCTCTTAACCGCGCCACATGCCGGAGCAAATTTTTAGGCCCACACTATCCGAGAAAATAAGAAAAGAAAATTACCCACCGTAGCTATTATGAAAAAATTAGTCACAAAACCCCCCATAAATATTTATAAAATGAGAAAATTACCATTACTACTACTGCCATTATGAAAAAATATTCACAAAATCTCTTATAAATATTTCTAAAACTACATACCTCTACCGTTATAAAAATACATCGCCATATGTCTAGCTAGCATGGTGCGTTCTCTTATTGCTAGCAAGACAATTTTTTTTAAAGATTTATTTGTAGCATGACACATTCTTTTTCCTATCATGGGATATGTTAGTTGTTTAACATGACACACGCTTAAATGGACCTTACTTCTAAAACAAAATCGCATTAAAATCAAATATAATGAGTTAGCTAAGCCACAATCCAAAATAAATGATGACTCACCGCTGTAATTATAAAAAAATTAGTAACAAAACCCTCCGTAAATATTTGTAAAAGTACATACCTCTACCATTATAAAAATACAACCGTCACATGTCTAGCTAGCATGGCACACTTTTTTATTTTTAGCATAAAATGTTCTCTTATTTTAGCATAAACACATTGTTTTTCAAAAGATTTATTTGTAGCACGCCACGTTTTTGACATATGTTAGTGATTTAGCATGGCATGCTTGAACCGACCTTACATCTAAAACAAAATCAAATAATTGGATCAAGATCCTAATTCAATGAGTTAGTTAAGACACAATCCAAGATAAATGATGGCTCAGCTCACACTCAAATTGAGAGATTATGAGCAATTATCTAATCTATTTCAACTATTTATAATATAGAGTACAAAATAAATAATATAAACTATATTTAAACTTTTACAATAATATAAAAAATTTAATTAGTACAATAAGTCCGCGTAAATGCACGAGCAGCCATACTAACGCAACATTTATTCTGCTACGAAAACCAAAAATACAAACTTACAACGATTAAGGAAATCAACTTCCACACCATTGCGTGATATGCCTTTTAACACAACATCCCAAAATGCCGCAGGCCATGGGTGACTCAAAGAACAAGCTAACAACTTAAATCCAACATGTAGCAAACTAAACATGATTGACTCCTATATGACTTTGATGCACGTAAATAGCATTGTGTATTTGCTATTAAAGCGCAAAATATGCAGTACAAAAGATTAGATTAACAACGGAAACTTCAAGCAATTAACCTATCCATTCAGGCATGGCGAATAATTGAATTTAATTATTCACTTTGTTGCCTTCGCAGTCATTCTCGCAGTTGTTCTTGCACTCAATGAACCTTGATCCCAGACAATCCCGGTATTTAGGCCCCTCAGAGTTGCTACTGCAGTGTCGATTTTGCACTGCTCGGGGCTGCTTCCCCCACAGGCGCTAGGGCAGTACGTGTTGCAAGCGTACACGCACCTGGAATTGTCTTCATTCTTGTAACTCTGACATGTACTTTCAGCATATGCATTGCACTTGGAAGGACACTCTGAGATGCAAGATTGAATGCATTTCCCTGATGCAGGCTTTCCCACCGAGGCTAGGACCAGAACCATGCAAATGGCAGCAGCGGTACTGAAAGCCATTATATATATGGTCTTTTGAGATTCACAGAACTAGCTAGGATGAGGAGATTGATCTTGTGCTCTTATGATGAGCCATTCGGTGCTATTTATAGGCCCCAAATGCATGCTGTAACTAATACAGGAGTGGGAATCTTTCAGAAGCTAACACACAATAACAATGACATGTTCACCTAGCTTGTTGCGTTCTGAAAGGGGGACAGATGCATATGTTACCAAGTAAATTAGAATTGGTGTCACAGGGAAGCACTGTTGTAAGTTGACTTTATTTTACAAAGAGCTTTGACTGAGTCCAAACGAGGAGTCCTCATAAGTGAAATTAAAGAAAGGAGAATGGATGAAGTTACATTATTATATTAGCATTCTTATGGTACTTTTCCATCCGAATGCATGCTGTAATTAATACATAAGTGGGAATCTTCAGAAGCTAATACAATAACATTACATGTTCACCTTGTTGCGTTCACAAGGGGAAAACAAATGCACATGCATGCATGGTTACCAGGTAAATTAGAGTCGGTGCCACATGAACACACTGTTCTAAGTTGACTTTATTATCTTACAAAGATCTTTGACTGAGTCCAAACTAGAGGAAAGGAGAAGAGCCGGGATGGAGTTACATTATTATATTAGCTTTCTTATGACACTCTTCCCTCTATGTTTATTATGCTAGATTTAGGAAAGTAGAATGGTTGCATTTCAAGGAGATATCGGAAGGGGAATGCAATGTTTTCATTTGTGTGTGTGTGTAAGTTGAGAATACGATAGATTCACGTATACTGACCTATTTTTAATTGGGTATATGTGTAAAATTTTTACCGACGCCACTTATACGACCTATCGTATAAGTTGGCAAAGACTTTTACCTACTTGTAGTAGGTCGGTACAAGGCCTTTTAGCGATTGACAGTACCCGCAAGGCGCATTGGATCCTGGAAAGGGTAACTAATTTGATATTTCTATTCAGTTTCTTGAGTAAACTATGTGTATATCTCCTGTCTAAATAAAACTGGCATTGTTTTGTCTGTAGGCACATTGGATCCCGGAAAGGTCAATTGATTTGATACTCCTTCCGTCCCAAAATAAATAACATTCTAGCTTTATCCTAAGTCAAACCATCTCAACTTTTACTATAGAGTATAATATCAACATTTTATGGCACCAAATATATTCGTAAGATGAAAAATATATTTCATGGTGAATGTATGATACTTATTTGAGATTAAATACTGGTACTTTTTTGTAAAATTTTTGTCAAACTTCAAATAGTTTGCATTAGGACAATCCAAAAGTTCACTAGAAAGATGTCACGGCATGACCGCGCCACATCGAGGGACTGCATTGTGACCTTTTCCTTTTTCCTTATATCTCCTCCGTTGGCATGACGGCTGTAACATATTGCTGGAAAATCTTTGCTAACTTTTTAGACCCGGAAGAGGAAGGAACAAGATTAGCAAAATATGAATCAAAACTGTGGAACACTAAAAGCTTATAGGAAGGTATATCGCATTTTAACAAACATTTTTTGTTAAAATGTTATCCTAAGAGTATATATACTGAAAGCAGTAGCAATAATAACAAAAGGCAAATGGCTGAAACCTGGCGGCCTGAGGTGTCATTGGAACCAGATCATTTGACATCACTTTGTCAAGATATATAAATCGTCAGTTATGTCAATTTCTGGTTAAAAGAATATGTGGTTTATTTTAGCAAGGGATGATCAAACATGCTTAAAACAAATGAATTGTCGTGTGCTATAAACCCTGATCAAACAGGCTTAAAAGAAATGAATTGCCTGGTTACTTTTGGCCGTGATGAACATCTACATGGAGATGTCTGGGAACCAAGTTACTAGTTAATTGTATTTCCTTAATTGTATTTCCTTATCGTTACAGACCCTACCACGGTACAGACCTGGGTTGGTTCCCGGCTGGTGCGAATGTTTTTGTTTTCCCCTTTCAATCGCCATTTTACATTTCTGCGTATGGAGGTTTCCTAGTTCCAATGAATTGTGATAATATTTACTGAATTTTGCATTCCATATACAATATTGTTTGTTTTGAAAGGGCAAAATAAGGATCACCATTAGCTAGAGGTATTTTTGGAAGTATTGGTTTGCTTCTTCCAGTAAATGGTGGTCGTCCCACTGATCTCTGTATGTCTCTGGGCAATCCTTCTTCTTCTGACTAACTTGGTCATACATCTGCTTCCTCCACTCTTCAACTTTGGCATGACCGGACTGCTCTGCTAGCCAATCGTCGTACTCAAACTGAATGAATGGATCACAATGCAGTGGCAGGTCATCATCAAGACTGAAATTAAGGACATTCCCTTGTTCTACGGTGACGAGGATGGATAACCGTACGTATTATTACCTGATTGTATTTCAAGCAGTGAGTGTGTCTCGTGGGCGTTCCCGCAGCTTCCATTTCCGAGTACAAGGCTCTCACATCGTCCATCATTTCCTCTGTCGACGGCAGCTGAATTCGTCCTGATAGGACGCCGGCAACCCAACTGCTTTGGAGCTGAACTAACGGGAACGGTATGACCTGGCGGATGCAAATAATGTCAGGAGATTCTGAGTCTTGCAAGGCAAACCCACAAGTTAATAATGAGAAAAGTTTTCTTTTTGTGTTGCTGCTGAGTGAGTGGTGATCCAAGAAGGAACCTGCCTTGAACGGCAATCCGATGAAGGAGAGGTAAGGAGCTGCTTGAGGCGGGAAGACGTGCTTGTACAGAGGATGGATGCGGTTGTCATCGATGGTAATGGTACTGTCGTCGCCCAGGAACGGGAAGCTATACTTGTAGCTACATTGTTTCAGGAATAGTACGTATTACTGATTTTGGAGCTTATTGATTGAGAGCAAGCAAACCAAGTACTCTGGGAATTTTATGTTATGTATGTCATGTATGTACGATGAGGACATACCCGGTGCAGTGCATGATGATGTCCGCTTTCACGGAGCTGCCGTCTCGGAACACCACGCTGCCATCTTCCTCGGCACGCTCCACCTGCATTCAACTTATATAATTAAGCATCTAGCATCGCAGCTTGTTACTAGCAGTCTAGCACTGATTAAGATGACCAATTAAGCGTAAGTACCATGGATCGGAGCCACAGTTTTGGTAGCCAGGCAGCCTCCGGCAAGTATCAGCAGGCGCGGCTCTGTGGGCCATATGAACCTCCTTCGCGACGGCGGCAATGTCCCTGGAGATGTCGGCGCCGCTGTTGCTGGCCCCGACGATGACGACGACCTGACCGGCGAACGGGTCGGGCACGCGGTAGGCGCGGCTGTGCATCTGCTTCCCCGGCCAGGCGCCGTCCGCCACGCCGGGGATGTCGGCGACGCGCGGCTCCGTGTAGTGCCCGTTGCACACCACCACGGCGTCGAACGCCTCCTCCTCTTCTTCCTCCTCGGAGGAGTCAGAGGCGGTCCTCCTCCACCGGACGCTCCAGCCGCTTTGTTGCCTCCTCCTGACGGCGAGCACCTCGGCGCGGAACCTGATCAGGCCGCGGAGCTCGAAGCGGCGCGCGTAGGCCTGGACGTAGCGCAGCACCTCGCGGTGAGACGGGAACCTGCGCGCGTCGACGGAGTCGCCGGGGGCGGCGGCGCCGGCGAAGGGGAAGTCCAGGAACCCCATCACCTCGCGGGGCAGGTTCGTGCGGAGGGACGCGTACAGGCTCGAATGCCCTCCTTGTTCTGCCGCGTCGTAGATCCACGTGCCGCCGACCTCGCCGGCGCGCTCGAAGACGACGGGGGCGTGGCCCTCGCCGCGCAGCTCGCGCGCGGCGGCCAGGCCGGCGGCTCCCGCGCCGATGACGGCGACGCGGAGCGACGTCATGGCGGTGGTGTGATTGTTTGCAGAACGGGTCGAAACGGACGGAACAGAGGAGATGCGGTGGCTACTTCCTTGCTGCGATATTATTGTAATGTGAACGGATGGGTGGAATGGAATCGAATAACTGGCCATGCATCTTGATTCTTCACGAGGAGGGTGAAGTCAGTTGGAATCGCAGCAGCAGCTAGCTGGCTGCACATGCATGTCAGTTCTTTGATTTGGGAGCTTCGTCTTCTCGCTCCCAACACCAATGGCTTCCTCTGCTCTGCTACAAGACGAATCCGTGGGTCCCACGCTCCATTCGCTTGGACCTCTCGTCTCGCATCATCCGCCACATATCCCGCCTTCAATTGACGGGCCATGTGCAGACAAACAAACACTCACGAAATTAGGCCCACAAATAAAATTGTCTTGGGCTCAAAGGTATTAGTAACAACATTCCTCGTCGTCGGAATTCAATCAATGCAGCACACTGGGCCGGAGGAGGTGGAGAAAAACGGACAGTATTATTATACGTAAAGGGTTCTAGAGTCTCTCTCGAAAAAAAAAAACGTAAAGGGTTCTAGACCTATTCATTTCCATAACAAACGTGGTCTAAGTTACTACTTCCCTTCCTCTTTTATGTGCCCTCACTGGGCAACTGCTCCCTCTCGACGTTGTTCATCAAGCCTTCGTGATTGTCGTCGTCGGCGAGACGGCGAGTAATTGGGAAACTTTTTCTTTTTCACCATAGGATTGCTATTTTATGGCTGTAATTATATTTATGACGTGGACATGTTACCGCATTGAGATAATAAAGATGACTGAAAGGAAGAACAAGCCGATGAGTAACCCAAGAAGTCATGCTCGCATTCCAAACGGAAGATGACAATCACATGTACATCACAGACAAGTTGGTATGTTTCACGAGAACAGGCGAACTGCATCTGAACATAATAACCCAGCAAATGCTTCGAACAACCTCAAGCTCTGAACCAACAGCATAGAGTTCACATGCACAAAAAGGTGGCAACAAACTGAATTTGAAGTAGCAGGGGCATGCTCTGTCCGACCCCGTAAACAGAGTTTGATGAAAGCAAAGACAAAGCATTTCAGGCTTTCATTCAGGGTTGAGACTAAACGTGCCGCCAAATTACAGTCACTGGGCCATCTAAACTGAAGCAAAGTTTGAACCACCAGGAACCATGGCATGCAGCATACGGAGTATATACCAAGTTCTGTTGATGAACTATTCATAGGCGAAGTCTTAATTATAGCAACATAAGTAAGATATTGTAATGACGCACATCGACAGATGTGCTGATATGCAGTTGAATATACTCCTCATCTCACATGGATTCCAGAATAACCTCCTCTATCGAATTTGGCCTGCACTTCCTTGCGTAAGAGCATGGATATGGATTCTGTATACAGGAGTCATGCCAGCGAGCTTCGCATGTAGGATAAGGCAAGTTCTCTAATATAATGGTGCTCTCTATAGATCGAAACAATAATCAAGGCATGTTGCACATGCATCCATATCTATAATGCTCTCACGAGAAAGCAAGCAAATATTATACATATGTGTATCCTGCTAAATTCATTATCTGTGCATCGGTATTCACACATTTGTCTTATTTTGACAAACTGACCAGTAGGTTAATATTTGCATGTCATTTGCCATATAAGAAAGATATAATCATTCCAGATGTACATATTTCGTGCTTAGGCATGTATCTGAATATTCTTTTCCAAATACTGCCATGAACAATCCAAAATTCACTCTATAGATATAACATGGGTAACATGACTTATAGTGTGAAGTAATAATGTATATTTTAAAATGAGTAAAGTGCACAGTCGGTCCCTGAACTTGTTCGGCTATGTCACTTAGGTCCCTCTACTTAGAAAATGCTGATTTGACATCTCTAAACTCGTTCTGTTGTGTCACTTAAGTCTCTCTACTTATTTTGACATCTTTAAACTTGTTTGACTGTGTCAGTTAGGTCCAAGTAGGCTCGAATTGACCCGACCCGACCCGATCTGACATGACACATTTGACGAAAACATGTTGTATGCAATTGTATTTGTACCAGATTAATGGTTGTTTTTTCATTTGTATCCCTTAAACCTTTCATTTTTTGCATGGTTGTTAGAATTTCACATATACTGAGTGTAATTTGCCATCATATTTTAGATTTCACATGTACTCTCCTCATTAATCCTCATCAATAGTTGCACTTTAGATTTCGCATCTACTTGCCAACATCACTTATCGTTGGTAGTTGAACACACATGCAATAGGCAACATGACTTTTGTTTCTTTTCAAAGAGGAATAAGTTCATGTCCTTGCAGAGTGAAAAAATCAACCCCCCAACTAGCATATCGGGTAACTTATATATTCAAAGGGAATACGTAAATTACCCACCTAAAATATATGTCAAATTCTAGTTTTTTTATGGACATGCAAAACACTAAAGTTTTAAAGAGATATCAACAAAAGAGCCACCGTTTATTAGGTATCAATACAATTGCATGCAGCGTAGTTTCATGACAGAAGTGCCACGTCGGATCAGTTTGAACTTAGTTGGACTTAAGTGATACAATTGAACAAATTTAACGATGCTAAATAAGTAAAGGGACCTATATGACACATAAAAACAAGTTTAGGGATGTTAAATCACATTTTCTAAGTAGAGGAATCTAAATAACACAGACCAAGTTTAAAAACCAACTTTACTTTTTTTTAAATATTCATGACTTACTGTGCAATACTGTGCAGCCTTCCTAGTTAAATACTCCCTCCGTTTTTAATTATGACGCTGTTGACTTTTTAGTTGAACTTTGACCAACAATATATATTTAAATAATTACTTTTCAAATGTGCAATGAATATCATTGGATTCATCATCAAAAGCACTTTAAGATTAACTTATACACTTAGCTATTTACTCAAATATTTATAGATAAGACGAATGGTCAAAGTAAACGAAAAAAGTCAACAGTGTCATATAATAAAAAACGGAGGAGTATGATAATGTGCCGCAGGTGCTTTAGGGCACCCGAAGCACTGTGTCGAACCAAGTAGGTTCCGTTCCCTGAAATATCAATTTTAGTAGGATGCAACTAAAAATCCTTCCTTTTCTCTCCTATTCCTTCACCTGACCCACCAGTGTTTCGTGGAGCATTCAGGAGACATTGGTCCTGGCGGAGAACAATTGTTTATGGCCTTGGTTCGCCCTGCTATTCATAGCAGCACTTTTCTCTTTGCAGCATGACATGATAATGGCCTGTTAAAGCATCCGACTTTCTGATTCCTTTGAAGTGACCAATCAATAGTCCTTGGACCCCTCTGTTAGCGATGTGATGACACACCATGTGCATGTAGAGAGCAAGAATCCAATGCTACTTTTATTGCATTATTGCTGGGCAAATGCAACTAGAATATGGCAGTACGCTTTGCATAAAAAGCACCCGCAACATTGTGAAAAGAGAACCGGGAGAGCTCAAAATCGAACCAAGCATGTTAGAGCTAGCGAACCTGGGCGCTATGAAAGAAAAGGAATGATTGGATTTTTAATTATATGGATCCGGCGGTGCAAGGATGCAAGGCAAGATTCACTCATGAGTTCTCTCTGTTATGCACAGAGCGAAAAGAAAGTACTTTTAGAAATTAAAGAATGGCTAGCAGAACTTGTTCAGTTCTTTTCTTTTCTTTTGTTGTTCCTTTCTTCATTTGCTGATCAGTGGGGGCTTTTTTGGATTCCTCCTTTCTTTTAAAAAAAAAGAGCTATCAAACCTTGGGTGTCAAAATCAAAATGGACATCTGCAGTCGGTTGACGATCTGATGACACATCATGTGCATGTAGAGAGCAAGAATCCAACGCTAATGCATTAATGCTGGGCCAATGCAACTGGAATATCGCAGCACGCTTTGCATCAGAGCGCACCGGCAACGTTTGTGAAAACAAAAGGCGGAGCGCGCAAGCCTGCCTACCTTTTTTATGGAAGAAGTCTATTTTACTACCCTTAAGTATGCACGTTGTTCAATTTTTGGTCTATTTTACTCTCTCAAACAATTTAGATTGGTTCAATTCACTCCCTTATGAAATTTTGTCTTTTTGTATCTTTAGGTACACATTGTGTTTGAGCGTAAACTTTTGTAAGATTATAGGTTAAACATACCTTATGTTAGAAAATATTTAAAGATTTTTAAAAACTTTTTTTGTATTTGAAAAGGTGGAATACGAATTCGACATGTGAGATAGAATAATGCAAGAAAATATTTATGAAAAAATATGAAACAATTTTTCTAGCATAGAGTATGATGTCATCTACCATCCTACAAAATTTCAGCTTCAAATAAAACCCAAACAATGAGAAACAGAAAATAAAATTTTCACTAGGGTGTGAACTGAACCAATCTAAATAGTTCGGGGGAGTAAATCAGACTAAAAATTAGTTTAGAGGGTTAAGTGAACATCATGAATACTTGAGGGTAGTAAAATAGATTTTTTTTCCTTTTTTTTATTCAAGTTGAGCTACAACCAGCAACTTGATGCTAGTTTATTGTGTTCAGCTCCACGCACACACAAGAATGAGCCTAATACATTAATATGGTAAATCACTCACTCACAAATCACAGTGCACATGGCACATTCCCACAGGCATTCCCTCCGTTTTTATTATGGACGTTTTGACGGCAACTAGTTCATTTCTAGTTCAATTTGTCTACATCAACAATTACATCTTGCGAGTATGCATTGGGATAAAAAAGAGGAAAAAGTATTGACGAATAAAAAGAAGCACCTTCGAATTTTCTAAAAATAATATAAGCGCTTTTAATTTATAAATATAGCCATGTTTTCTTTTATATCAAAGGGGCCTCCATTCGTAATTTCAACCAGGCCCCCAAAATTTTAGGACGGGCCTGACCGAATTAACCGCAAATTATGGTTACTTTGGTTCAGTGAACGGTTATGTGATTAATCACGCCCAGCCTAGCCCCACAAATAAGGTTGGGGCCCCTGATGTAGGAGGCTAGAGCTCAAATACTAAGGGTCCGTTTGGCTGTGTGAAACGTTTTCAGTTTCTAGGCTGAATCACTAGAATCGGTTCCAAACAGCAAAAAGGAGAAACGATTCAGGTGAGAATCGGAGCGAAGTGTTCCGGGAAATGAACTGCCGGCGTGAATCAGCAAAATGGGTGTTCCGCGTGTTCCTGAAACGATTAACGACCCGGCTTATGAACCTGCCATTGAACTTTGATGATAATTACATGGTTTGCCACCGCCTCCTTCTTCTCGACTCACCCTGCCGCACGACCGAGGCCGAAAGAAGCGACAGGGCCGACGCCGTCGCCGGGTCCTGGTCGCCGTCCGGGAGCCACGCTCCCTCCCCTCGTGCCGCCTCCCGCCCGCTCCGCTCCCCATCGCGTCTCCGCCTCCAGCACCGGCCAAGTCGCCGCCCCCACCGCCGCCGAGCTCTCCAGCAGATCTCAGTTCATTCGTCACCTCCTCAAGCAACGTTTCTTGTATTCCTTTTCTTCTTTTCCAACACTGTTAGGTCTGCTTGTAATTGGATTGCAACTGCTGCATTGTTCGATTATTGGGGCCATCAGGTTTCACCTCTGAAAATGCTTGCCATGTATTCTGATATAGAATTTGACATGAATTTGCATCTGCTGGGTTGTTCGATTTGCATATATATGCCAGATGCATTTACCAATCAGGTTTGCACATCCAAATGCATCTACCCCGCCTCCACTTCCTCTACAAATGACACTAGTATGGAGAGGATCCTCCACTTCCTCTACAATAACATTTACAAATATTGTATATTTTTATAGACATCATTACACATTATAATGTATCAAAAACGACATAGTCTAACCAAGGGCAAATGAGTCATCTTGATCCTCCTCTTGTCTTTGTTGAAACTGAAACCATAAAACTAGCCAAACGGTGTCTAAAGTGATTCTGTTTCAGGTTCTGAACGTTTCTGCGTTGAATCTGAAAACGTTCGGATTCTGGGTGATTCTGGAGCTGTACCAAACGCACCCTAATTATTTTAGTCGTCCTCCAATAGTTTACTTTATTTCTTCGACTCTCTAAATAAAATCTTTGTCTCTGTCATTAGACTCTGCTCCAACTAGTCCGTACGCTAGTTGGAGCCCATTTCTGTTTGAGGACTTTTACGTTAGACATACGGTGCGGAAAAGTATAATGGATGTAATCTAAACCGTCTATTTAAATGAATAAAACTGTTATTAGTTTCATGGTACTTTTAGGTCAATGAAAAACAAATCCTTCGTTTCACAGGTGAAAAGGTTGAGCGCCACAACTTTGTTAACAGTGGCCTAGGGCCGGCGTTCTGTGAATCGTCGCCGACGTCGTCCGGAGGCCCGGAGTCCCGTGTCGCCAGTGCGGATCGTCACGCGGACGACGTACTCCGTCCGTTCCACGCATATCATTTGGCCGCCGTTTGTCGTCATCACCTCCGGAGTGTTCTACATCGACGGTTACTAGGCCATCCACATCAACCCCGAGGCTAGCTCTGTCAGTCATGCAAATATTACGTCCCGGCCATCTCGGGCTCCTGAGCAACGACGCCATGGTGCGGGCGTCCTGTGACCAGCGCGTTGCCTCCGATCGAATCATCATCGACGTCATCCCTCGACCAGCATGCTTTCTCCAATTGAATCATCACCAGCGTCATCCTTCGTCCAGCAAGCTGCCCACGATGGAAGCATCGACGGCGACGTCCTCCGATCAGGCCGTAAAATATCTCCTGTAAACTTCCGCAAAGAGGCCTGCCAACTGTTCGTTCTTTTGCTTCAAATCGAAGAGCCTTATCGCAAATCCTGATCTCAGAACACTAAACGTAGAAATAATCATTGGCTGATAAATTGACAGCACAACTAGCTGCTGTTATCAAAAAAGTTGAACCAATCAATGATCGCTGCTTTAGTCCTATGAAAAGAATGGCATCCTCTTTTTTCCCCGTAATGGCTTGTATGATACTCATCAATTATATCTCATCATGACACCTATGATACCGGTGGTTGAAGTTGTATCATGGTTAACATCCACACCGTTGAGCAGAGAAGATGAACGGTGTGCATTTATTTAGGTGTACCATAAAATTGCTCTTGACAGCTGTACGAAATCCGTTCTGTGGTTCGGATTTGCCTGTTCCCCATTCTAGCACGCTAGTTGTGTCCATCTTGCAAAAGGCTCAATACATCCTACAAGAACCACATCCACATCTTGACGGGCTGCGGTGCTAGATTGAGCCGGCGGCGATCGATGGACCTTATCGTCGGCGCGTCCAACGACGCCGTCCAGTCCCTGGTGAGCAAGCTCGGGAGCCTCCTTGCCCAGGAGTACACCCTGATCGGCGGCGTCCGTGATGACATCCAGTACATCAACGACGAGCTGGCCAGCATGAGGCCTTCCTCAACAGGCTGAAGCGGGATCCGAGAGGCGGCGGGCCGCAACGAGCAGCGGCAGGACTGGATGAAGCAGGTCCGGGAGGTGGCCCTACGACATCGAGGACTGCGTGGATGAAGTCAGCCACCGCCTCAGCGTGAGCCCCGTGGGAGCGGCAAGGTTGTCTATCTCAAGAAAGCGTGGTACGTGCTCACTACGCTGTACACGCGCCACTGCATCGCCACCGAGATAGGCACCCTCAAGACCCGGGCGCAACACGTCAGCGAGCGTCGCATGAGGTATGGGGTGAAGGATCCGGATGACGAGGAAGACGGCCACGCAGGAGACAAGAACGCTCCCCGAGACCGCCCAGCACCTACTCCTCGGCTCATCGGTACCATGGTTCCTGTGGGCATAGAGGGCGCCATGGAGGAGCTCAAGCAGTGGTTTACAACAACAGGGTAAACAGAGTGCAGCTGATAACTTGAGGATCCTGCCATCGTCGGGTTTGGTGGCCTGGGCAAGACCACGCTTGCCATGGAGCTGTATCGCGAGTTTGGTAACAAATTCGAATGCAGCATCTGTACTCGCGTCGCAGAAGTTTCATCTCCTGACGGTCCTCAGAACTCTTATCAAGCATCTCCATGAGCAACAGTCCGGTGCTTCCATGAAATCCCTCGACGACATTGAGGAATGGGGAGAGAAAGAGCTCAAGTATCAACTTGCCCGTCAACTACAACAGAAGAGGTACTATATATGCTGGCTCCGTTAATCCTAGTCACCTTTATATTTACTATAAGCACCGCCATAATTCTAGTTACTTAGAATTGGTCTAGAGTATACTTGGTTACAAATGATGTTTTCTCTTTAATTAATGTTTCCTTAGGGAAATTAATTGCTCTCACCATCCTTACTATATTCTGAATTATTTCTTGCAATAGGTACTTTATCTTTATAGATGACATATGGTCTGTATCGGCATGGGAAAGTATTAGGGATGCTTTGCCCAAAGTAAGAACGGCAGTACCATATTAGTCACAACAAGATTCAAATCTTTTCTGAAGCCTGCCGCCGTCAAAACGGCTATGCCTATGATCACAGGGCGCTCGATGATAATAACTCCTACAAATTGTTCAAGCAAATTATCTCCAGTGCACCTAGTGATCCCACTGTTAATGCTAAAGCTGTTCTGAAAAATTTGGAGGACTGCCGCTGGCCATAATTGTAGTAGCAGGGCTCGTGGCCAGTGAACTAAAGTTCGACACAGACACGGAAGTAGATCGCCAGTTGACTCAAGTTGGCGAGAATTTGAGGGGGAATTAGAAAATAATTTCACCACAGAAGAGTGACTCGCATACTAAAGCACTGCTTGTTAGTTTGATCTCCAGAACGTGATCCAAAGATCACGCCCCTTAATCGCGCCCTGATCGGGGGCGCACAACCAACTCATGGTTGGTGGGCCCCTGTCGCCAGCGCTATAAAAAGAGAGGTGGGGGCGGGGCACGCAGTACGAGGTTGACCGCGCCGCCACCAGCCCCACCGACAAACCCTAGACCGATCAAGATCTAGCGCTTGGCCGACGGGAAGCTCCACCGCCGCCACCACGTCGTCGCCGTCAAGTACTCCGTTCCTGGCCAGTGCAGGTACCGGCCGGAAGGGAGAAGGAACCTGCTACTACCGCGCGCACTCGCCTACGTGCGCGACCCCGCCGTCCACACCGCCCCGCTCTGACGACTCCGTCCGCCACCCCCGTCATCGCGATGGCGTCTCCCGCTCCGGTCGCCCACGAAGGTATAACCCTAGATCTAAACCTCGATTCACGCTGTTGACTAGAAGAGATTGCTAGACCCGTACTCGATCTATGCCTAGATGTTGAATAGATTCTAACAATGGTACCAGAGCCGTGCTAGTGCGTAGATCTTGTCGGGATAGAGATTTAGAAGGAGATAGAAGTCGATTTGAATCTCTAACCCTAACCCTAGAAAAAGAAAAGATCGGCCGGCGGAAACTCACCTTTCCTGCCGCGCTGCCGCCATCGCGCGGAACAGAGAAGATCGAGCACCGACTCTCACCGGCGCTCGACCACCGCCGTCGAGCGGGACAGAAAAGCTTGGGCCCCGCCCGTCGCCGGGACGCCGTCGCGCGTGCGGGTCCAAGGGTGCCGTCCACAAGCCACTCGAACGGCGGCGCGCTCACCGACGGGTGGACGCGCGCGCCGGCGAGGGGCCCGGAGGCGGCGCCGCGTTCTTTTTTCCCTCCGGCCGAATCGCCGCTGCTCTCGCGAGTGGAAGAGGAGGGAGAGAAATGGAATGGGCTAGGGTTTCGGGGAAGGGCGCCGTTCGCCGCCGTTTTGTTCCGCCGATCCGCGCGCTCGACCGTCCATCGCGATGGACGGTCAGGATTGAGGTGGGATCGTCTCGGGCTGAAATGGCGACCCAGCCGCTGGCTGCTGGGCCGCAGGCCCACGCGGGCGAGGGCGCGCCGATCAGGCCGGCTCTGGCTGGGCTGGGCCAAAAGAACAGAAAAATTATTCGTTTGTTTTTCCCAATTTCAGAAGCGTTTTGAATAGAATTTTGAATGAATTTGATAGAATTTGACTCCGAAATTTTTTAAATAAGTTTTTCAGTGAGTCTGATAGATGACAGAATGCTTCTGAAATAATAGAGTACAGAATTACATGTTTCCGCTGCATAGATAAATAGATTATTGCTTATTTGAATTGTTTTTGAATTCGAACCAAAGGGAGAATTTAATTTCAATTCATAGATTATTTTTCCAGACCTGATTATGATATTGTTATTTTCTGGCCAAAGTTGATAATAGCAATATTATGTCATAGAGAATATGTTTATGCATTATTTCTATTTCTGCCCAAAGGTGATATAGTTTTATTGCACAAAGGATTGTATGTTTTATTTTTGGACCAAAGTCGAATTTAAGGCATGCAATTGTTACTGTTATTATGTTAAAATTGTTCTCACTTGATCTGAATGATTTTCAGGAGGGTTGTCCAATGTGATGAACATAAAGGACATCCCAGTTCTGAAAGGAGACAACTACAATGAATGGCTTAAGAAGCTGGACTTGTTTTTCACCTTGAGTGACATGGATTGGGTCCTCACTGCTCCGGTTCCTTAGAGCCTAAGGCACCGGAGAGAGAGGCAAATGAAACAGATGCTGCCTGGCAGCAAAGACAGCGCTCCTACACGAGAGCAAACAGAAGTATGATCTTGATCATGCTAGATGGGTCCCTGCCAACAAGAAAGCGTTGGCTGTGGTAAAGAACACTATAGAGGCTCCCATTTTGGGTCCATTGCAGATTGTCCCACTGTTGTTGAGTACCTTGAGAAGATAAAGAGTCAGTATACTGGCTCTTCAAAGACATATGGTACCCAGTTGATAAAACAACTGGTTTCAGAGAGGTACACAGGTGGTGGGGTTAGAGAGCACATCCATCGCTTGGTGAGCATCAACAACAAGCTCAAACCAATGAACCTTGCCTTCCAGGAGGATCACATTGTTCATCTGATTTTTGCTTCGTTGCCAAAGCCTTTTGATACTTTTGTTGTTAACTACAACATTCCCCAGAGACTTGGGATGTAGAAAAGACTATTGCTATGTGTGTACAAGAGGAGGAAAGACTACCCCCCCAGTCCCTTAACTATGTTAAGGACAAGAAAAAGAATGCAAATCCTAAGGAAATGCATCCTCCTCCAGGGAAAAGCTCCTCACACAGTTCCAGCAGCACAGACCATCAGAAGGACAGTGTGTGGTGGACTTCAACCAGTGTCTCCACTGCAAGGGCCATGGGCACTACAAGAAAGACTGTCCAAGTACTTAAGATCATCATGCAAAAGAATGGTGAGAACATTATTTCGTTTGTAAATGAATCTCTGTATATAGAATATTCGAAATCTACTTGGTGGATTGACTCAGGAGCGACTATTCATGTTGCAAACTCTTTACAGGGATTCCGTTCGACGAGAACCACTCAAAGAAACGAAAGGCAAATTAAAGTTGCCAATGGAGTGGAGGCTGATGTTGAAGCTGTGGGAGATCTTCTCTTAGTGCTTGACACCAGTTTTGAGCTTTTGCTTAGAGATGTTTTTTATGTACCGAGTCTTCATAGAAACTTAATAAGTGTATCTCGTCTAGATGATGAAGGATTTGACTGTCATTTTGGTAATGGCAGATTGTAATAAATTACAGTGATACAGTTGCTTCTATAGCTTTTAAGAGAAATGATCTTTATTTGTTATCGCTACTGAAAGTGTGAATTCCGTATGTGATGTGAATGCAATTGTATCTTCGCCTACAGATAATAATAGAAAAAGAAAAAGAACTCATGATGTGTCGTCGAAATTATGGCATTGTCGTTTAGGCCATATTTCGAGGGGAGAATTGAAAGATTAATAAAGAATGACATACTCCCTCCCTTAGAATTCACAGACTTTGAAAAATGCATCGATTGCATAAAAGGTAAATATGTAAAGACAATAAAGAAAGATGCTGAGCATAGCACAGGTGTTTTAGATATAATTCACACAGACATCTGTGGTCCATTCTCAGTTACAAGTATAGATGGATATGACTCGTTCATTACATTTACAGATGATTATTCCCGCTATGGATACATTTATCCTATCAAAGAGAAATCAGAAGCATTAGAAAAGTTTAAGATATTCAAGGCTGAGGTTGAAAATCAGCACAATTTAAAGATAAAAGTAGTAAGATCCGACCGTGGAGGGGAATACTATGGTCGGCATACCCCATATGGCCAAGTTCCAGGACCTTTTGCTAGGTCCTTCAGAACAAGGCATAGTAGCCCAGTGTCGGATACCTATTTTCTAGGTACCCTATACGGTATGCACACAGAGTAACGAAGTATGGGAGCTATTTGAGACTCAAAGGCCTTGTGTATGTCTAAGTGATGAAAAGCGGGGCTCGTGGGACGGCCCGGTTGGCGAAAGGCGCGACGACGGCCTTTGGCCCACCGAGTCACGGCTCCTCACGGCCTGCTAATAGACCGGGCGCGCGTGCAGCGTGGGCGCAGCCCCCCGCCCTGGACCGCGATTGGTCCAGCGCAAAGGAGCCGGCTTGGACGTGGCAACAACCCGACTCCCCGCGACGAGAGTCGGGCGCCGCCGAGTCGAGCGACACCTCCGACCGAACTCCGGCCGGCCACCGCCCGCCGTCCTTGTACCCCGGCAGTGGTCGGGATCGGCGGAGGGACGCGACCCGAGGCGAACCCGACCCCTGCGGCCGGGAAACAAGCTCGGGGACGGCATGGAGGTGTCGGTCAAACCCGAGCGTACGGCCAGCCAGATTCGGATAAGAAGACACTCCATATCCACTCCTGGGCGGTGCGGAAGTACACTGTGCCTGACGTACGGCCGCGTGGGGGCGTCGCGTCCGGATCAGGCGTGGAATGACGAATGCATGCATCAAGTACGCCGCACAGTAAGAACAGTGCTCGAAGTGACCGCCACCCAACACCACAGGAATCTACAGCATGCCAGCAGTGATCAACAGTGCGGACCAGGGAATGGGCGATCCACAGCGCCCAGACAAGACACAGATGACCTCATCACACCACCTGGAGCGGAGATTGCGGCGGAGGACACCGGAACCAGCGAGGACAGCCCTACTCCGACTCCATCGCCTGCTCGCTTATTCCTACCTTCTTTTCTTTTCTTTTTCTCTTTTCCTCCATCTGTACCGTTCTCCCTTAATGTATAAAAGGGAAGATTGGGCCCAGGAGGGAGGAGGAGAGTTCTTTTGGCTGACAGAAAGCTCATTTCTCACGCACGAACACAGAAAAAACACACACGCAAAGACAGAGACTTGGGAGCGAATCCCTCTCTCGCCACAGCTTGTAACCCCTACTACGAGCAACACGAGCGACAACTCAAACTGGACGTAGGGCATTCCTAGCCCGAACCAGTATAATCCACCGTGTCAAACACAATCCTTCGGATCGCCGTCGAACCGCGCACAAATCTACTCGTCGGCCGGTTGCTAAACGCCGACAGTTGGCGCGCCAGGAAGGGACCTCAGCGCGTTCGACGACGACCACATCGCCAGCTGATGGCTTCGTGGCCGCCGGCATCTCGCGGTCGCCTCCCGCTTCGCGGGGGCGTCCGCGGAAGGGACCGGAGGCGTTCCACCGCGCCTTCTTCCCGGTTCTACACCCCAGTCACGGTTCCGTACCGTGTCTTCCGCTTCGGCGACGTGGACTTCTTGACAGACCACGCCGAGCTGCAGCGGATGCGCAGCTGCGCCGGCGCGGAGCCGCTGCGCGTTTTCACTTCGGATGTCTACCTCTCGCGTGGACCGGGGGCCCGGGCACTGCCCGTGCGCATCGAGGCGTACCTTGGTGCGAACCCCCGGCCAGATGAATGCCGGCGTATCTTTTACGCGCTGGCACTCCTCAACAACTGCCTTGTTGAGGGACCACCACTCCCGCCTGGCTACGAGGCTTGGGAGCGTCGAGCCTCCCTGCCACCGCGGCTGCGGGAGTCCATGGAGGCGTTGGAGCACGAGCTCGCGTGCCGCTTCCCGCCTAGCCGGACTGGACCACCCGGTCCCGCCATTGGCGCATCCTCATCTGCGGCCGCGGAGCCCGCCGATACCCAGGACCGCGACTCTGTCGAGACCTCCTTGCTGAATGCTTCGACGCGTTCGCGTTCGATCCGTCCCGCGAGTGTTTCATGGCCGAGATTCGGGACGAGGATGTTGCCGACCCCAGCGACGGGGAAGGCGATGGTGGGAACGAGCCATCCGGCGATGGAGGCCCGAACCCGCGCCCGGTGCCTGTGGTAGGGGGCGCAACACCCCCACCACAGGACCTCCCAGCATTGGAGCAGCTGCTCGCGCGGAGGCGGGAGCTCGCTGACATGGAGTGCGGCATCGAGCGGGAGCGTCAGCTCCTGGAGCAAGCGATCGCCCAGCGGCGTGCCCCCCGGGGGCGCGCTCGCACCGTGGCGCGCGACGTGCAGCACCGCATCATGCATGACGTCGCGGGCACCCCGCTTCAACTCCCGCGGGCCAGCCAAAACCTGGCGGCGGCAGCGGCCCTCGCGCGAGATCTTCCGCAGCCTGCGACTCCGGAGGACGAGCGGAAGCGCAAAGAGCTGCTGCGCCTACTCGAGGTAGCGGCGGAGCAGCAGGCCAAGAGCTCGCTGTCCCGGCAGCGTGCCCTGGGCGCCCTGCAACGCTCCGTCGACCGCCACGACGACAAGGACGTGTCCGTGGCGCAGCCGACGCGCGGATCGGGCGGGCCGCAACATGCCTCCCATCAAGGAGCGCGTGGGACCAGTGCGGGATGCGCGCATACTCCTCGAAGCGCGCAGGCGTGATCAGGCCCGTGGCACTCGGCGCGAAGCCGAGATGCGTGGCTACCACCCTCGACGAGGTGGACGCTACGACCCGGAGGAGGACCGGAGCCCGAGCCCTCCACCTCCGGGGCCACGCGCCTTTGGACGTCACATTCGGTGCGCACCCTTCCCGCAGCGGTACCGCGCGCCAACCAGCATTACCAAGTACTCGGGTGACTCGAACCCGGCTATTTGGTTGGTGATTACCGACTCTCCTGTCTGGCGGGCGGCGCTGACAGCGATGAGTTCATCATTCGCAACCTCCCGCTCTATCTCGCCGACCCAACGCGGGCTTGGCTGGAGCACCTCCCGGAAGGGATCATCCAGAGCTGGGAGGATCTGGAGGACGTCTTCATCGGCAACTTCCAGGGGACGTACGAGCGTCCCGGGAACCCGTGGGACCTCCGCAACTGCCGCCAGAACCCCGACGAGACCCTGCGCGACTACATCCGGCGGTTCTCGAAGCAGTGCAATGCGCTGCCCAACATCGCCGACGCCGACGTCGTCAGTGCGTTCCTCGCCGGGACTACCAACAAGACCCTGGTGCACGAGCTGGGGCGCAGCAGCCCCCGCACCACCAAAGACCTCCTCGACATCGCCACCAACTTCGCGTCCGGCGAGGACGCGGTGGCCGCGATCTTCACCAAGACTCCGGCCAAGCTCAAGGCCAAGGCTAAGAGGGAGGAGTCGACGGCAGGGGCCGGCCCCTCAAGCCAACCCAAGAAGAAGAAGAAGAAGAAGGGCAACGTCGCGCGACAGGAGGCATCTCTTGTCGCCGCGGCGGAGCGCAAACCGAAGCGCGCGCCCGCGGAGGGTGCGTCCAACCACTTCGAGAAGAAGCTCGAGGAGCCCTGTCCAAACCACGCCTACCCCGTCAAGCACGCCCTCAAGGACTGCGGGCTGCTCCGCAAGTTTCTCGCCGGCGGCTCCAAGAAGGCGGAGCGCGACGACCCGCCGCCTAAGGGCGGCGACGAAGACAAGGGCGGGGACGACGACGCCTTCCCCCCCCCGACGGCTGTCTCATGATCTTCGGGGACCGGATGCCTGCGCGCCGCGAAGGCAGCAGAAGCTCGTCCGCCGCGAGTCTAACGCCGCGGAGCCGGCCGTCCCCACTTTCCTTAAGTGGTCCGACTCCCGGTCACGTTCGACCGCTCCCGACCACCCGGAGCACGTGCCTCGGCCGGGGCGCTACCCGCTTGTTGTCGACCCCATCATCGGCAAGAAGCGGCTCTCCAAGGTCCTCATGGACGGGGGCAGCGGCCTCAACATCCTCTACGGAGAGACTCTCGACGCCATGGGGATCAGTCGGGATCGCGTCCGACCTACGCGGGCGCCATTCCACGGGATCGTCCCGCAAGCACGTGGTGCCGCTCGGGCAGATCGACCTGCCCGTGACCTTCGGCACCGCCGCCAACTACCGCACCGAGACGCTGACTTTCGAGGTGGTAGACTTCCCCGGGGCGTACCACGCTGTACTCGGGCGCCCATGCTACGCGAAGTTCATGGCCGTCCCCAACTACACCTACCTCAAGCTGAAGATGCCGGGCCCCAAGGGGGTCATCACGTGTGAGCACGTCCATCCGGCGCGCCTACGAGTGCGACCGCGAGGCCTGCGAGGTCGCGGAAGCACTCCTGCACAAGGACGAGCTCCCGGCTGCCGCTGCGACGGCGGAGGAGGCCGGGCCCGACTACAAGAGCACGACCGGGTTGTTCGACCCGGCCAAGGACGTCAAGGAGATCCCGCTCAACCCGGCCGACCCCGACAGCAAGACCGTGCGCATCGGCACCGCGCTTTCCGACAAATAGGAAGCGCGCTCGTCGACTTCCTCCGAGCCAACCAGGACATATTCGCGTGGAAGCCCTCGGACATGCCGGGCATCCCGAGGAACGTCGCCGAGCACTCCCTGTGCATCAAACCGGGCTCTCGCCCGGTGAGGCAACACATGCGCCGTTACGATAAGGAGAAGCACAAGGCCATCGGTGAGGAGTTATCGAAACTCCTAGCCGCTGGGTTCATCAAAGAGGTATACCACCCCGAGTGGTTATCCAACCCTGTACTTGTGAAAAAGAAGAATGGAAAGTGGCAGATGTGTGTTGACTATACGAATCTCAATAAGGCGTGCCCGAAGGATCCTTTTCCTTTGCCGCGTATTGATCAAATCGTAGACTCGACCGCTGGGTGCGAAACCCTCTGCTTCCTCGACGCGTACTCTGGTTATCACCAGGTCCCGTTGAAAGAGTCCGACCAGCTCGCGACTGCGTTCATCACCCCGTATGGCGTGTACTGTTACGTAACGATGCGTTTGGGTTGAAAAACGCCGGGGCAACGTTTCCAGCGGTGCATGATCAAATGTTTCGACGATCTCATCGGTCGGACCGTCGAAGCATACGTGGACGACATCGTGGTGAAGTCCAAAAAGACCGACGATCTTGTCGCCGACCTCGATCGAGCTTTTCAGAAGCTGAGGGCGTGCGGCATAAAGCTGAACCCGGAGAAGTGTGTCTTCGGAGTTCCGAAAGGTATGCTGCTTGGGTTTTGCATCTCGGAACGCGGCATCGAGGCCAATCCCGAGAAGATTGAGGCCATCGCTAAGATGGGCCCCATTCAGAACCTGAAAGGCGTACAACGCGTGATGGGATGCCTCGCGGCTCTCAGCCGATTCATCTCCCGACTCGGGGAGAGGGTCTGCCCCTGTACCGACTGTTTAAGAAGTCGGAACACTTCGTTTGGAGTCCCGAGGCCCAGACCGCGCTCGATCGGCTTAAGACGGTGCTATCGAACGCGCCCGTCCTGACAGCCCCTGCAGAGCGCGAGCCTCTCCTCTTGTACATCGCCGCAACCACTCAGGTGGTCAGCTCGGCGCTGGTGGTCGAGAGGAGCGAGCCCGGACACACTCTGAAAGTCCAGCGACCGGTGTACTTTGTCAGCGAGGTTTTTGTCCGACACAAAGACCCGCTGGACTCAGCTGCAGAAGCTGTTGTACGCGGTCGTCATAACCAAAAGGAAGCTGCGTCACTACTTTGACGCACATCCGATCACTGTGGTCACCTCCTTCCCTCTCGGTGAGGCGTTGAGGAGCAAAGAGGCCACGAACAAGGCCGCGAAGTGGGCCCTCGAGCTCATGGGGCAGGAGCTCGAGTTTGCCCCACGCACCGCGATCAAGTCGCAAGTGCTTGCGGACTTCGCTGCCGAGTGGACCGAGGTCCAACTGCCGCCTGCGCCTGTCGAGCAAGAGTGTTGGAACATGTTTTTCGACGGCTCGCTGACAAAAAGAGGCGCCGGGAGCGGCTTCGTTCTCGTCTCACCACTCGGGTCCCGGCTGCGCTACGCAGTCCGACTCAACTTTCCTGCGTCCCATAACGTGGCGGAATACGAGGCACTCGTCAACGGGATAAAGGCGGCGATTGAGCTCGGCGTCAAAAGGCTGGAGGTCTTCGGCGACTCCCAGCTTATCGCCGATCAGGTGACGAGCGAGTCGAATTGCTCGAACCCGAAGATGGCGGCGTACTGCGCCGAGGTGCGCCGACTTCAAGAGAAATTCGAAGGATTCCAGGTCAGTCATGTACTTCGCCGCTACAACGAGGAGGCGGATGGCCTCGCGAAGATGGCCTCCAACCGAGACCCCGTCCCTGTCGGCGTTTTCTCCCACGACCAACAGAAGCCATCGGTACGTGAGGCGCCTGCCACACCCATGACGGACGCTTCAACAACCCAATCAGACGGCGCCGATTTCTCGGCAATAGAAGGTACACGCTCTCCACTCGGAGACGACTCGGGTCGAGCCGTTTTTGCCATCCCGACTGCTGACGAAGCGGTCGGGGGCTCGAGTCCGACTGCCAACGAGGCGGTCGGGGACTCGGGGGCTGCGCCCGGCCCGGTGTCCGACTGGAGGACTCCATTCCTCGACTGCCTACTCCGAGAACAGCTCCCCGCCGACCAGACAGAGGCAAGACGACTCGCGCGTCGGGCCAAGTCATTCGCCATAGTCGGCGGCGAGCTCTACAAAAAGAGCCACTCGGGAGTGCTACAACGCTGCATCCCCATCGAATGGGGAAAGGAGCTACTGTCCGACATCCACGCCGGCGAGTGCGGCCACCACGCGGCCCCCAAGAGTCTAGTCGGAAAAGCGTTCCGGCATGGTTTCTACTGGCCCCAGCCGTGTCCGACGCCACCGAGGTAGTACGCACTTGCGAAGGTGTCAATACTACGCTCGAAGGACCCACATCCGGCGCAAGCCCTTCAAAACCATACCCATCACTTGCCCTTCGCCGTGTGGGGATTGGATTTGGTCGGGCCCCTGAAGAAGGCGCCCGGGGGCTACACGCATTTGCTGGTAGCCGTCGACAAATTCTCCAAGTGGATCGAGGCACGACCCCTTGTGAAGATCCGGTCAGCAGAAGCCGTTCAATTCTTCACCGACATCATTCATCGCTTTGGGGTACCGAACTCCATCATCACCGACAATGGAACTCAGTTCACTGGCAACGAGTTCCTCGAATTCTGCGACGACTACAACACATCCGGGTCGACTGGGCATCAGTCGCGCACCCCAGGCCAACGGCCAGGTCGAGAGAGCGAACGGAATGATCCTACAAGGGCTTAAACCGAGGATTTTCAACAAATTGAAAGTCCATGCTGGCCGTGGGTGCGGGAGTTACCTGCGGTGTTATGGAGCTTGCGCACCACACCCAGTCGGGCGACTGGGCAAACGCCGTTCTTCATGCTCTACGGAGCGGAGGCGGTGCTCCCAACTGATATCGAGTACGGCGCTCCTCGAGTTCGTGCTTTCAACGAAGAGGCCAACAGGATTTTTTCGAGGACGCCCTCGACCAGATCGATGAGGACCGAGAAGTCGCCTTGATGAGGTCCGCCAAGTACCAGCAAGCCATGCGCCGCTCCCACGGACGACGAGTTCGCGGCGCCGCGTTCAAGGAAGGAGACCTGGTTCTCCGACTGGTGCAGAGCAACAGACACAAGCTGTCACCACCGTGGGAAGGACCGTTCGTCATCGCCGACGTGCTGCGTCCCGGAACGTACAAGCTCATGGACTCGGAAGGCCAACTCGTCGCCAACGCTTGGAACATTGAGCAGCTACGTCGCTTCTATCCTTAACTTTGTAATTTCGTTCGTTGTCTTTTTGCCAATGCGTTAACATCAAACGATCCCGGTGTTTTCTTTACACACCTCATGGGCAGCCGCCTGGGTGCGCTCCCCTCGGAGGCTCCACCCGGCGGGTGTGGCTTTGTGCCGCGTTGATTTTGTATGCGCTAGGAGCGATGCTCTTAAGAGAAACAACGCAATTCGACTAAGAGCGGGCCTCCGCGAACGCAAAACCGACGTCCTAAAACTCGAAGTGCGACGAATTGCAGCGAAAATCGTGAGCCTCGGATATTGGCTCAAGGCTTGGCCAGTTCGATCGAGGGCACCCGACGCCCCAGCGGATAGGGTCGGCCCGAGCGGCTGGTCGGAATTGAGTTAACCTTCTGAGATCACGAGCGTTCGAGGCGAATCGCTACACGAAAAGAGTAAAACGAACGAAAAACTTGCGAAAAGCGAAACGAAATTTCATATAAACACACACGGGCGCGCACGCCCACATAGTTGTTTACAAAATAAAGCCCACACGGGCCCGACCTCGACTGTCACCACCTAACCTACTGATTTTCACCCCCGCCACGGCGCGAGGGGATCATGTCCAGGTTGTCATCGGCAAGGTGGCGCGCAAAGGGAACCACTTCTTCCTCGATTCGCTCCAAGTCGGCCTCGCTGCAGGAAGGCTCGTAGCCTCTCGCCAGCACGTCGATCTGTAGTGATCTCCGTAGTGACTCTTCGACACGGCGAAGGCGAGCTCGACCCCGGTCCGAAGGCACTCCTCCTCCCTGAATGCGGAAGTAGGCGGGGAGCCCAGCCACCTGCGGGATCACAGATGTGGCGTCTGGCGGACGCGGCACGCCGATTTCGTTGCAGCGTTCTCCATGGCTTGCCGCAGCAAGTTAAGGTCCGCTAGCGCCGTCTGCGACTGCGCTTGGAGCTCCTGGGTATCTGGCCAAAGCAACAGAACCGGTCAAGCAATCGAAACAAGACGCTGCTACGCCGAGACGATCAGAAGACAGGTAGACTGACTTACCCTTCAGCTCCTTCTGCGTCTTTTGGAGCTCAATGGTCATGTTGGTCAACGACGACTGGGCGGCGACCTTGAGCTCCCTCTCATTGTTCAGTGCCGTCTCGGCCGCCGTCGCCCTGCTCTCGGCGGCCTCGGCACGCTGCGTCATGGCCAGCAGAGCCTTGTCGGCGGCGGTACGGAGCTCGCGCTCCTGCTGCAGCTCTTGCTCCCGGGGCCTTTAATGACTTCTTCCGCGGCCTCAGCACGGTCGACCATGTCGCCCAGCACCGACTCTGCGTCCGCGGCTCTCTGCTCTGCATCCTCCGCCGCCTTTGTCGCGGCTCTCGGCGGCCTCGCTTGACGGCGGATGGAGTCGAGACTCGCAGTGCGCGCGCCAGCTCTTCGCCCCGCGCGACATACTCCTTTAGCTGGTGCCGGATGAGGTTCGACTTGAGCTTGCTGTTCGCAAGCAAGGTCTGCGGAAAGCAAGAAAAGCCGTAAGGCAAACAAGGCAAGTACGATGAACTCTCAAAACGGAAAAGACGGGGGGCGGAGAATTCTCCCACTCACGTCAATAGGAACCCGTGCGTTCATCATCAGCTCCTTCGCGGCGTCGACCTCCGTCGTGACCGACGTCTTGATCGTCTCCAACCTGCTGAAGGTGTGGGAGAGCTCCTGGGCCATGTACGCCCAGGCATTCGACTCCGCCGAGTCTTTCACGGGGACCGGGCCCTCCGGCGTGTTCACCAGTACATCCGGCCCCAGCCGGACCGCGCGAGACGTTGGATCAGCGGCACGCCGGCGGCGGCCGCGTCCCAGCGCGGATCGCCGGTCGCAGTCCTCGACTGCGAGGCGGCCCCCTGACGAGCCCCCGCAACGTTACCGGCGTCGCCGGCCCTCGACGGTGATGCCCGACGTCGGACGGACCTCGTCGCGGTCCGACCCCCTGCGCCGGCGCCACCCTGTGCCTGCGGAGGGGCGGTACCATGGCCGCGGCTCGCCAGCCCGACCCTCGGAGTCGGGGGCTGCGCTCGCGACAGGTGTGGAACCTTGTCGCGTCGCCGCGCCGTCGACCCCCGCGTGTCGCGCTCCCCCGCGCCGTCTCCTCCGGCTCCGCAACGACTTCCGCTGCCTCCCGGCGGTGTCCATCCCGCCGCGAGCGGAGCCCGCCTGGCTCTGGCTCTGTTCGGCGGCGAGACGCAGCGCCTTGTGAGGGGCCAACTGGTCCCGTCCCATCTCGGGGCGGGGCTGCAAGGAATACGACGCGGCTCAAAGAAGGGCAAACGAAAACAAACCAAGCAATTGCAAAAGACACGATAAAACAAACTTACATGTCGGACCGCTTGCGCTTCCGCGCAGGTTTTGCCGGCGGGCGTCCCGAGTCTTGTCCGCGGCCCGCTCGAGCCGCTGCGTCAGGGTAGGCGCCGCTACCCCCCGCCCCCACTTGGGGGTCGGATGAGGCGCGCCGGGCCCCTCGGGCGGGACTGCTTCCCCGCGCGACCTCGGATCCGGTCGTCCCCGCGCCAGTCTCGGGGGCGGCCGGCGACGCGGAAGCCGTCCCGATGGGGGAGGAAGTCCCGCCGGAGCGGCGACGCAACAAGGACATCGAGGCTCCCTGCCGCCGCCGCCGACGTCGCGGCGACCGTGACCACCCCGCCTTGACCGCTCGACGGCCCCTGGCCCTCGCCGGCGACACTGCCAGCCGGAATCTCTGCGCGACCTCATCGTCAGGGATGACGTCGTCAATCCACGCGTCGTCGTGGTGACCGCCCGTCGCCGGCCTCTTCGCTGCTGTGGTCGAGCGCAGAGTCCGTGTCGAACTCGGACTCAGTGTCGACCGCTTCGCCTCTCCGACGGCGACGCGCCCGGTCTCTCCTCCTCTCCTCGTAGGCGTCCTTGCGGGCCTGCGGCGATCCTTTCGCGCTTTGTCCTCTCCCTTGGCACGGTTCACGCCCGCCGTCCGCGTCCTCAGGCACGGGGGCTGTCGAGCGCCGAACGGCTAAACCCGGCTACACCCAAAGGGAGAAGTAAGAATGCTGCAATCATTTATGACAAACAAAAAATGCCAATCAATCAAGAAGAGGTGGGGGAAGGACTTACGAAGCGAATGGCGTCGGCGTGCGGCAGCGCAGCGGGGTGGCCCGCGACGGGCCACTCGAACTCGTTGTCGATGAAGTGCAGGGCGGACTTGCCGGCCGCCTCCGACAGCCGCGCCCCGATCTCGCGGTGGCTCAGCGGCTCGTCAATCACCATCGCCGTCCCTCGGAGGTCGGCGCCCGGTGTCATCTCCCACATGGGGAGCGCGCGGCGCATCAGCGGGCAACACGCGATGCTGTGGAAGTGGCCGGTGATGCCGACCATCGACACCCCCCGGTCACGCAGCATCGCCACGGCGTCGAGGAGGGGTTGGATCGCTGCAATCTCCCTCGCCCCGAGTCCCCAGTGCCAGCAATCGGGGGGCCCGGACAACCGGGCGTTGGTGAACTTGGGCAGCGGGCCGGTGCGCTCGTTCTTCAAGTAGAACCACCGGTCGTGCCACCCGGAGTTGGAGGAAGTGTGCACCCACGTGATGTAGCCCGACGCCCTGCTCCGCGCGGAGACGCAGGCTCGCGGAGCCCATGAGCGGGACTCGCCCGCGGACGGGCTGAAGCGACGCCCGGAAGAAGTACCTCTCCACAGATCGAAGTTGGGGGGAATGCCGAGGTAGGCCTCGCACAGCGTGATGAAGCCGGCGATGTGGCCGATCGAATTAGATTGAGGTGCTGAACCTCGATCCCATAGTAGCCAGAAGCCCGCGGAAGAAGGGGTGCGCCGGCACCCCAAATCCGCGGGAGTGGAAATGGAAGAACGAGACAATGTTTCGTCCGGCGGAGAAGGCGACCGCTCCGACGGCACATCACTCCACCCGCGTCGGAGAGCGGGCGAAGGAGACCCTTCGCGACCAGCCCCGCGCAGCAGTTCCGGCGTCACCACCGACGCCGGCCACTCGTCTCCCTCCTCCATCAGATTCAACGGGATGGGCGAGCGCGGGCGACGCCGGGATGAATCGACCGACGGCGGTTGCGGCGTGGACGGCGAATCGTGGCGATTGGGGCGGAAAGCAGCGCGGAGCGAGGAAATCGAAGGCGATTGCAAGAGGAGAAGAAAGGCCAACAGTAACGGCGATGGGATGTGCGAGAAGACTCCCCGATAGGTATGGCCTATTTATATGCGCCGAACCGGCGCTGTGCCGTTTCCCGCCTTAAATCTCGCGTCCTTTCTTGTTTCCCCGCCCTAACGTGTGCAGGTGGAGATAACGCACGCCTCTCCGCGGCGTTTTCGTCCAAAAGCCGCGCCTCTAGATCCGCGCGCCGGCGAAGCGACGCGACGCCTCGCGTCCGACGCCTCATGGGCCCAAACGGTAGGGAAGTCGGTTTGGGCTCCCAGGTAAAGCGGCTAGGAGCTGTACACGCTCCGACGGCCCATTCCCGGCCCAAGGTTCGTAGGCCGGCCCAGCATTGGGTTCAACGGCCGCCCTGGGCCAAACAAGAGTGAGGGGTATCAAAGGGGGGCACCAGCGGCCAGTACCCGTATGCGCGAAGCGTGTGGGCCCCTGTCGAATACGTCCGAGTCCGCGGACGAAATAAGCCCATTGTTTTGCTCATCGAGAGCTGGCAACGAGCCGCCGAGACCAGTCGAATGGACTCGGAAACTAAATGGACAATCTCCCGGATCATATGGCACTGACCCCAGCTGGTCTCAACCGGGTCCCCGCAAGGGCAAACCGGGGGTGCCACTCGAACAAGCCCTTTGCAACTCAAATGGCACCGCCCATCGAACCATCGAGGAATGGCGCGGACGGCCCCGATCCTCCATCCTCCGACAGGATGCGGAAGGACAAACGAACAAAGTCGAAAACGTCTTCGGCCGGACCCCCGAAACGATCGGGGGCTCGAAGGCATGCATTCGCACAGGCCCAACAGCGTGGTCGCAACACAAGCTAAAACGGGTCTCGCAAATAAGCCTCTTTATTCCATGGCTTCTTCTTTGTACAAAGTCGATCGAAAGACCGCTAATTAGAAAAAGAAATTACAGTAGTCCCATGAATCCATGGATTGGCCGCAAGTGGCCGCGTAAAGAGGCCTAAGGGCCCGCGCTGGCTCCACCCCAGCAAAAACTCCTATGAGTGGTGGAACCAGCATGACGGCGCCAGGGACTCTCCCTCGAGGGTGGCGGTGCTCAATCCTAGGCCCGTAATCCTCGCAGGAACGACTCCTGGGACGCCGAGGGCTGACGAGAGCCCGTTTAATCCTCGCGGGAATGACTCCGAGTCTGGTGGGCCACGCCGAGCAGGACGAAAACCTGCGATGACGCCGACGAGCACCGGCCGAACGACGACGGCCGGCCTGGGTCGTTTGGCTCGGGTCATCGTCTCCACCCTCATCAGAGGAGAGAATGATGACCTCGGGCTTCCCCGACTCGGGCGCCGGGCTCCCCGACTACCGATCTTGAGGCACCACCGCGAGCGAACAGCTTCGACCACCAGCATCAAATCTTGGCAGGGGCTTGGTGGCGGGGGAGGTAAAAGGCGCGAAGCCAGGGTGGAGGGAACAACCCCCTCCTCCTCCTCCTCCCTTTAAGCCTCCTTTGCGCGAACGAGATTTCTGGTAATTAGACATGGTGAGTTTGAAGAAACCAGGCCAAGGATGCGGACCTATTTATAGGCGCACCGCGCGACGCTAGCGTGGACCGGGTGCATGAGGGGGCGGGCTGCGGAAGCCGAAGAACACTGCCCAGCTGCATCGACGCCGCGTGTGACCGTCCCCCACACACCGTGACAAGCGAAGAAGGGATAGAATGAATCCGCCACAGTCAGCCGTGGGCGGCAGCTTCGGCGACCACGCCCTCTGAGCGAGGGCAGGAGAAGTCCAGTGGGCGCCGTTCTGCCCGCAGGATAAGCCCGCTCCCCCCTCGGGCACAAGAGGGCGCCCGGGGGCTCGGTCATCGCGGCTACGGGTAAACGACACAGCACGCTGCATCATTAAACGCGGAGAAAGCCTGAGAAAGCCTGGAAGCTAGTCTCCTACTAGCCCCCAGCCTCGGGGCTACACCCGGCGGGTGCGCTCGCGCGCACCCCCGGCGAACTGAATGACAACGTCTGGCAGCTGAACCAGTCCCGACGACAGCCCGGCGCTCTCGCCAGGACTCGGGGGCTACTGTCGGATACCTATTTTCTAGGTACCCTATACGGTATGCACACAGAGTAACGAAGTATGGGAGCTATTTGAGACTCAAAGGCCTTGTGTATGTCTAAGTGATGAAAAGCGGGGCTCGTGGGACG